>JAUNZM010000789.1:0-526785 GCA_033459285.1 Clamator glandarius
CCGTTTTGCTGCCAGGTCCTACTTTCCACACAGCCCTTTTCCTGCTTTTCTTTTGTTGCTCATCCCAAAACATGACAAAATCCCCACTTTTCTTCTCTTGATTTTTTGTTGTCTGAATTTTCAGATAAACCTATAAATATAAAAACCATTTTATCTGGTATTCAGCAACCATCATTCAAAAGCCAAAGTACTATGAAAATAAGCCTCTAAGTACCTGAAACCCAAATCATCTTTCATTTGCCTAAAGATAGCTGTAATCAAGATTACTTTCTGATCTAAATTTTTCTTCCTCCACAGGTATGGATACAAGAGTCTTCCTCCATCACTTCATGTCTAACAGTGGTTAAATACAATGGTTAGATGCTCAGTTAGTTCTCTTGAACTGTACCAAAGTGCCTATCATAAAACTTTGACATATAGAAAACAGACAATTAACAAAACAGAATTAAAAGCCTATGTTTTGTAGGACAGTTTGAAAGAATAAGATGAAAATGGATAGAAGAGACATATATTTTTTTTCTTCTTGTGTCCAGAGTAGGAGAGGTAAATATTAGATGCTAAATACCATGAGGCTGCATATAGGCTTGGAGTTACTTTTCCTCCCATCCATTATTAGACCTAGTTTTGAGTATCTGCAGGTTTTTCACATATTTATAATTTCCTTATAAAACAAACTGTTAGGCTTCAACATTGACATTTGCTTTCTCAGCCTGAGTCACTGCAATGTACAACAGCCCTACTGCTGTTGGCTTTGCTATACATTAAATTGCTAATCAAATAAACAAATGTTACTGGGCTACAAACACCAAATATCAGTTTTAAGCTTATGATTACTTTTCTTTCCACTAGTTTCCTCAATCTTTTAGGTTTTGCACCATTTATCTTTCAGAAATGTTATGCAATGTTGAGATTATGTAATTTGCATTTTAAGATTGAAAAGTAGAGCCAGAATGTGTCCAGTTTTGCTGCCCCACATGGATATGATGCTATGACTCCTCTTTATGGCATACTCATATTCTGAGAGCTTCAATTCCTCGCCTAGAGATGACCTTGTGAGGCCTCTTGTCTCGGGGCATAAGCAATTACAAGACTTCCACTTAATTTCCCTAAAGTAAGAGAAGATCTTCAGTCCCTGAAGTACAATCCACAACTCCCACTAGAGGTGAGAAGTACAGACTAGACCATAACTGTGGTGACGTCAAAGTTAATATGTGCACTTTGCAAATATTTATGGGATTTAAAAATTCATCAAGCAGGTATTTAAAAATTCAGGCCATATATTTAGTGATTTTACAAACCAGTTGAAAGCTGTATTTTACCTCTGAGGCTGATGCTCAGTGGGAAACTGAGAGTCTATACGACAGACCTACTCACAAAACCTTATTTCAGCTGCGAAGAGGTGAATACTTTTGTGATGGAATTCACTTCAGTGGAAAAAAAGAAGTATTTTAAACAAGGCTACAATTACGGTTTCTACTCCCTGACACTTGATAGACTTCACAGTTACAAATATGCGGTAGGCACGAAACTATCAGTTAGTCACTCCCCAGAGCATCAGTTGAATATATATATACTGATAACACTTTCAGGTTCCTTGAAGTGACCACTTGTCTCTCTCACTGCTCTCAAAACCAAATCAGCCTTGAAAACTGGAGGAGAACAATGCAATTAAATAAACAACATCAATGTAAACATGAGACTTTACTTTGCAATATTTGCTCACAAATGGGGGAGAGAGAGAGAGATAGTAAAATAAGAATTGTTTTATTATTAGCAAATTTTTCCTAGGAAGAAATTCACGCACTATGGTAAGAGGCAGCAATACTGGAAGGCCATGCTGAGTTACACAGGTTATTTTGTAGTTTATTTAGTAAAAGTAAAAAAGACTGTATTTGCATATAAACATTTTTTTTCATAATCATAGATGACACCTGCCGACATCTGCTACAAGCAGATCGACCATAATATTTTAAAAGGAGTCTAGCATGAAGAACAGGGCTATTCAAGGATCCTCAAAGAATCCTTAGTTTCTGCATTTAATGGTTTTATTCTTGGCAACAGGGTAGCAGTCTTCCTTCACTAATGTAATTCAGTATTGTTAGTTCATACAACTCTGTGAGATTTGGAGGGACTGAATAACAGAGTCTGACCAATGGCATTTGCAGGGGTTTCCAGCAGTGATGGTAACTACAAGGAGGCCTGTCGGGGAAGCAGACTGAGGCAGCTGTGGATATTTATTCCCCTCAGCAACAAACTAAAAGATACAACTGAGTATGTATCACACACTGTTCCTTAATAATTAACAATTCATGATTAGCTCGTGACAAGCAACTGATCCCATGTGAGATCTTGGTTTATTTGCAAACCCCTTTCACTAAGATTCCAAAAGAGGAGTTAGTGTGTGTTGACAGTTGTTTCCTCTCAATAGCCTTTTATGTTTTCCATTCTTCTCAGGTTGTGTTGATGGCAGGTTTTCAGATCAATTGCTGACATTCCCCTATAAAACCTTCCTTCTCTAAGCATATTACGTTTGTGACAAAGATGAGTTCTCACTACTTCCTACTACATTGTAGCTATTCAACAATAACAACCACTGCCCCTCTAGATTGTTCAGTCATTGATTCTCACACTTGCTACTGCTAGGTTGTTATAAAATGTCTGTTTAGCATTCAGCATGCGATTTCTTTCCTGTTGCCCACAGCTAGTCTGGAATGCAGAGGTGTTGCAGACTGTGTCCCTCAAATAAATCCCAAGCATCTGTCCATTGATCACTCTTCTGCCTTCTTACGTGAAGTATTGTGTTTCTCCAGTGGACTGCTTGCAGCCTCCCTCCTTACCCTTACCCATCCTAGCTAAGTAATTCTACATTTACCTTGTTCCTCTGCTGAATCTACCTTCAGTCACTGGCAGGCTCCTCCTTAAGAAGTTTGTGACCTCCAGTTCACACTTTCTGATCTGCCTCTGTCCTAAATGTTATGTCCTGCCTTCTTTCTATATCCCTTCTCTCAAGTTGCTACATATTCTGCCTGTTTTTCACCAAGAAGGCCTTTATTTAACATTTCTTTCCACCTACACCCAACCTGATGAGCTCGTAGTGTTAAGACACTAAGACACTAAGACCATCTTCAGCAGCAAAAAGTGCATTATATCCTCAGTTCATCCCAATGAAATAGAAAAGCACCATTCCCTATTAGTTTCACAGAGAAGAAAAATGTGCTATGTCAGTAACGTGACACAACTCACTAAATTGTGGATTAGAGTTCTAGAAACAGCAGTGAATCAGGTCTTGTTTGCCTGCTGTCTTTTATACTTTAGGTAGAGAGTTTAGTTCACTGTACAAAATAAAGACGAACAACAATAATGTCTTGTTTTTTGATCATGAAGTCAAAGATGGACAGAGAAGATAACCCCCACTTCATACAATATCGCTCTGTGTAACCCTGCATTTTTGTAAGAAAGAAGCACGGGTACTAAGTGTTAAAATTGCTACTACCCAGAAAGGTCACTGAAGGCTTTCTGAAGCCAATGGCCTTTTTGAAGAATGTGTCAAATTCAGCATGGCTGTTGAGCACTAAAAACAAACTGCTGTGCCTTGAAGTTCACTGACAGCATTGCTTCCTCAAGAACATGTGCTCGCAGGAGGTAAATCAAGGTGATACATCTGTGCATTTTTTCACATAGTGGGAAATGCCTGGCTTTCCTAACCCATCCATCCAGATGATGGAAAACAGAGGCACCATGATGACTTCCACCTTATGAGTGTCAGGCAATGCAGAGAGCCATCTGCTTATCCTGTCACTAGAAGCTTTCTGAACACGATATTCCAATTCTTTGTCCCTTCAGTGATTTATTGGTGAATATTTCAGTTGCACCACTTAGAAACTGCAATAGTCACAGATACAAGGTCTCCCAGTTGTTTCGCTAAACTTGTTTTGTGGGAGAGAGCCAAAATGCAGGCAAAGTTAGTGGATGATGTATCTAAAGCTTTCTTTAGAAACGCTTTCACTCCTCACACTCATTTCTTCAAAATCTAGACTTTTGTGACTGGCAAAATCAGCTCTGGAGATTTATACTTCAGGAAACATACCATCTATTACCCACCTGTGTTTTATCACTGATTTCTGTTGACTGAAGACAATCTTTTTTGATGGTACTATTGTGCAAGTGCTCTTAGGGGAAAGAAGTAGTAATTTGTTCCTTCTTTTCCATTGTATGTCACTTGTTCTCCAGCCTTGCAAAAAACCTGAACTGTTGACACATTTCTTTAGTTAGTTATTGAACAACATACTCATGCAATTCTGAATAGTTTTGCTTGTGTGCTGTGCTTTTTGGATCATATTTATTGCCTACCATGTCAATAGAGACACATAAAAAAACCTCATTCATGATACATTTTGTAATGAGACATTTCCTGGGACAGCATTATAGTCCCTATGACCAAAAATTGATGTTTTCTTGTGAAAGCTGTCTGATTTTATATACAGACCTTTGGGTCTTTTCAGCCTCAGAACAAGGATGACACTAACTGCAAACAGCAGAGGAGTGACTATTGGAAAACTCAGTGCTTTTCCTGTGATAATTCTTTTTTAAAGTGCATGAGGTGTGTGATTGAAGCTATTCACAACTGTTTTTCAGCAAGATCTTGAGCTGCTGTGAATGACAATTTTTGTTTCTCCAAAGGTGTACATCACTGCCAGTACCAACACATTTTGTATCGAACAAAGTACCAAGTACAGTCTCCTAGAACCTATGCTGAAACACATGGAGGACGGGGAGGTGATTAATGTTAGTCAGCACGGCTTCACCAGGGGAAAGTCCTGTCTGACTAACTTAGTGGGTTTCTATGATGGGGAAACTGCACCAGTAGAAACAGGAAAACCAATGGATGTGATCTATCTAGACTTCTGTAAAGCTTATTCAGCTGCATCCAGCGACAGCACGGTGAGGTCTGTAGTAGGGGTGCCCATAGGCGGCTGGGTGCTTCCCTGAACAGGGAAAAGCCTAAAAAAAACTTGATTGGGAGGTTGGCGCTGGGCTCCAGGCTCAACGGCCGATCCCGCGCTGGGCCTGACAGGAGGGGGAGATCCCGGAAGCTTCCGCAGGGGGGTTTAAACGGCCCTTAGGGAGCACAGCGACCAGGAGCACAGGCAATGAGGAGCGGGGCTCATTAAACAAGGCGGTTTGAGTGGCAGGTTGAGCGGCAGTTTGAGCGAGCAGGGCAAGCAGGGAAGGGCTGGAGCACGGTTGGAAGAGATTGAGGAAAATGGTGGATACCTGATGAAAGACTAAGGCCGCACCAAGAGTGATGGAGGCTGCCACCCAGACGGAGCCCCGGTGGGCACATGCAGCTCCCCAGACCCTGGGCTGCAGACAGTGCCCCCCTCCCATAGTGGCTCACGCCTCTGGCACTGGCTCCTCCTGTGGAAGCTGTGCTCGGGTCGGGGAACTGCTGCATATGGTGGAAGAGCTGAGGAAAGAAGTGGGTAGGCTGAGGGCCATCAAGGAATGTGAGAGGGAGATAGATGAGTGGAGCAGGACCCCCTCACAGGCTGCCGGAGCCAGTGAAGCTGAACACCACCCACCAGTAAACTGTAAGGCCGGGAGAGACAGAGAGGGGGAATGGCAGCAGGTTCCTGTCTGGAGAAGGAAACCTGCTCCCCCCACCCAGGCAATTAACCCCCAGATCTCTCTGAGGAACAAATATGAGGTGCTGACGGTGCAGCCTAGCCCTAAAGATGAAGAGGGCTGCACCCACAGCCTAGAAATGTTTCCAAAACTCCATCATCTTCCCACAGCCCTAAAAACATCCTCGGTTAAAAAGAAGAGGAGGGTGATTGTTTTGGGGGATTCCCTTCTCAAAGGAATGGAGGGTCCCATCTGTAGGCCGGACCCGCTCCATAGCGAGGTCTGCTGCTTGCCGGGAGCATCAGTGAGGGACGTTACTAGAAAGCTCCCTTCCTTGGTCAAAGACACTGACTACTACTCGCTCTTAGTTTTTCAAATTGGTAATGAAGAAATAGAACGTAGAAGGCCTAAAGCCATTAAAAGGGACTTCGAGGCACTTGGGAGAACGATCGAGGGCTCTGGGGCACAGGTAATATTCAATTCCATCCCAATACTAAGGAATCAGGAGCATGAAATGAGGAATAAGAAACTGGTTAATGAATGACTTAGGGACTGGTGTGAGAAGAGGGGCTTTGGGTTCTTTAATCATGGGGAGGCTCACGCACCCCCAGGCTTTCTTACTAGGGATGGGACACGCCTGTCTCGTAGGGGGACAAAAGCCCTCACCAAAAACCTAGTTAAGCTCATAAATCGAGCTTTAAACTAGATGTGAGGGGGGAGGGGATGGAGGCCAGGCAGGATGGGAGTGAGCCTGGAGGTGAGACTTCAGAGGCAAAGGGGTGGTGTGCTGGCGATGCCTGCCGGTGTATCACCACTAAGCAAGAGGGGGTGAGTGCAGCTGAGGATGGTAGGGAGCAAAGTGGCACTGTGGCCTTAGTTAAGTCAAGGACCGCTCAGTTGGGGAGAAGCCCTGTTGCGAAGGCTGTAGCTACGCCTGCCCAGCTGAAGTGCATTTACACCACTGCACGCAGCATGGGAAATAAGAAGGAGGAGCTGGAAGCTGTGGTAGTGCAGGGAGACTACGATGTCGTTGCCATTGCGGAGACATGGTGGGATGACTCGTACAACTGGAGCGTACCCATGGTGGGGTATAAACCCTTCAGGAAGGACAGGAAGGGCAGAAGAGGAGGTGGGGTAGCCCTCTATGTTAGAGAGGGCTTTGATACCCTCGAACTGGACTACGGTCAGGATGGGACAGAGTGCCTGTGGGTGAAAATCAGAGGAGCCCATGGGCAGGAAGGGATTGTGATGGGAGTCTGCTATAGACCACCCAGCCAAGAAGAAGCAGCTGATGAGCTCTTCTACAAACAACTAAGTGTAGTCTCAAAATCGCTACCTCTAGTCCTTGTGGGAGACTTCAATTTGCCAGGTATAGGCTGGGAGTATAATACAGCAGAAAGGAAGCAGTCCCAGAGGTTCCTGGAGTGTGTGGAAGACAATTTCCTCACACAGCTGGTGAGCAAACCGACAAGGAACGGTGCCCTCCTGGACCTGCTGTTTGTGGACTGGTGGGGGATGTGAGGGTTGGAGGATGCTTGGGGCAAAGCGATCATGAGATGATAGAGTTCTCAGTGCAGGGTAAGATGAAGAAGGAGGTTAGCAGAACAGTCGCCCTCAGCTTTCAGAGAGCAGACTTTGGGCTGTTCAGAAGGCTGGTCGGAAAAGTCCCATGGGAGGCGCTCCTTGAAGGCAAAGGTGTACATGAGGGCTGGGCGCTCTTCAAGAAGGAACTCCTAGCAGCTCAGGAGAAAGCTGTCCCCAAGTTCCGGAAAAGTAGCCGGAGGGGTAAGAAACCAGCATGGTTGAGTAGGGAGGTCCTGAGAGACATCAATAGGAAGAGGAGGGTCTACGACCTCTGGAGGAAGGGGCAGGCATCCTGGGTGGACTATAGGGGGGAAGTGAGAACGTGCAGGGAAAAAATCAGGAGGGCTAAGGCCCAACTAGAAATGCAATTGGCCAAGACTGTGAAAGACAACAAAAAGTCTGTCTACAAATACATCAACAGCAAAAGGAGGGCTAGGGAGAATCTCCAGTCCCTAGTAGATGCAGAGGGAACAAGAGTAACAGGGGACGAAGACAAGGCTGAAGTACTCAATGCCTACTTTGCCTCAGTCTTTAACTGTAAGGAAAATTGTTCCCTCTGTGCACAACCCCAAGGGTTGGAAGAGAAGTATGAGAATCCCAAGGTCCAGGAGGAGGTGGTTAGAGACTTGCTTGCCCAGATAGATGCCCACAAGTCTATGGGGCCGGATGGAGTCCACCCAAGAATTTCGAAGGAACTGGCAGATGTGCTGGCCAAACCCCTTTCCATCATCTTCCAACAGTCCTGGATGACTGGGGAGGTTCCACTGGACTGGAGGCTGATGTCGTGCCCATCTATAAGAAGGGGCGCAGGGAGGATCCGGGGAACTACAGGCCTGTCAGTCTGACCTCGGTACCGGGAAAAGTCATGGAGTGAGTGATCTTGAGTGCGATCATGAAGCACTTGCAAGAGAACCGGGTGATCAGGCCCAGTCAACACGGGTTCATGAAAGGCAGGTCTTGCCAGAGTAATCTGATCACTTTCTATGACCAAGTGACTAAACTCTTGGATGAGGGAAAGGCTGTGGATGTATCTTCCTGGCCTTCAGTAAAGCCTTTGACACAGTTTCTCACAGCATTCTGCTACAGAAACTGTCACCTCTGGCCTGGACGGGCGCACACTCTCCTGGGTGAAAAACTGGTTGGCTGGCCGGGCCCAGAGGGTGGTAGGAAACGGAGTTAAATCCAGCTGGAGGCCAGTGACAAGTGGAGTTCCCCAGGGCTCAGTCCTGGGTCCAGTCCTGTTTAATGTCTTTATCAACGACCTGGATGAAGGCATCGAGTGCTCCCTTAACAAGTTTGCAGATGACACCAAGTTGGGTGGAAGTGTGGATCTGCTGGAGGGTTAGGAGGCTCCAAAGGGATCTGAACAGACTGGATTGCTGGGCTGAGACCAACGGCATGAGGTTTCACAAGGCCAAATGCCGGGTCCTGCACTTGGGGCACAACAACCCTGTGCAGCTACAGACTAGGAGAAGCCTGGCTGGAAAGCTGCCAGGAGGAGAAGGACCTGGGGGTGTTGGTTGACAACCGACTGAACATGAGCCAGCAGTGGCCCAGGTGGCCAAGAAGGCCAGTGGCATCTTGGCTTGTATCAGAAACGGCGTGACGAGCAGGTCCAGGGAGGTTATTCTCCCTCTGTACTTGGCACTGGTGAGACCGCACCTCGAGTCCTGTGTTCAGTTCTGGGCCCCTCACCACAAGAAGGATGTTGAGGCTCTGGAGCGAGTCCAGAGAAGAGCAACAAAGCTGGTGAAGGGGCTGGAGAACAGGCCTTATGAGGAGCGGCTGAGAGAGCTGGGGGTGTTTAGCCTGGAGAAGAGGAGGCTGAGGGGAGACCTTATTACTCTCTACAACTACCTGAAGGGAGGTTGTGGAGAGGAGGGTGCTGGCCTCTTCTCCCAAGTGACAGGGGACAGGATGAGAGGGAATGGCCTCAAGCTCTGCCAGGGGAGATTTAGGCTTGAGATAAGGAAAAAATTCTTCACGGAAAGGGTGATTAGGCATTGGAACGATCTGCCAAGGAGGTGGTTGAGTCGCTGTCCCTGGAGTTGTTTATGGTGTGGGTGGATGAGGTACTTAGAAGCATGATTTAGGGATTGGTGGGAATGGTTGGACTCGACGACCCAGTGGGTCTCTTCCAACCTGATAATTCTGTGATTCTGTGATTCTGTAAAAGCCTTTGACATGGTCCCTCACAACATTCTTCTCTCTAAGGTAGAGAGATATAGATTTGATGGGTGGACAGTTTAGTGGATAAGAAATTGGTTGGATGGTCATATTCAAAGAATGGTTGTCAATGGCTCAAAGGTCTGTGACAAGAGGTGTCTCTCAGGGGTCCTTAATGGGACCGGTGCTGTTTAATATCTTTATCAATGATACCGACAGTGAGATTGAGTGCATCTTCAGCAAATTTGCAGGTGACACCAAGCTGAGTATTGTAGTTGCCACACCAGAAGGATAGGATATCATCCATAGGGACCTGGACAAGCTGAAGAAGTGTGGCTGTGAGAACCTGGTGAGGTTGAACAAGGCCAAGTGCAAGGTCCTATACCTGGGTCAGGGCAATCTGCAGTTTCTGTACAGGATGGGGGATGATGTGATTGAGAGCTGCCCTGCAGAGAAGGTCTTGGGGGTTGATGAGAAGCTCAATATGAGCTGGCAATATGCACTTGCTTCCCAGAATGCCAGTTGTATCCTGGGCTACATCAAAAGAAGCGTGGCCAGCAGGTTGAGGGAGGTGATTCTGCCCCTCTGTTCCTCTCTTGTGAGACCTCATCTGGAGTACTGTGTCCAGTTCTGGAATCCTCAACATAAAAAGGATGTGGAACTGTTGGAATGGGTCCAGAGGAGGCTACAATGATGATCAGAGGTCTGCAGCACCTCCCACATGAGGACAGGTTGAGAGAGTTAGGTTTGTTCAGCCTGGAAAAGAGAAGGCTCCGAGGAGACCTTTTAGTGACCTTCCAGTACTTGAAAGGGGCTACAGAAAAGTTGGAGAGGGACTATTCATAAAGGCTTATAGTGACAGGACTAGGAACAATAGGTATAAACTGGAGAGGGGCAGATTTAGACTAGACATAAGGAAGAATTTCTTCACTATAGGAGTGGTGAGGCCCTGGAACAGTGGGTGAGGCCCCAAGGAAGTTGTGGTTGCCCCATCCCTGTAGGTGTTCAAAGACAGGCTGGATGGGGCCTTGGGCAGCCTGATCTAGTGGGACACGTCCCTGCCCATAGCAGGGGGCTTGGAACAGGATGATCTTTAAGATCTTCTCCAACCCAAACTATTCTATGATTCCATTCTATGATTCTCCTTCACTCGTGGTAGAGTTTCTATTTTTGATACAGTCCTAACTTTTTTTTTAGAACACCACATAACTCGGGAGAAATTAAAGAATGAATTCAATATCAATCTGAGACAGCATAATGAAGAAACTAATGTGGGATTAATCAATAAGAAATTGAAGGTTGGTGCTGCAACTAGTTCCAATTCACAGCTTTATGGAAAATAATTTATTCAAAGAAACATGATTTCTGTTTTTATGAGGTAAATGTCTTGACTGATAAGAGTAACTGTATAGTTTTGCAGTGTTATTTGATTTAGTGATGCATAACAGTTTGGCAGAAGACTATTAGGCTATCAATAAAGCAAACTGCATAATGGATTAGGAACTATTCAATGGGTAGACCTGTCAGTGGAAAAACTGTCAAACAAATGTCTTTCTGACACTTACCTTTTCTGACAGGATTCTCATTGATCAGCTGAGTTTGGGTTTTTTTCTGGTATTTTATTAACAAGCAGAAACTAAATGTAAAATCACAACTGGCAATATTTGTTGATGATTTAAGCTTTGGACAATGCTTGCAACAGGGTAGTCGCAGCATATTCTAGATTTGTCACTCAGAGTATCTTCTAATGCACTCAAGTCAAACGTGAAGTCACACATCATAGGACAACAACTGCAACCACCTGCAAAGTGGTGGTTCTTTTGAAAAGTAATTCTTATCTGAAAAAAAGAATATCTTGCTCTCAAAGAATGATAAAAAATTATTGTGCGCAGAAATATAATTTTCAATTTCATACTGCTCAGGTTGTCATAGCCAGGACATTTTCCAATGTTTTTAGGTTCACCTTTTAGAATGGAAGATGCAAAGGTGGAGAGCATGTCTAAAAACTCCTTTAACACTGGAAACCACAAAAGTGTACATCAAGCACATAAATGTACATCTGCCTATCAGCAAGAGACTTGCTCATAAGCATAAGTAGCTGTACAGGGAGAGAGGTACTGAAGAGGTCTTCCTTGGAGAAGGGAAAAACAGTGCAGATGAAAAAATGTATTTATGAAGAGTAGGCATGTATTTTTAATGAACAAGTGATATGCCTTAAATACATATTTTAGCATGTTAGTAAGCTTAGTGTAGGTTATCATGTGAAAATCTACAGCCCACAAGACTTCAGCTGAAATGATCCCAGGTTGGTCTAGTTTTCTAACCTGAGGGGATTGCTTATACCACCTAACATTAAACACTTAATTTCGGAGGTTGTTCCTTGTAGGTATTCAATAGTCACTGGAGGGAGACAGAGTCCTCTGTGAGAGCATTTAGGGACTGTTTTTAGAAGGAGTCTCATCTTTCTGTATCAACTGTATCAGGTGTCCACAAAAAGAACGATATCCTGATGCTACTGGTAAAGCAGGGTTGTGTGGTGATGATATGTATCCATCTCATTGCTTCTCAGCAGCTGGAAGCAATTGGAAAACAGTACTTATCCAAGCAGGCATGAGAACAGGACACTCCAAAAGTGTTGTCCCAGGTGTCCTTGTGAGAAATAGAATGGTTGCCAAGAAAAGGGTGTTCCAGAAGCAGGTGGTATTTCAGGTGTGGTGTCTGCACAGAAGCAAATGAGGACAGGGTAACTGAAGGACTAGACTCTGCTCTGGAACAGCAGCAGGTGGTTATTTGGAATGTATTTAGTTTCCATTATTGTGTATCACAAACAATAAATTTAATTGTAAAGTAAATATATACTTAAGCATAAATATATTATCAATTTGTTTTACTTAAGGTGGAACAGGTGATCTTGAGTGCTACCATGAAGCACATGCAAGAGAACCGGGTGACCAGGCCCAGTCAACATGGGTTTACAAGAGGCAGGTCTTGCCAAACTAACCTGATCGCCTTCTATGACAAAGTGACTCGGCTGCTGGACAAGGGAAAGGCTTCAGTAAAGCCTTTGACACAGTTTCTCACAGCATTCTGCTTCGGAAACTGTCACCTCTGGCCTGGACAGGCGCACACTCCCCTGGGTGGAAAACTGGTTGGATGGCCAGGCCCAGAGTGTGGTGGGAAATGGAGTTAAATCCAGCTGGAGGCCAGTTCCAAGTGGTGTCCCCAGGGCTCAGTGCTGGGTCCAGTCTGTTCAATGACCTGGATGAAGGCATCGAGTGCTCCCTTAGCAAATTTACGGATGACACTAAACTGGGTGGAAGTGTGGATCTGCTGGAGGGTCGGGAGGCTCCAAAGGGATCTGAACAGACTGGGCTGCTGGGCAGAGTCCAATAGCATGAGGTTTAACAAGGCCAAATGCCGGGTCCTGCACTTGGGGCACAACAACCCTGTGCAGCTACAGACTAGGAGAAGCCTGGCTGGAAAGCTGCCTGGAGGACAAGGACCTGGGGGTGTTGGTTGACAGCAACTGAACATGAGCCAGCAGTGGCCCAGGTGGCCAAGAAGGCCAATGGCATCCTGGCTTGTATCAGAAACGGCGTGACCAGCAGGTCCAGGGAGGTTATTCTCCCTCTGTACTTGGCACTGGTGAGACCGCACCTCGAGTACTGTGTTCAGTTCTGGGCCCCTCACCACAAGAGGGATGTTGAGGCTCTGGAGCGAGTCCAGAGAAGAGCAACGAAGCTGGTGAAGGGGCTGGAGAACAGGCCTTATGAGGAGCGGCTGAGAGAGCTGGAGGTGTTTAGCCTGGAGAAGAAGAGGCTGAGGGGAGACCTCATTGCTCTCTACAACTACCTGAAAGGAGGTTGTAGAGAGGAAGGTGCTGGCCTCTTCTCCCAAGTGACAGGGGTCAGGACAAGAGGGAATGACCACAAACTCTGCCAGGGGAGATTGAGTCTGGACGTTAGGAAAAAATTTTTCACGGCAAGGGTCACTGGGCACTGGCAGAGGCTGCCCAGGGAGGTGGTTGATTCACCTTCCCTGGAGGTGTTTAAGGCATGAGTGGACGAGGTGCTGAGGGGCATGGTTTAGTGTTTGATAGGAATAGTTGGACTTGATGATCCAGTGGGTCTCTTCCAACCTAGTTATTCTATGATTCTAAGGTTTGTAAGTTATGGAAAATACTGGCCACGTATTTCTTAATTGCAAACCCAGACACAATGCTTGAATGATCCTCGAAAACTTTTCAAATACAGCATGGGCTTCTCCAAAGTGAGGAGACAAAACCCAACTCATAAAACAAACTCAGAATTTCCACGTGCACATTCACAGATTAGAAAGAATCATATCATCAGATTGTGTCTATTTTGAAGCTGTAGATGTTTGCACAAGAAGGTAACACGAGTGATATTTCTACCAAAGGCTTGCCAGCTGAGAGCAGCAAAACAGCAGCACTAGCAGTTTCTATAGCTGCTCTTCCCAATGGGAGCTCCCTTTGTGTGTCTGAGGGCAGATGTGGGTCCATAGGGACCAGTAACAAGCTTGGGTTTTACTGGCAAATCCATCAAAACATAGTTATTAACACAATTGCACACAGAGAGAAGAGTGCACAACTGCTTCCAGCAATGCTAAATGTAGGGACTGTAGATCACACAAATGGTGGAATAGTGTCACAACATGCATCCTCATCATGCCTACTTTGACAGGTACCTGCTTCTGAAGAAGAAAAGGAGTTCCTGCTCCTCATCTCGAAGCTGGGAATGGGAGCGCTAAGGAAGGACACAGAGTCAAGCTCCCACCAGAGGCAAAGGTTTTAAAATATCTCTTAAACTGTTTTATCATGTTTTCTCTTGTGAAACTAGGATGTCAGGAGCAGGGATTGTCACACAATGGGGCAAGTCATGGTTTTATAGTGTGGCTAAGACTAACCGTGTCTGCACAGCGGTACTGCTATGCAGCAGAAATAGCAGACACTCAAGAGAGATGCCTTGGTGCTGCTTTGCAAGGGACATGGTGTCTGCCTGCAGCTTTTATTACACAGATCCCGAGGCCTCTACTGAGTGTTAGAGAATTGCCTTCAGACAAACAGGTCCTGCTGTAAAGTCCATTGAAGGCTACTGGAGCCCGTCCCACAGATTACGTAAGCTTCAGCTCAAAACACACACTGTGGACATGCCTGGCCAGTTCAAGCCAAATGGTTATATAGCTGTGCAAGGGTGTCTTGACAAAACTCTTCAATCAGACTTTTATTATATATTTCTTTGTCTATGAAGCTGAATTGATAGTCCCATAAGTGATGTGAAGCCACCAAAGCTCTCTCCCTCTTTGTAGAGATGGAAGAAGCTGATTTCATCAACAGAGAGCCCTCTCCATCCCAGCATGCAAGCAAAGGCAAGTCTGACATCATCCGTCATCATGAATACAGCATGTATGTTTCCATTTGTCTTTTGCTTACTCAGGGATTTGCAGTTGAAAAGATCCTGGATAGATCAGGAATCTCTCTGACACAGGAGAAAACTAAGATGCAGATTGCCTGGGAGTGACTGTGGAATAATTATTCATTTAAATTTAAATGGTAACCAAGGTGAAAAAATTGCCTAAATAAAACTCAAGGCATCTAATACATATTTAATAGTAATATAAAGTTCCACCAGTAAAAATAATGATTTAAAACAGTATCTTAGCCAGTCAGTTAGAAAAGCTTTGTTGCAGTTCTACATCACTTCAGGAAAAATATTCCCATTGCTCTCCAAAAAACCCTTACTGAACAGATTTCTTTTGCAGCATGCCCAGAATAGTGACAGCCCTAAATCATACACATTACATAAAAGAGAGGAGATTTGGATTAACTTTGCAGCCTTAACTTCAACATGACACCCATGCGCCCTGGCTTGACATTCCTTTGCAAACTCCCAAACCTCTATTATTAAAGACTTTTGAAAGCACTTCTGCCTTGTTGTCTATCTATTCACCAACTCTGTTATAAAAATTAAAATTTTAATCTCCTAGCATATATAAAAAAACTACTTTGGAATTAAAGGGAGACAGAGTATCAGAAATGAGTGGGGAAACAAAAAAGAATTTTGTCTTTAAAAACATTGCAAAGACCTTTTAAGCCTAAGTTTGTGGACAAGGAACATTTTTATTTCTTATAACAAGGTGAAAGTCAATGGTTTAGGAGACAGTTTTTTCTCTTCAGTGCTACACAGGCAGGTAGATGATGAGAAGCTTGAGATCTAAAGCACTTAATATTATTTGCCATACAGACACTAACACTTCAGAGACAGCCCATCCCCTGACAGACTGGTCAGGCACAGTAAGGAGAGCTGGGTAATAATCTCCCATGTAAAGGCCGAGTATCACAGACCTTACATGGGGAATCTACATGGGATTCGTGTAATCTCTGAAAAATCTCCTCGGCTTGACCTGTTCTGGGTCTCTTCTAAATCCCCTGCCTTTCAGCAGAGGTGTCTGTGGATGCTTGTCCCGTCACCAGCTACTTGGCCCTCACATTGGTGTGCAGCTTGTGTTTCCAGCTATGACGTCTGAGCCATGTGCTTTAAAAGCATCACCACTTTACGTAAGAGCTGCCCTCCAGAAGTGCTATGTGATGAGGGCTATGCATGCCTCCATCACCTGAGTACCCCACAGAGCAGAGCAAGTTGCTTTATTCTGCTTTGGGCATTGTGAGCACAGGATGAGTTTTTTATGCGTATTGTACCAACAGAGAAGAGTTTTACGCTGTAAATTAAATCCAGTCCTCCTTAGCGCATACTCTGGGGTAAAAAAGCATTAACCTCAGGGAAATAAGGTCTCCAGGTCACGAGGCTGAGTCAAGGTGTGGTTGTGCAAAGCCAATGTGGCCTTTTTACCCATTTCTGGCTGACTGCATTTACCAGCAGTTGGTAAACCTGGTATAGCAACTAAAGCACAGGAGTGGGGCCTCCTGGTGGAAAGCGTTGTTGCACCTATTCTCCTAAAATCTGAGGAAACTCAGGGAGGCAGCAGTGAAGTATGAGGTTCCTCTAAAGTAACTGGATTTAGTACAACAAGCAGAATTGGATTTTTTTTTATAAGGAATGGGGGTAACTTCTTGAGGTCTCTGGATGCCGAAGAGCAAGATCAGAGGAAAACCAAACACCTCGGATAAAGAAGGAAAGACCTTTTCTGAAGCCTCTCTAAGTTTAATACTCTGCATCTCCAAAAAATAGGGCAGAAAAACTGTATAGGAGAGAGTGGTACTTCTCTCTACTTGTAAAATTAGCTTCCTTATAATCTAGTAGGCTGGAGAAATCTGCTGCTGTTCAGAAGGTGGGAAGAGGAAAGGTCTGGCTAATGCTGCCTCTTCAGCAGCTATTCATGGATTGTTTGAAGGAGACTGATGTTAGCATTAGCAGAAAAACTACCCAAGCCTAGCTATGCAGCTTGACCCCAGCTGGCAGCATAACTACAGAAGTTTCTCAGAAACAGCAGTCGGTCTGTTTAGTTTTGTTAGAGGAAATTGGCGCGAGTGGGCAGCTCACACTCTCACAGCTATAAAAACTTTTATGATAAAAGACTATATTGGATAAAAAAGATCTAGAGTGTTATACTCTCTGCTGAAAAATCAGGCCCAGTTTAAGGCAATTTTACTGTCTTATATATGAGAATTATCTTTCTGTGCTTGGCAAATAGGCAAAAAAAATTTGCTGCAAACTGGGTCTCCATAGCACAAATATATTATAATTTAATCAGAATGTATTTCATATTTCTTTATGAGGCTGGATTGATAGTCACACAAGTGGTGCCAAGCCACCAAGTGTCTCTGCTCCTTTGTAGAGACGGATAAAGCCAGAGGAGGCCACAAAGGCGATCCAAGGGCTGAAGTGGGTCCCATATAAGGACAGACTGAGAAACTTGAAGTTATTCAGCTTGGAGAAGTGAAGGCTCTGGGGAGCAGCCTTCCAGTACTTAAATGGGGCTACGGTAAAGCTGGGAAGGGGCTATTTATCAAGGGGTGCAGGGGCAGGATGAGAAGGGAAGGTTTTCAGCTGAAAGAGGGGAGACTTACATGAGCTATTAGGAAGAAATTTGTTACTGTGAGGGTGGTGAGGCACTGGCACAGATTGCCCACAGATGTCATGAGTGTCACATCCCTGGAGGTGTTCAAGGCTAGGTTTTGTGGGGCTTTGAGCAACCTGGTGCAGTGGAAGAGGTTCCTGCCCTTAGGAGGGGGATCAGAACTGGATGAACTTTAAGGCCCCTTCCAACCCAAACCATTCTGTGATTCCATGATCTTTTTTTCTTCCTTTCTGCTTCTGATGAGGAAAAAGTAAATTTTCAGTTAGTAAGGAACCAGAGGGGGATTATAAAACTAAACACAAAACAAACCTCCTGGTACAGCCTAACTGATGCTTGTGCAGCCACAGCCACTTGGAATTTGAGTCCTGATATCCTCAACTAAATGTGTGATGAAAGCCTTGGCTGAGCTGCACCTTCCAGTGATGCTGTTAGACTTTTTTTGTACTGTGAACATCCCCACTGGGGTCATCTCTCAAGCAAGATTTACCTAAAATGTTAAATACCAGACATAAGACAATTTTAATCAAAACACCAAATCTGCAGGAAGAGATACTAAACACCACTAGGGAATAAACTCCCTTCTCTTCCTATACCTTGTAGCCTTTACTACTGGTGTTATGCTCCACTCCAGCAGCCTTTGACAGCCTCTTGCAATGTACAATCTTTAGACAATTCCCCTCAGGCTCTGAGGAAAAGTTCCTTCCCTCTCTCTTCTTAATCCTTTCTGGGAGAGGAGATTTCTTCTTGTGATCAGTTCCCCATCCCTGTTCAGCCTGATATTATGCACCACTCCAGAAACTCCCTGCTCAGTTTCTCCCAATAAGACTCCATCTCTGTGTTTTTTTCCAGGGGACTTTGGTTGCATGAAAGAGTAAGAGTTGTGGTAAAGCAAACTGGTTGGCTTCCCAGACATAGCCTTTCAAAGAAAGCATATAGCATGGATATAGTGAACTGCAGAGAGACCAAACACTCCACCACAAGGTTTATGTTTAGGATACAGGATGCAGCAGCAAAACAGAGACCAAGTCAAAGGAATCATAGAATCACAGAATCATAGAATGGTTTGGGTTGCAAGAGACCTTAAAGCTTATCCAGTTCCATTTGTCTGCCATGGGCAGGGACACTTTTCACCTTCAATCATCTTATTCAAGACAATGACTTCATTATATAAAAAACTTGTGAAATCTCAGAATTATAAGCACTTGATTATATTTTCCATGTTCCTTCTCTCAAGACTGTAATTCAGATGTTATTCAGGCTGTGATTTTCAATTAGATCTTCTTGCATGGAGTGTAAGTAAAATCAGACAAATTATTATCTCTGAGAAGGTGAACACCTCCCTTGTTATCTTGGCTCAAACTGGAAGCCTTGATCTGATCTGAGGAGGGGAGATGACACTGGCCTCATTGCTACTCCCCAGCATGAATGAGTGGATGGGAGAGGGGCAGAAGACACCAGTGATAGTAATTATTATCAATCACTCAGGAACAGACAAGCCAAAAAAGCTAAATCAAAGGTAAAATATATCCAAGTACTATGCAGCAGCTATAATGAGGAGAAATGGAACTCAATACAACAATGTCCTCAAGTTAGAATTTTCACAGACCATTTCTTCAAGGTGAAGTCTTCCTGCGTGTGTAGATGCACATTTAAACAGCCACATGTAGACTGACCACAAATTCTCAGTCTACATTTTATGATTAAAATTATTTATTTCACTAAAATGATAGCATTCTGTCCTAAAGTTTGGTAAGTTATATAAAAATATCACCAGAAATATTAAAAGGGAACAAATTTGCACCTTGTAAACACAGCACATTAAAAAAATAGAAGTTGTTATGATGAGTTAAGAGAAATTTGGGATATCACTTTACATAGGGAAATCTTCTGAAAAATAAATCCATACATATATGCTATTGCATTAAATTGTCTCTCTTTTCTGCTACCCATCTTAAAATGTATCAGAAGAACATCAGTAATCCCTGAGGTCCAGTGTAAATGTGCTTCAACGCCTTCTTTCTAGCCAGAGCACATCTCAGACAGAATGGCAGAAGGGAGATAAAGGAAGAAAACTGATTTTTCTCCTCTTCCTATTACCCATCAGCAGCTCAATGCTTGCCATAGCATTGCCTTCACTGACTATGTAAGTTGTTGGAGCATCTATTTTTCTGTGGCTCTTAGTTCACAGAATCACAGAATAGACAGAGTGGTTTTGGTTGGAAGGCACCTTAATCCCATCCAGTTCCAACCCACTACCTTCAGCTGCCCCCGAGTCAGGCTGCTGAAAGCCTCATCCAACCTGGCCTTGAACACCTCCAAGAATGGGGTAGCCACGATTATTCTGGGCAACCTGTGCCACTGCCTCACCACCATTGCAGGAAATCATTTCTTCCTAATATCCCTTCTAAATCTCCCCTCTTTCAGTTGAAAACTGTTCCCCCTTGTCCTATCCTGTAATCCCAGATAAAGAACTCTCCCCAGCTTTCCTGGAGGCACTGTAAGGTCTTCCTGGAGTATTCTCTTCCCTAGGCTGAAACACAGTGCCAGCTGAAGAGGAAAGGCTGGGGTTGTTCAGTCTATAGAAGAGAAGGCTCCAAGGAGTGTAGAGATAGGACTAGTTGCACATGTAGTTAACTAGTTGCACCTAATAGTGTAACCTGATAGTTAATTACTTGCACTTGTAACTTCCATTGCTTGATCTATAGATTGATTCCAGTTCTGCCAGTTCCCAGTTGCTGTGTGCACTCGTGACCACTTGTGACACTGACACAGCCATATGTAAAACTAGATCAGGATTAGCCTTGCAACTATTAACATATAACTGTTTTTTAACCATTCAGATTTAGAACAGCTGAGATTTTGAACAGAATTAAAAAAGATGGCACTGAAATGATGTTTGCAGATTGATTACTCTTAGTGTATGCTTTTTATTTTGTCCATCTGTCTCTTTCTGTCTGCCTTGTGTGTCTGGACAAAGTCTGTTTTGCTGCAAGAATCAAGTTCCTCGATACACTGAATTGTTCAGCTAATATTCAAAGGGTATAAATAAAGAATAATTCATTGCAGGAGCCTGTGTTTGATAAAGGCTCAGACTCTTCCTCTACACGCTAAGGCAGTACAAGATAGCTTTTTTACGCTGCATCTGTCATGAGCATTTCTCATGAGTTGCTAAATTACTCTCACTAAATGATTTCATGGTGAGACTATTAATAGACTTGACTAGTTCACAGTTTCAGAGATACAGAAACATTTTTGGAAACTCCTAAAATCCCTCAGTCTACACTCAAAGATATTAGAAGCACTATAAGCCATCATCTAACAGCCCCTGTTCTAGGTCTGTGTAACATGTTCATGGAATCTTACTCAGTAGATTATGCACCTAGCCCTTTAATTTTGCTTACACCACAGTGTATCCTTTGTTAAGTTAGTCAGCCTAGACACAGAAAAGAAAGTGTGTGCAAGGGTAGCTAATGCAGCATATCCATTTTCAGACTGATCTCATGGGCTGCTCGCAAAAGCAACCTTAAGCCCTGACATGAGTACACGGAATACATTTCCCAATAATGTTGTTCTACGAAATTACCTGTGTAGCTGGGTGCTTTAAGAGGGAATGAAGATTTCATTATTTATCCTGTGCATGTGTGTTTCATTAATGAATTTTGATGCCTAATACTGGCATATTTACAGATGCAAGCAATTTTTTTTCATGATGGGAGCTGTTGCAGTGCCTTAGCTGGCACTTTGCAGACAACTGCAAATTCATATTTCTGATCAAAGTTCCAATAATTGGTTGAACAGAAGTATCTCAAATTACAGCCCCAGGTCTATGTCGGCATTACTTCTGTATTTTAATTTCCCATCTCTATACTTATACACTAATATTGTCTCATTCCTATATGTGCACATTAGTTTTATCAATCACACATGTTTAACTGTACTTATGTGTCTGTAAGTTATGTAGTTATTATTTTTTC
The DNA here is from genome assembly GCA_033459285.1 of Clamator glandarius. Classification (NCBI taxonomy): domain Eukaryota; kingdom Metazoa; phylum Chordata; class Aves; order Cuculiformes; family Cuculidae; genus Clamator; species Clamator glandarius. Next base: position 21,408 of record JAUNZM010000789.1, read on the forward strand.
CTGGCGATTGGGGAATTAACAAACAGGTTCATGTTTACACTTCAGTCAGCTGGGTGGGCCTCACAATATTGAAAACGCAAAGCTGCACTAAAAGGAAAGGCCTGACAGTTTCAGATCTTGGCTTGTTATGCATGTTGACTGCTTCACTTGTACCACATTAATTTCTAAAACTGCAAAATCAATATGTATAGAGTGAAAAAAGGGCTTGCAGAGAAAAGAAGGATGGTTACATTATGTGATATCTAGACACAAGAACTCCCATAGAGATTCAGATCAGAAGTCCATTTATCTCGTTATCTTCTCCATTACAGTTGTCTGTAGGGGATTTTCAGGGGGAAGTACATAAAAAAAAGGCATGTATGAATTCTCCCCTAGAAAGACTCTAACTTCCTTTACGCTACCTGAGGATGGTAAGTGTATAATCGTGCTTAACAGGGCAAATGGAGCTACATCCTGCTAACGAACCTAAGTCCTTATGACCTTACCCAGGCTTCTGGCTTCCATGATGTTTTAAGGTCGCAAACCCCACTACTTAATTATATGTAAAATATGTGTGTAATGGTATGTCTTCATAAACCTGCTGTCTGATGGTTTCTTTAGACATGCCTTGCTTCTTCTGTTTTTGGGGGAGAGCACACAGGAGTTTCCTGCAGATCTGATGTTTTCATACCATTCACAAAAGGATATATTCTCTCATTCACTAATTTTCCAACCTAAAAACACAGTTTTTTTTTGTAATTTATCCTTTCAAGCACTTTCCCCCCCAGCTTATCTTATTGTATACTCTTTTTGAGGTCAAGTAATGTGTATTAGATCAGAGTTTCCACTGTAAAAACACCTCTGCAAAGGATGTCATACTAGACATTTTATAGCTTCCAGTTCCTTCCCAAAAATATTCTAACATAGTAAAAAAGTGACTTTGGGCATCCGACACGGAGACACAGATTTACTTCAGATGACTAAGTCCCACATTTTCACAATTGTATCTTCAAAGGTGTAAAGCGTTGCTGCAAGAGAGCCGTGGCAGTGCCACCTCCTCCAAGTTTATTTCACAATTGTTGCTGAGTGAAAGTTCAGTATCCACAGGCTGAGAGCTCTGTTGTCAACCAGTCTGTTTTTCCATGGCTACTGACAATAAACTAATGATATGTAGGCCAGGAACCTCTTTTCAGCTTTCCAAGTTAACCAATATGTAATACAGTAAATCACAATTAGAAAAAGTGATGTTTTTCCCAATAAATACATGTCAGAGAGAAACAAATGCATTGCATTTCAAGCACCATTGCTTTGAGATGTATTCAGATATGAAGGTATAGAATAACAGAAATTTATTTCTGGGTCTTTTTTTTTTTTTTTAATATGAAATTCCTTCCTTTGTGATGACTTTCTCAGCAGTTCAAAATGCAAACCGGTAAATGCAAATGACTGGATTTCTGCTGGCTGTTTTGGTGGCCTGCACGCTGTATCATGGCTGGTCATCTCCTTGTAGTCGGGTTCCAGATGTTTTCTCCTTGTTTCTTCCTTTTGCGTTTTGGTGATACAACACAATTCTGTACATATTTGTCACAGGATGATGTGTTTTTACTGAGACTGCACGACCTACCCTGAGCAAATCCCCTAAATTCATAAAGTGATTTGCCACTTACTGTACTGTCATAACAAAACTGTGGTTTACACCAATTATGTTTGTCATGCAAATGTGCTACTTTTAAGTTATTCCCACACAGTGAAATGTTCTATTGCATCACTTCTTGCCTTCAGTCAAAGAAGTGAAACCTTCACAGATTACAGTGATCAGCACACACCCTGACCTCACCCCCTCGAATGAAACAGTGTGTTCTCTAGCCTAAAACAACTCATGGGTCATTGTCCAGACTCTTACAGACTCTTACAGATACTTGAAAGTCAAAACCCTTGGCAGGCTGCGATGGAATCACAAACAGAAGCAGAAAGACAGAAGAGGGTAGAAAGGACAATTAGAACAGCACACTTCATAGCTTTCAGAAGCAGCGCACTCATTACAAATTCATTTGCACAAGCATCTCTGTGTTAGCTTTGAACTATCTCTAGCAATCAAGGTTATGCAGAATGGAACCAAAGTACGCTCCAAAATCTGATGGGAGAGGAGGAAGAAAAACCTTCAACAGCAGGAACACTACTGTTAGTCATAGTGCCTGATAACAACAGTTGAAGTCATCAACTAGATTTACCTACTGCACATGCTTTGAATACTCAGTGTAAAGTGAGGAGTGCAGCACATGAAAATGAAGTAAACATAGCTTGAGTTTGCTATGGATAAGCAGACCGAGCTTCCCAAAATTAAGGACTCCAGGAAACTGGAGTTCAATTTACTTGTAGGTGTTCATGGAGTAGGTAAAGCCTTGCTGCATTGGTCTGCAATGGGAAATTTCCACCGAATTAGTGAGGTACAGGCTATGTTTGTCACTAGAGGCAGAAAGGTGTTCTTCTGCTCTTTAGAGACTAAATGGTCTAATAGTTTTAAAATAATTTGTCTTTGCTGGATACTCTCTGCCCCCTGTGGGAATGTAAGCATTACATTTGAGGAAGGGTTAGGTGTGAATGGGTCACATTGACAATAAGCAATGGTATAAACACAAGCAACAGCCTGAGCTCTATTTTGTGAGAGGTATGCAACAGCTGCATAGTTTCCCGCTTCTAAAAAGATGCTATGTTGATTTTTACTAAAGAAAAAAAGGGAAAACTTTGGAGAGAAAGCAAACGCTTTGGATGGAGAAGGTACATTGCTCAGTTATCTCAGATCACACACTTTACAACTGTTCTTCAGAATGATACATGTGAGCCTAAAGAGAGAGAGCTTATTTAAAGAACTAGTGACCTCCCCATGCACATTGCAATACAACACTTTAAAAATTATTTATAGTTCACAGAATACTGAATCAAAGTAATCAGTACGTGCATGGATATTTTTCCAGAGTAATAGATAAGAAAGCAGAGTATATAACAGATTCATTTGTTAACGAATTCCTTTCCCAGTGGAGGTATAGCATTATCAATACTAATCACACAGACGACTGATTGCAGGAGCAAGTACTTCCAGATATGAATTCTCAGAGATTTCAGAGACTGTTACATTTCAAGTGGCTTTCCAGAAATATTTTGCTTATCCTTGCCAATGATGACAAGAAGTGATTACCTTGAGAAAAACATATTATGTAATAAACCCAATGATATTTAATTTCAGTTTTAGCATCCAATTATTACGCTGTGTCCAACACTGCAATGCTAGAAATGCTTCCTTTTAAGAAAAATTTCATTAAAAGCAACAGGTAAATAACAGTACAGTCTTTTTCTTTCATAAACATATTTAGAAACTGAGCCTTGTAATGTTATTTTTTGAAATTGCCACATTCACCAAGCACCTTCAGTTATTAATAGCTTGCCTGCCTCTGGCATGAGAAAAAACCTTGCTGAATTAAAGTGATCCTTGCATTTTTAGACTCAAAAACTGTAAATGTTAGCTGGGGAAAAAAAATTAAGCAACAGCAAAAATACAAAAAGGGAAAAGATTAATTCTGACACAGGCCTTATGAGGCTATCACACTACAGAACATGTATAAAGCACAGACCCAATAATACAGGATTTTGACACAGAACATGCTCTTTTTGTAGGGTTCTTGCATGGTTCTCTGCACAAGGAGAAATTGCAGGACATGTATAAATAGGAATCTGGATTCCTTGTCAGGGACTAAGTACCTAAAAAGCCAGAGATCATCTCACCTAGCTTCTCTGCTCGCTCAGACATTAGGGCCCAATTCAGATGGCTGCATCAAAACAACACTAACTTCCAGACCAGTAATGAGCTTTCCCTAACTTGTTGGGTGATAAGTAGGGAGGTATTAATATTTATGAGCCACTGATACAATTAGGGTGCCACAAAAATGTGCTTAACTTTCTACGCAAGCACAAGTGACAGGCAGGACCTTGAGGCAACTGATGGCTGCTAACGTGCTGGTTCTTTCATGCGTTGCAGTGCTAACACTGAAAACAGAACACTATTTAAATTAATAAAAAAATGCACCACAGACACCATGTCACTAAGAAAGCCAGTAACTTTACTGATTTGTCTGCAAAATACAAATTATACCTTATTTCCAGCAGGAGAATCTTTTGAAATTTTCTCATTTTTGTTCACTACAGACAGCTGAATTAAGTCCCTTGAGATACACAGATGTGGTTTAACTTATTTATAACATCTTGTCATCTAGTGGCGACAAAGTCCAGCTTATGCCGCTGTGAGCCTCTACTTTAATATTTGTTGCAAATGCTTGTATGCTCCCATTTACAAGCTATTTTGTTATCACCATTGTTTATGGAAGCAAATCCCCATGAAAGAGAAGAAATAAAAGGAAAAAAAAAGGATACAACAAACCATCTGAAGCAATCCAAGTGTAATGCCTGCTGTAATGCAGGTCTGGTGTTAAGTTACTCCACAAAAGACTCTGGTACTGCATTTGATGTTTTTATTTTTATTTATTTTTTTTTAAAATGAGTTATTTAACTGACCTTTTTTGAATCAAATTGAGGTATGGATCAGTCTGAGGTATGAGCAGGGAAGGTAGAAATGCAACACCTGATTATGAAAATAATCAAACAGATACTTTCGATGCAGAAGGTCTGTGGCTCAAAGCTTGGATTGCTCCACATCTTTGGTTAAAATATATTAACAAAAGCCTTTTATTACATCTACAGTCTGAAGCATTCTAACAGACACCAATGTTCCATCAGTCCTTCAAGAGACCTGTAGTGGCAGGAAATTAATGCCATATAACTGACGACATCACAGCAGATGGCACAAACAGGAACAGATGAAGTATGCCGTGTTTAGGCAACAGCCTTTATTGAGGTTTCAAGTGGCTTTTAAAAAATTACAAAGCATTTACCTTCAAGGCGAAGGAAAAGGGAAAACAAAACAGCTCTGTTTGGACTATAGATAAAAGAGGGTATATAGGATAACACATACAATACAAAAGGGTTGACATCCTTGAAAACGGTCTATGAGTTCTTTTATTCTTACACTAGCTTTACCTGAAAAAGATCTGAGGACAACAGATATTTTTATATTTTTCATTAAAAACTGCTAAATTCCTCTTCTGGGAAAAATATAAGCCATTTTGTTATAAAACACAACTTTTGAAAAACACTGAAATGACAAAAGCTTTACTGCGAATGGCTCAATGCATACAATATACAGGGTGTGCAGGTAGGGTATATCATATAATTGTCACCAGCAATTAAACACTAACTGACAACACCTTTTAATAGAGGTTAGCTTAGCTATAACAATACTTGCAGATGTCTAGAATGCCACTTCAGGTGTTTGAACTTACAATTAAGAATGTTGCCTAAAACATTATATAGCATGGGTTAAGGTAAAGTAAATGTTAATACTCTTTCAGGGCTCTGCCCCAAACTCCTTAAATACAAAGGAATCACACAATAAACCCAAATTAGCTTTGCAAATACAATAAATGGTAAGGTACAGATAAAGGAACAAGAAAGGTAGACAGTTATAGTTTACAGAAAGTGACTTCACAATCAAAGTTGTGCTTCTTATCATTAGATCAGTTTGCAAATATGCATTATCCCCCACAATTTTGCCAGTATAAGTAAGTTAGTTGCCCTCTGCAGCAGGAACAAGAGGGATGACTGGCATTTATTTTCATGTGATTCTGTTCTACTCTTGTTTATATAAAAATCACTGTCAGAGTTAATATAAATTGCCCAGGCAATACTTTTCACGCTACTTTCTGCTTAGTTACTTGCAGTAATATATTACACTGCATCTTCATTAAATACGGTATCTGTCATTTTTCATGCGTTGCTGAGGCAAATCGCAAGGTAAACTATTAATATGGCTATTCTTCATATATCAATAGACCAAATCCCCGTCCCCACTGACAAGTTTCTACTACAATACTGATAAAGTTGTATTTTTTCTTGAAATTACAAGGTACATTTGTGATATATTTGCATATTTTTGACACACCAAAGTTTAAAATTCTCAGAAGAGAATATGAGTATAGGTTCATTTGAAGGTGAAGAAAGTGGTTTCAAAAACAGTTTTTTTGTGTTTTAAAATTAATTATGGGCCCCATTTTACCATTTTTTTTGTTGTCTTTTGTTCTTTTTAATTTTTTTTGGGTTTTTTGGTTTTTTTTAAAGACATGCGTATCTTTTTCTTTACCCTGCAGATTGCTACTCAAGATAAGATGGATGCAGTAGTAGCACAGTATTCCGCTCAAAGAGTTTCCCGATTATGCACTAGCCCCTGCACGGCTGAGAGTGCCTGTAAGGCAGGCTTTTTTAAAGTCGAGATAAGTGAAAAGCATATGTCTTAATGCACACTGTGGTCTGTTCATCATTCTCTACTAGAGAGAGGTACACTCTGTCATCAAGCAGTGCACAGCAACTGCATGTATAGGTGGGAAATAAGAGTCTGGATTTCCCTTAACAAAATATTCTGTGTCAATATTTAGCTGTCGCAGCCTTCTTCTTCATCATAGTGTCAATGCATGTAGGTGAGAGCTGGAAGGACTCTTGGAAAAAGGAGAAATATTACAAAGTTTTACTATGGCACTAACATTTTTCTTAAACACTTTTTCCTCTCAACAGAAAAGTTAAACTGAAACACTTGAATACACCATTTTTTTTTCTAATACGCAAGAGGGACAAAGAGGGACTTAAAGAAATTATACATTCCCTCTGTTCAAGCTGTTTTAGTCAAAGGAACAATATGAGGCAGGAGAAAATGTGGATGCGGTATGCGGAAGCAAATCTTGCCTGGGTGGAAACACACAGGGAGCGTTGTTCAACAACATGCCCACTGTGAAACGATGTGACCGCAGAGGGACCCGACAGCCAGCACTGGCTGTGTAAGATAAATCGGCTTTTGAGTGGTACTTTAGCTGATGATCTCCCTAAGAGTCTAAAATCTGTGAGAGAGGGGAGTAATCTTTGTAACAGGCATGTCCATGCTCCCTTTAACTCTCCCTACTGCTTCTGCAAATATTCACCTGCACTCACGTAACTGACAGTCGTTAGAGCTGTACATCCCATTCTGACAGGCAGAATACCAGCTTCATTAATGAGAAAGGGCTGAATAATGCCACTTCATCATTTAACCCATGGAAAACTACAAGATACGCAGGACATTAAGTAATAGAAGGGCCCTTAACTTGTTACAATGCACAAAACAGCATGAAAGAACTAATCAGTATATACAATGGATCGCAGTTCACTCAACTGATTGTAAAATGCTGTATTAAAATGATTTTAAGTTGTTACACCATGGGTAAATTCTAACTTTTCTACAGATCAGTCTTTCAACAGCTGACTTTGATCTGTAAAATGTATACCCAGTAAAAGAAAACCAAAAGAAAATAGTTAAATGTGCAACTGCACAAATATATTTCCCCACTATTAAGATAACAAAAACTTTTGCTATTACCATAATTATTATATATATTAGAAAGCTATACACAAGCATGTTAATTTCACAGATTTTTTTAAAAGATTCTTAATATTTTATATAATTAGAAATACACATTTCAAAAACAAAACTTCTGCAAAGAGAAAACAGTTATCTTGGTTAGCAAAGCATGGAGTTCTTCATGGCTTAGGGTAGTGCTTTCTATACAAAAGAGTCCTTTTTGCTTGTTTCTTCAGGACTGTTTAAAAGATTAGCGAAGCTATCAAGGAGAAAAGAACACATTTTGGCTTAAGGAAACTACAAAAGCCACAAATGCTTTGCAAACTCTGTCTTACTTTTTAATATGAAAATAAGCAAAATGTAATGTACATATTTTTATAATTTTTTTATTTAATAAGTGATGCAGACCCAGAATATTTAAAATTAAATATGTTAGCCCTCGAACTCAATGTTTTCACAAGTATGGTCCTCTTTAAATGGTTTGATCCTTTTTAAACTGAGTGCCATACTGTAATGATATGCCTGCATGTTTGTAAGCATTTTCGGTGTGTTAGGTGACCCAGTCTCTTTCCATCATCAATTCACGGCCACCCAACGCTAGGTCTGTCAAAACATCTGTACATTTTCTATATGTTGCATAACAGCTGCTTTCTCTCTCAGTAAAGATCTGCCATTTCTGGCAAATGTTTTCTTTTTGTCTATTTACATGTAAATAACGTTGAACCTGCAACATGACACTATCTATTGTAACATACATTTTGCAAGGGAGCACAACAGTGAAAAGAAGTTAGCCTTAAAATCTATTTTGTACAAGTGTTCTGTTGTACAACTCAAGTGCTAAGCTTATCTCAGCATTTCTGTTTATCCTTATACTGTATCACTGAGGCAATTTAAAAGTACTTTTACAAAACAGAGTACCTGACTTATTTTTTTTTTCACACACAGCACATATAATGCATATCGACCCCCCCTCCCCCATTAAGGTATAGCACACACACACTGCAAGAAAAAAACAAAACCTAATAGGTAATAATGTTATCATGTCGCCCATCCTTCAGAGAGCCGCATGCGCTTGACAGAGGGGCTTTCCCTTTCGTCCGGCGAAGGTCTGGTGAGTCCAATGGGGGAGTGGAATTCATTCCGGTGATCTTCTCGGTCACTTCCATCGTAGGAACTGCTACAGCTGCTCAAACTGTCAACAGGAGATCTCCCCGCCTCATGGCGCGTGTGCTGTGGGTATCTCGAGGGTGTGGTGGTACGGTCTCTAGGAGGAGAAACAGGTTCTGACTTGATGTTGAGGCTTTGAGTAGAAGGCAGGGAGAGATTTGTACTCTGAGATAAATGAGTGCTAGTGCAAGCTCTGTAGGAGGAAAGGAAACCCAGTTACAGACGGAGGAGGCATGGAGCCCCCAGATATGCACAAACACTCGCACAAAACACCAGTGTAAAGGCTTGCACAGGATCAGCACATGCTGAGAGCAGGAGGGCTGTTTTCTGGGCAGAATCATAAATTTGATGAGATGAAAGCATCTCCACAATTGTGGTTGGCTTGAGCGGGACATGCCCGTGGTTTGAAAGAAGGTCTCGCTTTCAGTCTCTCCTTTTTGCAACAACAAATTTTGGAAGGCAAGCCTTTGCACTGTTGAACCACCTGCAGGTTTCTTTATGACTAACGCTTGTGTGTGTTTGCGTGTGTGTATGCGCCAGCTGAGACAGGGGAGGCACAGACTTTCTGCTGCAATTAATCCATTTAGTTTGAAAGCACTCAACTATTTTTATCACTGCTCATTCTGATATTTGACTTTAGATGCAAAACAGAAAGAAAAATTTGAGCTGGGTAAAATTTTATACCTTTCAGAATAGAGTTGAAATTACTGGTCCTAGGGTTGACCTTAATAAAATACCCCAGGCAGGCAAGGATTTAGATATAATTTTATGGTTTAAGTCTATGAATTCATAACTCAGTCGAGAATGCTTTTGAATAAACTACCAAAGAGAAGCTGAAGAATAGTGGAAGATGTCAGAGGATTGTCTTATTTGCCTTTCGGAGAGTCCAGATCAGAGGATGTTCCAAACATCAAGTGAAACTGCTATGCTAAAACTTTTTCAGAGGCAAGCTATGTTACCACTATAAGTGTATTTTTGTAAGCAGGTAGCGGTGCAGGAAAGCTGAAACAGGCAGGGAGGAGAGTGAACACTGAGACTGCACTTCATCTCTATGGGAGAAACGAGATCACTTGCATCAGCAGGATGCTTTGTGCAAAAGCACCACCTCCCGGTAAAACCTGAATTTTCTCATTATTAAAATCAAGGTCTCAGCTTGCAGTTCACATTATGCTCCATATCAGGGACTGTTTGCTAGACTGAAGTTAGTGTTTAAGCCCAGAAGTTAGCGTCTAAGCTCAGTGACACTTCCAAGGCTTCTAGTATCGAGTATTTATACAGGGGGAAATTGAAGGCAACAGGACACTTGGCCTCAGAAGGTTTTAAACCCTAAGGGATGTGCAGACATTTTCATGGAAAGTAGAAGAAATATTGGTATTTGGAGGTAATTTTTAAACATGAAACAATGAAGTTTAGGTGTAGTTCTTTCACCTAGTGAAATATTCCACTTGTCCTGATACCTCATTAACTGGGTCTTGGCTTTACTTAAGAAGCATTTACTATAACTTTGATGAAAGGCAAAATGTTGTTTACTCTTCTTCTGACAGATTTAAAATGGAACTATATGACTTCAATATTGAATGATACCAGCTGCTTTTATCAGGAACAGTTGCAGTCTTTAATAATGGATGAATCTTGTTAGGAAACAAAGAAAACAGGATGTTCTGTCTCTAACTGCTTTTATCTACCTTTTATCCCTATACAGATGAGTGTATCAACATTTGTAGCCATACCTTTCATAAGTCACAGAGTTATTGAGTAGTAGCCCATGGTAGCAAATGTAGGCATTTTTTTTTTTTTTGGCAAAGAGGATATTTTCTTTGATTTTGTAATTATTGAATTAACATATGTACGATACTGTAAATATCAGACTTTGTCATTCCAATTTAGTGAAATATTCCACTCTTTTCCTGAAAACTTTTTGAAAAGAATCTAATAAGAATTAAAAATACATTTCTGGGTTTTTGTTTTGCTTTTCATTTCCAGTGACTTTACTTTTCACTTGCTTAGGATGCTAGGACTTCACCTAGAAAAACAGCCTGCCAGTTTAGCATGTGTGATAAGATTACATATGATTTTAGATGTCAAGCTTATATCTGAACCTAAAAGTCTTGTAATACAGAATAGTGGAGCCTAGGGATTTGATTTAGAAGTGTTTGATATGAGCAGATGACATGTTGCTTTGCAAAGCTGGGGACAGCTAAAAAAAACCTGCTAGTTAAACCCAACCACATTCAGTCAAATTTGTTCACACGGAACATACTTGCATTCTACTGTGTGACAGCCCTCCAAAGGAACAAATCTAGAGGGATAAAGTGTATTTTCTGTGAAACAGAGCTAGTATTGCTACATTGCAATGTTGCGTTTTAAACAGTGTTTAAGAAGTGAGGATGAGAATGCATCTCTACAGGCTTTTATTTAGATTCCTTGTGATGCCTGTGATGCATCATATGGAAATAGCTGGCATACAGATTTGTGGCAGTTTCAAAAATGATACAGGTTCATCTGCATTTTTAATGCTTTTTTTGTGAATTGAAAAAAGGTTAAAAAGTCATTTTGGCAGGTCAGGATTAAATTTTTGATGTTGAAAAATACAAATAAATTAAAGCAATTAATTCAGGTCACCATTCAATTTTTTTTTTTCTTAAATATAGTCTCTAAAATGTCTTTTGCTCCTAAAAATATTTCTGAGTTTTAATATCTGTGTTTTGTTGACTATCATTTACATTATTTCATTATCACTTTCTGAAACATTTTAATGAGAATGTCTTGGAAGTGAACATTACAAGAAAATGTCAATTACAAGGAAAAGATGCTGTTACACATAGATGTGAATGGTGAAATAGTACATACTTAGATGCAGTCTTTAGATCCATATTCTAAACAGACGACTGACCTCTAGAGTAGAGTAGAGTTGTATTATAAAAAATGAGAATCCTATTTGCTATTAAATTATTTCTTTTCTTGTATATGTGAGTGTAAAAACAGCTGTTTGTATCTGCATGTATCTATCTATATTTTTACATAGTCACTTAATTTAATTACATAATTTTGGTTCAGGCATGCTCTGTTTTCATAATTTGAAACCTACACTAAGTTCACTGAAAACCAAACAGGTTTTGAATATCGAAAATCCACAGAGAAAATAAAGCAAATAACTTTAAAGGATATAACTATAAGCACTGACTAAGTGCCATACAGTCCAGTCATACTGATGCAATCACCTTTTTTTTATACATTGTATCAAACCATTTCATTTTAAGGGGAAAAATTAAGAAAATGAAAGATTTAATTTTACAAAGCAGTTACTATTCCAGCCAGTATGAATGAAAATGTGATATTATTTAGAATACAATAGTAACATTGGAGAAATGATGGTTCCTTTCTGGGTTCAACACTGACCAACTACACAGCTCTGCTTCTAAGAGGTGGGAAGCAAATCAGGATATCAAGATGCAACAAGCTTGCAAGTGTGTTTAGTCCTTGCAGATGCCAGTGAGGTCAGTTCTGTGTGTCCATCTATTCAAATCTCCAACTGGTATGGAAGCTCATCATGCACAGACAGACGTGCAGGTATGAGCAGGTGATAAGTGAGGACATGAATGTGCACCAGATAGATTTTACAGAGCGAGAAAGCAGTCTACTAAAGGAAGAAAGAGCCTCACGTACCTTTTTTAAAATGCCCATATTTTCTTCTCTAAATTAGTTTACTTCCTCACTTCATGTAATTTTTCCTCATAAATATATCTAAGGAAGCATTGAAAATTCACTGCAAAATCTGGCTAAGTAACTACTAATGCACTAGTCTGCAGCTAGAAGAACAGAGGATACCTTTGAACTGCTAGCAATGCAACCTTCTTCCCTCCCCTCTGTTTTTCTTTCAGGTAAAAGCAAAGTTGTGTTTTCTTATTTTTTGATCAATGTAAAAGACTTTGTCAAGATAATTTAATTAGCTCTCACACATTAAGGTCTATGCTTTAAAAAGCAACTTCTAAACAATGAAACTAAATCACTGGAATGTCTTATTTACGATGATGGCATAAGAAAAAAAGGCTCAGTCCTAAATATTTAAGGCTTTTATTCAAAACAAGGAAGTTGGCAGAACTGATACAAAGGCACATAATATGATGTCACTGCATCTAGATTTTTCAGTAAAAATGGTTCAATGGATAATATTACCTAATCAAAATTTATTGTTGCTAAGTAATAAGCTTGCTATGTAAGCGCCACAGAAAAAGTAAACAGTGTGCATGGATTTGGACAATTTTTTTTTGTTCAAGTGGGTAGAAATTTGAAGAAACTTCTTTTATATTAACAAATATCTATACTAAGGATTCTCCAAATGAAATACTGTGACTGAATTTCTAAGTTTGCACTCCTATTTTACAAAATCCAAAATTTGAGCCATGCAGAAAAGAAAAGGGACTGAGAAAAGGGTCTCTCAAACTGTGAAATATGGATGAAAGGGAACATTTTCCATATAATGGACTTGCACCTAAAAAAGTTTAGATGATTTATTTTAGAGTTTGTAATGGACTTCCCTTCTGATTAGCAGTAATTAAGTTCTAGCAGACTCTTTGGTCCATCTTAAATACACAGTCACCCTCTCTGTTAAAGGCATTGCAGCAATATTAAAAAAAACATCCCAAAGTTTTGGGAGGGATCGATTGTCAGTAGAATTTCTGTGTATTTTTTCTCCAGCTGCAGACCCAGTTAAAACTAGTGAAAGTACTATTTTGCTCTTTAATCTAAAATGTTGAGAAGCATGACTTGTTTTCATGTCCCAGTTGTATCAAAACAGGCTCTACTATGTTATCCTATTCAAAAGCTGTGCAGACATGGGAAGCAAACTTCTCCCATGTTTTCATGCCCCTCAAGCCCACTGGCATTGATATGGCTGTGAACTGCAGAGTCAACGTCAAGAGTGACAGGTTGTAGGGATCTACAATTGTATTAAAGATGGTTCTGACAGTGCTGCTACGATTACTGGGGACTTATCTGGAGAAAGCAAATAGTTCTAACTACATTCTATTCTATTGCTAACCATATTCTGTCAGGCATTGAGGAAGCAGAGCTGTTTTTCACCTTTAGGCTTTAGAGAAAAGCAAAATCTGCTGGAGAAGTAGGATGTCTTATCAAGTAATTCTGTTTTCTCACAGGTTTATCAATATCAACAAACATCTCACATTTGCCAAATCTTTCCAATATAGACGTCACTCAGTACAAGGATTTGGGCTGTTACACCTTTTCTAGATATATTTTCTTAAGTGCCTGGGGGCGACTGTAATTTTTTGTGATTGTTTTAATCTTCCTGCAAATTCTAGTTTAGGTTGACATGCATAGAATATGTTCTGTATAATTTCAAGTTTTTCAAACAATTCAAAAGTTAGCATAGTTGCTTTTGCATATAGAACTCACTGACTAAAATAAAATAAAGACACGATTATGATTTTCTGCACAGACAGAAGACTTCTTCAGAACTGTCAGTGAAGCAGCTTTCATAGCTGAATTCATTTACAAATCACTGAAAGAATAATAATAAAAGTAGCAACTCAGAATGTATTCCACCAACCACAGCCATTACACTTTGACATTCTGTGATATGAATTAGAAACAGATGATGATGTGTGACATATCTCAGAAGGCAAGTAGTTAGTTTAGAATTTAATGTAAACTTTTTTGGGTTAACCAAATACCCTAGTTACATTCTTTGGTATGCCACTGAAAACAATCAGCTTATTGTAAGGTTATACATTGATATCTAACATGTGAGTTTTCAATTTATTTGAGATTTACATCTTTAGTTGTACAGCTAGTCTGATTGTTGCCCCAGACATGGTGCAAACTCAAAATGGAAATAGAAGTGTAAGAGGAAGGTATTAAGGCTACATTTTCTAGCACAGCAACTATTTCAGTTGCATGTTTTCGTGAAGTTAGTATCTATATGTGCTTATTTACATAGAAGTGAGGTTCAAATAACTTTTTCCTCTGAAAAAGTTGTATAGCTGTCCTTCAAAACTCCAAACCCTCTGTGCATGGTAACGAAATTACATTAAGTTACAAAATGTGCTGAGATAAGTTAGAAGGAAAATTTTGAAGTTTAAGCCACATTTATAGAATTGAATAGTTCCACATTATAGCAATCATCTTGCAAAACAAATAGTGCATATATGCAATACCTGAAAAAAAGTTTACTTTTGAAATGCATGTGAATTAAATTTACCCTCATAAATGCATTCCAGTTGCTTTCAGCTTATATTTTTCTAATGAAAACTTTTACTATTCTAACATGTCTAGCCATACCGTAGGCTATGTGTGGTGAGCTGGTGAACGCGTAGAGTCTTACTCAATGGAAACTGAGGATGCCAGGATTTTTGAAAATCATATTCTTAAAGTTCACTTTCAGTAAGCCAAATAGCTTGTTTTTTTCCGTGAATGCATTAGGTGACGTCTCTGTGTGAATTTTGACCCTTTCAAAAATTCTGAAATGATTTAGCAGAGTCCTTCATCAATCTTGAACAAATGTCTTGAAATCAGCCACTAGAGGGCACGAACACCCATCCTCCTCAGCAAGCAAATCACAGTGAGTTCTGTGGGCTGATGTCTCTTAGGCCTAATTACGTTATTTGCTAGTAGAAAGCATTTCCAAATAAATGAAACTTGAATGTCAGAGCTGAGCAGAAAGGAGTATGTGATTATTATTATTAAAGGTTAATGCTTAATCTTAGGTCAAATCATTATGTCACTCTTACTTGATTAAAAATATTTAGAAAATTTTCAAGTTTACTGTAAATGTTTGTGCTATAGTAACTGGAAATAAAAAGCATAAATGGAAAAATACAGAAACAGTACAATATAAGTGCTTAGTTTTGTCTTCAGTAATGAAATAAAATGCTATCTAAAGAAATGGAGAGTAAAGCAGGAATAGTAGTCTTTACTGAGAAAATATCATGGACACAGAATATTTAGTTTTAGCTATCTAGAAAACTTTTTATGAAACACATAATTCCAGTTTTGGGAAATGGAGCTCTTGCACATAGTAAATATGTCCTGATATGTTTCAGATTTGGGATTCCCAGGGTGACTAAGTTCACTGTGGAATAATAAAACAAAGGAAGCACTGCTTACCCCAACTGGCTGAGGGCAGATGGTGGCATGTTATGTAGGTGTTGCTGTTGCCAGCCAGTCACAGAACCAAGATGAAGAGCACTGGCTGTATTAAACCCAGAGAGAGATGATATATCTGCACTACTCAGAGAATATTCTAGATATGAAAACAGAAGAGATAAGAATTAAGAGATAATTAAGGAGGAAGCAATTAAACAATAACTAGCATCATAATTTTCACATGTCACTTTTTAAGTCTTTTAATTTTAATTACACCAATCACATTAAGTTTCAACAGAGAAAGTAGACCTTCCTCTTTCCTCAACTCATTAACTTGGGAGCAAATAATGCACTAGTAATTATTTTCTAATCCAGTAGTGCTTTTCTGGATCTGTAAGATCGGAAGCATTCTTAGCCTTTATATCCACCATAACTACAGATCCATTCTCATAGAGCCAAAGAGTTGAAAAATATAATAATATTTCAATTACAGTATTCCTTACAGAACCCAGCAGACTGCCTGAACAATGCATGTCTTCTCTAAGAGCATTCAAACTGTATGCCAGCATGCTCTACACAACAGCAATGTCTAATGGGATCATGAAAGAACCTCTTGAAGCTTCATTTCCAGTCTCTCTAGGTATAAATGTGATAGCCCACTAAGTTACTGAACTCTACTTTAAAGCCACGGAAACTGCTTGCTCCTCTGCTCTTTAGGAAGGCGCTTAACTACATGAAATTACCCGTTGTACTAAGAATACTAAGAAGTGTCTTTTAAGTTAAATTTTTTAATCAAAGCCAGTGAAAGAAGGCTATCAAAGCAGTTTTCCATTAGAATAAAACAGCTAACTTTTAAATAGATATGTCTCAAGTTAGTGACAAATCATACAAAATAAGTAAATGAAGTGAAAAAGCATATCAGCTATGAATTTTTCAGTTTCTTCCAATGAACATTAGCTACCTCATTAGCACTGAGACAGACATTTTTCAGCATCTTGCTCCCTCCCCCAGCCTTTACATCTTGCAGTGATACTTACCAGTACCATATGTTGTTGAGATGGCTGATGGGTATCCTCCCATGCCTTGCCCTGGTAGAGTAGGAGTTGCTACGGAAACCACTGGAGTAGCCAATGACTGAGCAGACTGGGAGTTATTTATCCTTTGATTCTTTTAAAGTAAGTAAAATAAACATATTATTGACTAGTTGTAAGTCAGCTGAGTGTATTAGCTTTCTCGGTAAGTTTTGTACATGAGAAATAAAGGCTGATACATGTTTCTAGAAATTAATCATTTAACATGTGGCTTTTATGAACTCTGCCAACCCTATCATTTACAAGCCTTCAAGAGACCAGTTGTCACCATAGTAACCCATTACATCAGTATCTCCTAGGTAACTGAACTAGTAACAAGTAAGATAGCTTTTATTGTGGGTAGAAGAACAGATCGTGAGAAAAACTAATGAAATATGTAAACTCCATTCCCATTGTTTTCCTTTTCACTCAAATGGAAAAAGAAAAAAAGTCATATTAAACTCCAAAGCCAGTCTCGCTGGATTTTAATGCTTTGAAAGTGAGGGGCACCCTGATACTGCTGAACACCTAACTCTTACCAGCAGATGGTGCTCTGGCTATTTCTTTTCTTTGCAATAAAACTAACTTCCAGAGCTGCTGGGCAGCACAGCAGCTACCCGTCTATCTTTAACTACAGGCCACAAGATGTTACACTGTGAAAATTGTGCTGGACAACTCTAATCCTGTGAGAGGCAAGATTAAATGACCTGAGACCCACCAAAAACCTGTTATCTTGAATGGCACAAGTTTACATGCTCTCTAAGCACCAGCAACAAGAGGGATTTATTCTAGCATGTGTAATTTGAATATATGCAACCACTGCACCTGGCCCTCCATACTGCTATATTTCAAAAATTATCATGAACTTTCTGCTCACAAAACAATTACTCTGAATTTTTCAATTTTCTTTCAACCAATGCTTCATCTACACAAATGTTAACCATACGAAAGAACTGATTGTCTTTTCCTCGTTATTAAGGTGAACATCACTACCACTTACCAGAAGCAGATCAACATCCTCAGACTGAGTGCATAGGAAAGGAGCATTAAAAATTAGTGAATATAAATATTTACCAGGATGCAGATTTCTAGCCTACGGGATTAGCTTCATCTGATAGGGGCAACAAATTAAACAATTTCTGAGCATAGTTTAGAAAAATAGCACTTCATAAAGTTCCTCTTTGTTCTACTCATGGGATGTTTGTCTCACCTGTGAGGACAATCTACCCAGTTTTCAGTGCAAGACTTTCCCTAAGAATTCGTTTTTATCTCCACAGCCCCAGTGGCTGTAGACTGTTGATATATACCTGGTTCAGGAGACCTGATGATTCACAAAACCCCTTGGAAAGTATCAGTTTTAAGGACCTCGGAATAAATAATTTGATGCAGACAGCTTGTCACTGCTTTAGTCGACTTAGAGCATTGCCTTGTAAGAGACTGTTTGTTACTTATCCTCTCAGAAGGCAGCACCACATTTATAGGATGCTTTAGTCTGACATTAAAAGTTAATTTATTACGCTTCAAGCTGAACTAGGCCACTTGAAAATTGTTTTAACAGCATCTGTTACATAATAGAAAAATGTGTTTACAGTGTCACTGTAAACTCACTTTTAATGTTAAATCTCTCATGACTGATTTACTTGCAACCACTAACTGACTTTTGGAAGAGAAATACATGATAGGCACCTTTTGTATAATAGCCTGACTAATTTTTGTTAATCCTGGCAGGAGATACAGCAGTTTTGTGCTTCTTGTATCCTGCTCTATCTATTAACTAACTCTCTTCATTGCAAAATTTGGCCTTTGGAGGTCAGAGTGAAAGAGTTAAAATCCATTTATGTGTAGTTTATCTGCCATCTGCTAAGTGCGTGTGTCTAAATATTTATGAAAAACATAGTAGGTTAGGAATACTCAGGGTTAAACTCAGCCTTTATAACAACCTCGGGAAAGGCTCTTTCAGCTACTAGGAAAGAGAGCGCAGAAATTTAGACCATGCAGGACACAGTTTCTATTTTGCAACTCAACAGATAAAAGAGAGGAAGTAAATATGACTTCAGAAAAGCAATCAAACAGACTCTGCCTACATCCTCAGTTTGATGTCAAGACTTACAGCTAGACAGAAAGAACAAGCAAGCAAGAATGTTGTTCTGCTGACTTTAGCTGCTTCAGCAAGTCTTGAAATTCCTAAATATCTAGATTGAAAAAGCTATGAAAACACATTACCACTGATGGCATTGTATTCTTGCTGCCAGGTGGAATAAGCACGCGGAGATCTGGTTTACGGTTGTTCATTCCCAAATTCATTGGAGGCGGAGATTTTGCTTGCATATTCTTGTTCAAGTTGCCAGGTGAGACCAGCAGACCTGGTGAGTTACGGGGGTTGCCATATCCATTTCCTGCAAAGATTAGAAAACAAAAAAAAAAAAAGAAAAAAAAGAAAAGAAAGAAAAAAGAGACTGTGATTATAAACCCCAATGTATCACTTACAATCACAGAATGCTTTGGATTGGAAGGGACATTTACAGGCTATCTAGTCCACCACCCCTGCAGAAGCAGGGACATCTTCCACTGGAGCAGGTTGCTCAGAGCCTCATCCAACCTGACCTTGAATGTTTCCAGGGACGGGGCATCCATTACCTCCCTGAGAAACATGTACCAGTACCCTCATCGTAAAAAATTTCTTCCTTATACCCTAATAAGGCTTAAGACTGAACAGTAAAAATGTCAAATAAAACCCCTCAAGGTAAATACCTGTACTATGTAATGTATTTTTGAAAGAAAATAAAATTTATGCCATATTTGGAAAAACTGGCCTTAAAATGCTTTCTCTCATGGCAGCCGACATCTCCGTGATGTGCTGAAGTATACGACTCTGTTTACAGTACCATGGTGCATAGCACAATATACTGCATGTTCAAAGCAGCCAAGATCTATTTGCTTTACAAGACAATCAGGAAAATCAGACAATCTTATGGCTTAGGAAAATGTCAAAGCCATGCTGTGTTTTCTCTACAACTACAGAGGATTCTGCTTTGCCTGACTCAGCCCTTTCCAGGTCAGGATTTTGTTTTGTTTTTAAACAAAGGATGAGTATAGCAAGGCTATAATTTCCAGAAAAGGCAGGGGGTGGACTAAGAAGATTCTTAAATGTTTTTGGCTCTCTTTCACCACACTTTTTGGACCTGATTCTGTCAACACTAAAGTCAATGGGAGCAAGAGCATGACCTTATTTGGAAAATACCACCGTATCTTTTGTCTTCATCTCTTTGCTGCTTTCTGCAGGCCCTAGGAACAATTCTGACAGGCAAATACTTCGTTTGCCTTTTTCAGAAAAGTGTTCCCTTCTCTCACTATGTAGTACTGACAACAGTGTATCCACAAGGTTACTGACCAACCATTCCACTTAAAATGAGATCTTCTATTTAATCCACGTAATTTTACCCTCTCAACGTCTGTGGAAAGAGATGACTTTCAGTGTAGTCTTGAGATTCCATCTACCCAGGTTCAAGAGAGACACAGAAATTGCCCAGTCATAGGGAGGGAATTGTATGAAATGAGTACAGAAAGAGAAAATGTTTATGGATAAATACCAAGAAAACCAACGTGAGGTGAGATTTGCTGTTCTGGGCTCATCTTTGGTACACAGCTTGCAAGCTGCAACACAGAACCTAGAAAGTGTTGGACGGTGAGCTAGCGAGTGTGGCAGACTCCTGTGAGTTAGATGCCTTGGAGCTTCAAATTCCCTTTGTAATCCCGAAGTCTGTGAAGAACTCATTTTGGTTTACAGCCCTAAAGGACATGAATGGACTATGGAACAAAATTTGATAAAGTCTCTGACGTAAGCATGATGATGACAGCACATGAGAGTGAATCTCTCTTCTAGTTAGGATAATGAAGCATGTCCAGTCATGACCAACAGTATACCATGATTTTAAAACACAAGCACATCAGTTTATTGTGTTTATCAGGTCTGCAAATCCATGAAAAAATAAAAATTGTAAAACACAAAAATATTACTCCAAGCTCTGGAAGACCTTAGGCTTAGGACACAGGAAAAAAGTCAAAAAGTGCTTGACTGCTATTTGTAATGTACCTTTAGTCACAGGTATGCCTTGTCTTGTTTATCCTCATGCTTTTAATTATAATGGTCTCCCAAGACTTTGCAAGATGGAATTAATACAAAAACTTAGAAGCACTCAGATAATTTCAGATATTTCCTACAAAAACATTCTTCACAGTTGATTTTGTTTATTTCATCAACAGCATCTTACAGATAGTAAGATAAAAATAGTTAATAAAAACAGTGTATTTTACACATACCGTGCTAAAATACCAGAAGATTGTCAAGAATTTTTGATTTCACATGGGAGGGTTTTTTAAACGAACAATGGATTTGCCACATACTATGCTCTAATTAATGTTATGTTTTACTAGGTAGGGCAAATTCAGAAGGGGCACTTTTAATATATAACAATATTTTCTTTGAGGAGCTACAAAATGAGCTTTGAAAAGCAGTAATGATGTGGAGAAGTAGCCAACAGACAAAAGGCAAGCAAAAGTAAAGCTTTTTTGGTGCTGGTATCATATAGAGAACATTTCACCAGTAAGTTATAAAACTGCCCTGTGAAATCTGTTGTACACTGAGCATTTTTTTCAGACACTGAAAATGAAGTTGTTTGAAGAAGCAGTGTATTTTCTTTTTTAAGTTTTACAGCATAAACCCTAAGATATTTTTACAAAACAGCACACACTGTAATCTATATATTTGTTTCTATGGTTGTGATTTTCAGAGAACAGAATCCCTTACCGGATAGAATTCTCATTGTCTGCAGAATATTTACTTAATATAAATTTCTGTTAAGAGGAAGAATGCACCAGTGTCAAAATTTAGTCTTCAGAAACTTTCATCTGACTTTCATATTGTTTACCTGCTGATGTAAAATACTTTGAATAGTGATAACAAAAAATATTTTGCACAGTGATAACATTTCTTACATCGATATTTTTAGAAAATCAAATTATTTTAAAGAATAATTGCAATCTTCTCTTTACCAGCAGATTTCTGCTGTTTGTGGCATATTATGCGAGCTAGCATTTTGGAGCCATATAATAACCATTCCTCTTTCCAGTCACCAAATTGTTATTCTTTGGCATAATGTGGATTCAGGAATGTAAGACTGTGGGTCTTAAACCAATAATCAATGATGAATGCATGTATGCAGTTTCCAGTTAAGAAGAGTCTGCTCTAAAACCAGCTCTTTAAACTGTATCCTCTTTACTCAGAAATCTGTGGCCTGCTCTGAGGCAGCTGTCCCACCTTCAGATAAATCCACCAAAGAAAACGGCCTCATTTATATTCAGAGGCAAAAAAAAATGTATAAGACTTCTAATACACAAATTAAACCTTCCTTCATCCTATACTTTAAAATTACACTCTGCCTGGACAATTATCAATTTAGATGTGACTGTATGCAGAACATTGCATTCCACTATCCACTTGAAAGAGCAAAAATTATATGTCATGTATGAATGGATTTCCTGATTATAGATTATAAGAAAATGAAAACCAGATGGGTTTTAGAGCAAGTTGGCTTTACATTTTTATTTGGTTAAAAGCCATATTTTTTTCTGGAATAGAACATTTTTAAACATTACTGATATAACTTGTAATGTATAATGAAAATAAAAACAGTAGATGCACAAGTTTTAAAGGGCATATGTCAGAATTTGTAAATTTGCAGCATTTTCAATTCAATAACTTCTCAGAGAAAATATTTTTTTCCTCATGTTGTTTGTTATACTGACTTGAAAGAGTAAAAATATTTTACACAGAAAAGAGTTTGTTTCTAGACGGAATTAGTGGAGCAGCACGTGTCATGAAATAATGCAATGCCAGACTTTGTATTTGGACTAATGATAGACTATAAAGACAAATGCTTTTCTGAGCACAAAATACTCATCTTGGCATGTTCCCACATTCTGCAATTAGGCACAAGTGAAACTGACTTTAGAAGGAATTCTGTCCAACTGCAGACTGCATGATCTATCCCTGCAACACCACTTTTTAAAAGCATCCAGAAAAGTTATTTCTGTGTAACAGTACTTAGTCAGTTAATAAGAACAAACAAAAAACTTAATTTACTCATGGAAAGCTATAATTTGAACTATGTTATAAATTCATGTCCTACCATCTTGAATTTCCTTGTTTTAAGAATTTTAAAGGATATTAATAGGGTAAAAGTTTATTTTGGACAAGACAGAGAGCAATGTTTACTTCTCTTCTTTCATCTCCCATTAGTAACACTTGTACCTTACATGTAGTTTTGGTCATTGCTATGATAGTGGTTGCAAAGTGGCTGCAGTTCTTGATATTCTCAGAGTTAGGGCAATAATTCTGTACTGAGTGTTTAAACCAGGAAACTTTCCACATTAACACAAATGAGGAAAGAATAAAGTATTTCCATATCTCTCAGCATTCTTGAACAGCATTGTTGTGATTTGAAGTTCTTAAGTCTTGAAAAACTGGAAAAAATTGTATTTTAGGCTTCTTGAAGTTTTAAATCTGTCATATCCTGTCTTTAATTCCTCATCCATTTACTCTAATACTTTTCACTGACCATATGGGTTTAGAATTTACAAGATTATTAGGAAACCGGGATGCCTACTTCCCTTTAATTTTAATGGGAAAAGAACTTTCAGATTCTTAAAGGAATTATAGTAATCGTCATTTCAAGTTTCCAAAAAGTGTACGCTCTTACTTGTGGAAACTTGTAATTCTTCCAAGAAAAATGCAAACATTCCATTTCATGGAGGATTCCTGTTTCTTACAGTGTTATGTTAAATGCACATCCTATATATATATGGTTTTATGACTGACCACCAAGCCTCTCAAAAAGAATGTTGAATTAATCTCTATTAAGATGAAAGCCAACTATGTTACAATTTACCTCTACTTAAAAATTTACATGTATGTAATTAATCAATGAAGTAACAGAAATTTTGCTGAATTTACACTCAGTTTTGCACTCTTCACTCAGTTAATTTTCCACTTAAGGGAGGAAAGGTAAATGTTCCTAATAATAATTAAAAGGCAATAAAAGGGTTCCTTTTCTCCCTTACATCTCATGTGTGCTTTTTTTTTAAAATGCAAACAGACTGTTGGAACAAGCGATAGTTTATTACCCGAACAAAATAGATACCAACAGTAAAGCACTAACACCAGGAAGCTGTACTGGCATTCACCTAAACATAATTTTCAAAAGAGATAATTGAAGGTTCTTGCTCACACATTGGGTGCTCATCATTTCACAATACATGACCTCTACCAACTGCAGGCGGTAAAACAAAACCAATGTGCAGATATGCTCACCCAGAAAAAAGAAAATCTTTATGTTAAAATAGCTGCCCATTCCCACAACATTACACTAATGGACATTCTTTACTGAATTACTGGAAGCCAGCTCAGACAGATGTGGTATATAAAACCTACTGACTTTGTGTGAAAGAATTCTGAAGCATCTTGTGAAATATCAGCTGCTTTTTGGACTGAAATAGGATGAAAGTATACAGCTGGAAGAATGGGAAGTGAATGGGGGAAAGAGTACCTCAACAAGCCTTTTTTAAAGTTTTAGAAATGAATCATTCAGATATAATGTAAATAAAACATAGAAATTCTTACAACAATATAAAACTAAGTTGATACCCAGGTCTCACTCTTGCCATGTAGGTTGTATAACTGCATTAGTGCCAAATTCTTGCTTTTAAGTCTACAGCAATTTAATGGCACTGTTGTCCTATGCTGGCGAAAAAGAGAACATTTGGGAATCACTAAAATACTGCTAATATTGTAGCCAATTTATGTGTACATGAGAGCTACCTGCACTGGGGCTGCACAAAGCTAAAGGCTACGTTGTATTTCACCTTTCACAGCTCAAGGTGTTTTTGAGATCTCATGCTGGAAACAAGGGAAAAATCCTGCTTCCACTGCAAAGGAGGTAAATGGTCTCATCAAATTTCCCAAGAAAAAAACTGTGGGCATGATCTGCTTAAATTTTTAGTATATTATAAAGCAAGTGACTTCTTTGTTCGGTGGCTCACATTTTGTTGCTCTGCTATGTCCCTGAGCAGGTTTAAGTACTTGGGCTACATACTAAGACAGTACGGGTCTTACTGTTATATCCTTGTGTTTGGTGTCACTAATGGTCCTTTAACCAATCCTATGGTTCTCTTCACCAGGTCTGATCCATCCCGGGCTGACATTCTGGCCCATCCCTGTCCCCATGGAGGTGCCTGATGTCCGGAGATGGTTCTGATGCTTGCTCACCTGCCCTGCTCCTTGGTCAGGACAGTGAAATGGTCCTGGATGCAAAGCCCTGCCCTGCTGACCCCAAGCAGCCTCTGCTATTCCTGGACCCCTAAGTGCCCCCAGCCCCCAGGGTGTCCTGGCAGCATGTTTCTCATCATGAAAGAATTGAAAAACAACTCTTTCTCTTCAAATCTTCATGTTGAGTACTGCCAGCTACCTTAATGAACTGTTTACACGGGTGAAACACTCAAAATTATTTCTTACCCTTGGGCTAGTGCCATACAAAATCTGGAACATCCTAACAATGTACTTTATGTGGAGCATTTGCAGGTGCACACATCTATTGCTGAAAAAGGGCATGTATCCCACACTGCAGCAACGGGGCTCAGATTGCCTTCAGGATAGAGATGATGTTTCTCAGGCAGAAGGTGAATGGCCACGTAACAACGTGAAACACTTTGCAAAACACATTTCTAAGGACATGCTGCGAATCTAGGAGGC
Organism: Clamator glandarius; assembly: GCA_033459285.1. Lineage (NCBI taxonomy): Eukaryota > Metazoa > Chordata > Aves > Cuculiformes > Cuculidae > Clamator > Clamator glandarius. Next base: position 47,026 of record JAUNZM010000789.1, read on the forward strand.
TAGAAATCTGAGATGCTTTTGCAGCCAAATGGAGAAATAGATGAGTTAATTTAGATGCAGAATGAAAGACCATGAGAACAGAAACTTGACCTGTGTATCACAGATCATTACACTTCATGCAAATACTTCACTGCTGAGTCAAGTGCATAACTAAGTGCATGGCAAACTAACCTGATCACCAACATTGCGGTTATGTTTTGTTGCTATAATAAGAGCCATATTTAAATGTTTCTAAAGTAGTTTTTGCAGTAAGTATTTTCCCTCTTTAGTCTAGAAATTCACACCTTAATAAAATAAATGTAAAGGTGGCACCTGACTGTCTACAGAATTAGCCAGTGGCTACCCACATAAGGAACTGTGAACAGCCCTTCAAAACATTTCTTATTGCACTTGGTTTTCCCAAGTTGCAGGCAGATATTTCGACACATCTCAGGGTTCCCTGCAGCCTTTGGAATAGCGGTATATTACAAGGGCAGTGAAGGTCTGCTGCAAGTGATGCACTGAGAGAAGAGGGAGTGTTCTTCCTCTTCAAGGTTCATCATCTGTAGCCCTCATTATTTTGCTTAGCAAAGAAACAGAGCAATAGATGATCTAAGTTCAGGTCCTGTTTGTGCTTATTTTTTGTTTGTTTTTATTTTGCAATACAGTTACTATTGCCAGTATGCTTATGTTCTTATATTGTCTGATCGCAGTATCTTACTATTTGCCTTTGTAATCCTTTAATGGCACCTCACTTCAGGAATCTCATAGCATATAGCTTTAATGCAGAAACACTATCTTTCCGATAACTTTACTTCTGATTGTATTGATTCATTTATTTCCACTTCCACAGCACTATTTTGTTCTAACATGGTTACTTATCAGTAGCTATGCTCATCTCAAAATCCATATCTTTCAAGTTACCTTGTTTGGCTTGAAGTTTCACCGAAACGGCACAGAAACTAAGTTGTAATTATTCAGAAAAATAACTTAAAATTACACAGTGGTCTTTATTTTTTGTTCCTTATAAATATTGCACTTCTGTAATTCAAACATATGGGCACTGCAAATTGAGTTTTGGAACTACATTACAGTGTGTTTTAAGTTTTAAGGTCCAAACAAAATGTCTGAGATCAGAGGGTCATTTAAAAGTCTCCTACTATGGTAAAACAGGTAGCCTGTCTGTGCCACTGGCTACTGCCATGAGGAGCAGGCACAGTGCAATGTCACCGACTATGTGTAGTGCTCTCTTGTCACTCTCTGTTCATATTTGCAAAGGTTAGCCTGCATTTTGTACTAGGAATGCAGTGATCTTCCAGACTAAGGTTTAGCTTAGCAGAAGAGGTCAACACCAAAACCAGAGGTGCGTTTTCAACAGTGCTCATCTGAAATATAGCTTGCAAAACAGCTTTTCTGAAAAATTTGCAGTAAGGAGCATAGGCATGATCTCTTAACATGCAGGATATTCAAATCACATCTGGATGCCACTTGTCTGAGACACTCCCCTCTTGAAAACATGTTTTCAGGACTTAGCTGGTCTCTTATAAGTTAATTCTTATTCCAGTAAAATAATTACATAACACATTTTAGCAGTCTTTATCTCCCTTCATATCATGTGCTAGCTGAAAAGATGCTGCATTGTAGTCCTGTTTATACAAAAAGCATAAAGTATTTCTTTCTTTTTGTATAATGAACTATTTTAGAGTCAGAAGAAAAGGAAAAAAAAATTTATGTCAGAGGGAAAACTCCATAACTGAAAACCAGAATCTCTTCTAAAGATATATTGGAGAAATATATGAGCCTGGGAAGAGTGAAGGACATCTTTCTACTCCTGACTGCCTGAGTGAGAGCCTTGGGCAAATCATCTGCTTTTCCAAAATTATTTGCTGATGACAAATAATATCCTTTTTGGGGTGTTTGAAATTAATTATAATTTTGAAGAAAACTGCATTTTAAAAGAAAAATATTTCAAGATGAAGTACTACCAATTATAAGTGTAATATATTATTTGAAAACGTACTTTCTTGCTTCTCAAAGAAATTTCAAAACAACTGATAAAATTTTTTTTCATAAACATGTAGCAAAACTGCTGACTTCTTTATTAAATCAAAAAAATTATTAAAAAACAATTAATCATGCATAATTTAAAATTCAGTGGCAGGAAAATTTCATGACTGTATACATTAAACATATATGATACAAACAAATTTTTAACTTACTAATGTTACTCACTCAGACACACACCCAAAAGGGAAGTGTTTCACACATAGATAATACTACTTAGATTTGATCTGAAATTTAAGCAGATGTAAAGAAAATCTCAGTAGTTTATGCATACTTGTCTCCTCTGGCTTTTATTTCTGGGAGGCTATTCCAACAGTTACTAAAGGAAAAATCTGCTTGTGAGAGATTTTGAAAACAAACGGAATTTATGTATTGAATATCTTAATTGGGTAATTATGTTAAAAGTTAAAAGGCAGGGGTCACGTTAACTTAATGCTGCCAGGAGCTTCCATGTGTGTCTGCAGTCCTGGCTTCAAGAGGTTAAAAGCATTTCTTGCTTTCTTTCTCAGGGCAGTCATTGCTGCATTCCAGATCCAGGAGGCATCAACTATCTCTTTCAGGACTCAGGACAGGCATGAAATCCAGATATTTGCTAATTTGCAATGCCTTCTTATATTTTCTCAATTTGAACAAGAATATGGATTGCAGCGCCCTACAGAAGACATTGCGGTGTCTTAATAAGCAGGAATGCAGAGACAAAAAACACTGAGATCCCTGTCTCACTGAAGTAAAGCATAAAATTCCCCCAGAATTCACTAGAGAAGGATTTTATCTAAAGAATCCAAATTATTCTTGAGGAACGTTTGAAACTGCTTGTCATAAAGGAAAAGAAATCAATCATGCCTGTCTTTAAAATCCCACTTACAAAGAACCACAGTTTGTATGACTCACTTAATTGTTCATTACATGTGAACTTAGGGCTTTCTCCCTTTCAATCCTTTCAAGCTGTCTTTTTATAAATACAAATATTGAGACACTGTTGATTAGCAAGATGATGAGACAGAGAATAACTAAATAAATTTCTAAGTCAACACTTACACAACTGATGGAAAACTAATAAAGGCCAAATTCTCACAGATTTTCATTGAGGTTTAGTCCAAATGAGGTTACGTGGATCTCTTCATTGGCAAGAGGTCACACAAGTTAGCTGTAAATACACACATCCAACATTTGTATACGACATCCACTGCAAGGTGGGTTTTTTTTTTCCACATTTATCCTTTCTAACCTATTCTCAATGTTTCACTGATGAGATTTTTTCCTGCATGAAAATGAGTCTGGATAAGCCGTACAAAACAGATGAGTTGCTTAGGGCAGAAACAGGACTTAATTTTGGAAAGTTCTGTGCTGACTGCCTACACAGATATGAAATTCAGGTACTGTTAGATAGACAATTTCCTTCATACTATGGATTAGAGCTGTCAAACAAGTTCTAGTGTTCTTTCTCTTTTATCACAAATCTCCTATCTGTAGGTACTTCCCTTAAAACACTGAAACAAAAAGGTATATATCCTCCTGATGTGGAGGAAAGCTTGGAAAAAGAACATTTATTGGCATAACAAAAGTAGAATAAGAGAAAAGAAAAGGAGCATTGTTATGTTTTTAATTTCTTCTCCCCCTCCATGGTTTCAAGTCAATCTGCCAATTTATGAATTCTTACTGTTTGGATTTGGCACTATTGCATCACAAAGTCTGTTATGAATGACTGTGTATTCTTTCTTTTGGACTGTAAACTTCCTTGGACAGGAACTATTGTTTACTATACTTTTGTACCGCATCTTGCCTAATCATTAGATCAGAGGTCTGTGGGCGACTGCACTCATCGAGTAATAAGGGAAGGGCAACGAACTTATCATGCTCTCCCTGGCAAACAGAGTTCTAATAGGTTGTCCATCAACTGAGGTTTGGGAATCATTGTTCTAAGCTCACTTGTTTATTTAACTTATTCCACACTTGTAGCCTGAGATTTATCTTCTCCTTACTATGCTAAGCATAATTTCAGGGCACAGTGCAGAATATTTATTTTACCTTTTAATTTTTATTTTTTTTTAATTAGTTTGCTTATTTGTATTTATAGTTTCAAAAGACACCAATGCAACCAGGTTTGAAATCCTTGCTTATTTTTAGTACTGCTTGTAGGCTTATTTGGGCAGATTGCTTCTTTTTAGTAAATCATACTTTTCTGAGAAGATAAAATCTGGATTGCCTCTACCCTCAGGGCTTATAAATTAACCCCCCCCTACTATTACATATATTCCCATGTAGCTTGAAATACTAGTAGAATATATATAATACATTCACCCACAGTCAGTACAAGACCAAGAAAAGAAAAAGGAGTAGGAAAGCACTAGCAAATTCTGATATTGGCTGGCAGATCCAGGACCTCAGCCCTCAGAAGATGAGAAGGCAGCTGTTAGCTTGTGGTTAATTTCCAGAAGGAAATGACTAGCTGCTGATTTATAGGTAAATATGGCATTTGGTTATTAAAAGATATGGGATGAATTTTTCAGAATGCACTGCTGATCTTTTCAGTTTCTAGTCAATTTAAAGAATATGTTTAAAGATAGCCTGAAGAGGCTTAGTTTAAAGAGGACAAGCACTTATTCCCTCTGACAGCATATATAGAATCCCAGGTAGTTTTGAATAACTTGATTTTTTTAGTGTAACGTTACTATCAGGATTTAGGCTGTACAGAAATCAGATAGTGAAACAAGCAAATTACAAAAAATGAATAAACAATTAAAGCAACTATATTTTTTATTATATCCATCATGATTTTAAAACTTCAGATTGAATTTCTCCTTTGATTTTACCATTTATCATGGTTTAAAACATAAAGAAATTCTGTTAATTTAGATGGGCTTATTCCATTCAAAACCCCACTTAATTATAAAACCTAAAATGTAATAATCTGAAAATCAGTGAAAAATAAAACTCAATCTAAATACATAACTCAGTTTGAAAACTGAAAGTTTAAAGTACAGATTCAGAGAATGATGTTCTCCAAATACTTTTGTACTTTGATTTTAAAACCATTGTAATATTTTTAATGTTTAAGTCTTTTATCAGGCTTTCAGAATGAATACTGAGCCACTAAAGAAAGCCTGAGCTCAGATCATCTACAGTTTTAAAACTTTGTAGACGTTATTTATTTCTGGTCAAGTTACTGCTAAATGGTTTTGTTAAAGAATATTCTCTCTAAAAATTAAAGGAACTTCACATAGTGTGTTAGGTAAATGGGTAAAATATCACTTGGTCTTCATATTAGTTACGGGGTAAGACTGAATTAGTTTTAAAGCATACCAGTTTGGTCCAAGAATTCCTTGTTCTCTCTTTCTATCAAAAGCTTCTGGTTTGAGAGAACAATGCCAAAGACATTGCTGTGTTCCTAATTTAGTAACTATACTAAATGTAAAGTTCACTACAATTTTATTGGCAGTTGCTTCAATCACATGTTTGAAACTATTCAATCACTGTTTCGTTAAGAACAAATTTACTTTAACAAACCTGAGATAACCTTGGCTTAACTTAAAAATACCACTGATGGTATTTAGTTGTGTAGGACAATATAGAAGTATTCAGCTTTTTAAAGTTCTATTTATGTCTTGGGTTGACTCCCAAGGTAAATTGTGGATGATTTCAGAGCTATTACTTGAAATAATACAAACCAACAAAATAACATACTTCTCAAAACACAGGCTTAACTAACCTTTTTCTATTTCTGATATTGCAGTTATAATGCAATTTGTTATAACGTAATTTGTTAAAGTAGTGCAGAAATGGAGGGCTGGTGTTAGTAACCAAAAGTAGTTTCATTTTATAATGACAGAAATGAAACTCCTTAGGCTCCTCTTCATGGACTCTGTTATTCTGAATATATGCTATTTTTGGACACTCCAGAAAAATGCAAATTCATAATGTTCTAATTTGGCCAGAAATGTGAACCCCAACAAATTAAACCACATGATCATGCTACCAGCTTCTAAGATGCCAAATAGAAGAAAACATAGAGGTCTCTGTTTCTTGTGAAGAATGATAAACAAAGAGAACTTTTGATGTTTATTCTTCTGCACCCTAAAGAAAGAGGACTGTCCAAAATAGTGCCATTGTGGAATGATGCAATTAAGACAGAGGATTCAACCTTATAATGACCTTTTCGTCTTCCTTCAGCCCTGTATCAAATACTTCCTACTGCTCTGCATTTGAGAGATTTTGAAAACACTTCTGTAATGGTGTTTAAAGCTCTTATTGCCAAATAAAGAACAAAGACTATTCCTACAATTAAATATTTATGATGCATTCCTAGCAATGCCCCTCATATACACACCCCTCAAATCAATTGCCTGCTCCAAAGTTACATTGCTTGAGAGCTTAGCACATAACCCTGCATGCAGGAAACACAAATTCTTAGTTTGTGGGTAAATAATCAAGCTATCCTTCTCCCTATGCTTATATATGCTTTTAATATATTTTGAAGAAAAATATGTATTTTGAAAGAACATAAATTTTCAACTGGCGTATTGATATACAGATTTTATTAAGCTAGAAGATTATTAAACCAAATGCAAGTGCAAACGAACTTTTATTCTAATGCGTGCCTCGTTTAGAAGAAAACATTGCCGTCTTTACTAATTACTTTTCAGCATCCCTCGAAAGGAGCAGGGAAACCAGTAAGGAGGCGATGCTATTTCTTCAAGAAGCAGTAGAGGGACCCCTTTAACAGGGCAACCCATTCCCAATCCTGCCTCTCCTGAGCTCCTGCCACGCGTGAGCCTGAAGTGACATGAAACGCGAACATCCTCAGAACGAATCTTTCTTTAGCTGTGTTTCGCAGGCTAACAAAAGATAATTATCAAAACTGTAATTTCCTATCATGTTTTCTTTCTTTCTTTCTTTTTTTTTTTTTTTTTTGAACAAAAGAGACTAATAGGTAAGTTCCCATGGTCTCCCTTCCCTACTCCTGAATTAACACAAAATGACCCTCCAAAGCGTTTAACGTGTTTTTCTGATACAAAGCTGTGCAGCTTCGGTCTTACTAGAAATGCATCACGCAAACATCTGTGGCTCATCTATGCACGAAGATAAAAGGGAGGGTGGTCTAGCACAGGCGGAGAAGATCCAGGGAAGAAAAGATCACTCTATCCAGAATTTATTTATAAGTTATTTTATGAGACGTCAGAATCAGCATGTATGTCAGTCTTGGTTTATAGTGCACAAAATGGATCTTCCAACTATTTTTCCATATGGTTCTTGCTGAGAGCAGTTAACCCAGTAAAATTGGATGTACTCCATGTTTTACCACTCCGATTATTTTCTTCTAACATATGTGTTTACTTCTCAAACAGTAATCTTGCCATTGTATTTTGTAATCCTTATTTGTAATAATGCAACATTGCTGACATTGCTAACAAACCACTGGGTTTACTGAGCAAAGGGGACTACTCTGACAACACTGCTTTGATAACAGAGACCTGAGCAAGTACAGTTCTCTTTACTTCTACAGGAGCAGGTTTAAAGAGGCTAATCTTTTTCTCTGCACGGGCATTCTGAAAATCCTTTCCCATGTTGTGTACCAAGCACTTCAGCAAATACTAAAACTAAGCTTAAGTTAATTACTGATTATTGAAGTAAATGCTAACAGATTTTGCTGACTAGGAAGGGTCTTAGAGCAGGGGCTTGAGATCAAACCTCTGCTTGGCAGATTGAAATCTAATGAGCAACTCAGTATTGAAATCTTTACTCAGGCTTAAATTCGTGAAGTGAAACCCCAGTTCCAATAAAGCCAAAGGTAATAAAGCCTGTGACTTCAGAAGGATCAAGGTTTCTGACACTGGCCTCAGTAGGAGTTTTTCCTGAACAGGGCCATGCAATGGACTCAAATATGTATGGAAAGGCTAATGTGAAGGAAAGCAGGTATTTGTATCTCTGGAATTTGTTGAGGTGCCAGATTTTTGAAATTGCTGAAAACAAGCCTCTCTCTAATAATAAGAAAAGCACAAATATCAATTCCCCACCCTGTAGCTTGGGAAAATAAATGGACACCGATCACTTTCTAATACTCCGCTTCCAATATGGAGCTATTTTAGGACTCAGTCTTTGAAGGAAGTCCTATTTTCAGTTAGAAAAACAAATTCTTTTCTCTTTACCTGCACTGGTGCCTGCACCGGTTGTGAGGTCCCCACCCATCAGGCCACCTAGGGGGTTGAAATGAAATACTACAAGTGAGCACATTAAATTATAACAGGTAAACATTCAAAAAATTTTCTCAGACTTCAAACAGCCTGCTCCAGTACACACTACTGTTTTCCTCTGACTTCTACAGCCATTAGATCAGATACACAGTCATAAAATTGTAATGTTTAATGCTGTCCTATGAGATGTTTGCCTTTCAAGGGCAAGCAAAACATGTAGTCCACAGCATTTCATTGTTTTATTTGCAGACATTCACAGCATATGGAAAATATTTATATTTGAAAGTTACTTATAACAGTCCTTCATTTGAAAACTACCTTTAGTTCAGTATTAGTCAGAAAAGCAAAGGCTTCCACATGGGATTGGGAAGAAGACACTGAAAGTTCCTGGATAAGAAAGTTACTCAGAAGCAATAATATATATATACATAGCTTTTCAATTTAATTTCTGCAGCTTTTCATGGGCATTTACTCTAAGGACTTTAAAATTCTGTTTGCACTTGGGGACCTCTGATGGTCCTGTGAACCCAGTATACTTAAGGATCCTGGTGTTACTTCAGCCAGACAGATTGTATGAACTTAATCTGTATTTATCCTATTCAGAGGTGAGCCCTCATCATCACCAGAGCAGAGCACAGCCTCTTGCTATACAAGGCACTTAAGTACAGAGTTCAACTATCGTTTACCCATTAAGGAATCTGTGAATGCTTAAATAATAATAAATTCTGCACTTAGCTTCTAGGCTGCTGATTTAAGTAACGAGTGTCCTTTTATTCTTTGTTCAACTTGTTTACGCTAGCTGCATTTTCTCCTCTTCTCCCTTAAGCTTTATGGTATAGTGAGTTCTTGCATGAATTAAGTAGACAAGCTGTCTTTTTATGAAACAGCAAATTGTCTGCCCTTTTATCCTTTATTGATTTCCTTTAACCTTAGTCAATATGCAGCTTTTTCCAGACCTTTTCTTTTTTATTTTCTAAATTGAGAATACAAAACTCTTGGCTCTTATTTTGGTTTTTCAACACAGCAAATTTGGACAAATTGTTACAACTGGTAAAACCACAGCTTTTGTTTCTCAGAGTGGAGTTGAAAGTGACTTAAGGCACCCGAACAGCCGACAGAAGATCATTTAAATAGATGGGATGTAACAGAGCCTACCTGTGTTACCTGCACTCGGAGGCCGATGTGTCACGCCAGGAGACATGCTATTTCTTTGCAATGAAGGATGAGCCAGCGGCAAAAGGTTGGGGTTTCCCAGTGAGCTGACTGGGTTACTGTATACCAGACTGTTGTGGTTGGACACTGGGATAGAAACTGGCATCTCAAAGTTTGGTGGTGGAACAGCCTATATAAGCAAAAAAGGGAAACAAAGACAAGAATAGTACAGAAGCACAACAGCCTTCAAGTACAGTTACTCTATATTTAGTTCAAATATGTTTTAGTTGGTGGTTAAAACATTTACACTTGTTCCCTTTCCCCCAGAGTTGAGAGAAGTGTTTCCAAAGAGTTACCAAGGCTTTTAAATATGATTTTTCAAATCATGATTCCATCTTCCAGTAATGGAGATTGCACATTTACTTTTTAAGAACCGGGAAGACTTTTTTTTGTTTAAAACAAAACCCTGCTTTATGAAGCTTAATTTTCTTTTTCTTTCATTCTATGAAGTTGTAATTGTTCACTTGTGACACTTGTTCACTAGTGTCACAGATGACTGCAAGATCAAAGTTACATGATTATGATGACTTCATCACATGGAGAAAAATTAGAAGGGGTGGAATGCAAAAGGGAAAGCTTTAATTTCAGCTTATGTTGCTTTAGCAACCAGAATGATCCCAAATCACTTTAAAGGCACCAACACAGTACATTACCTTTTATAAAGATTCTACCTTTGCCTGGAGGGGCTTAAAGAAACAAAGTTCTACTCAGGGACAGGTAGCAAATACAAGAAGTTTAGATACAACCAGTCATTGGTTTCTTTGTGCTTTTTTTTTGGTTTTTTTTTATCGTTTTTTGAGGGGATGGTGGTGTTTGCTGATGCCGTTTCAATACATTGCTTTCATACTGTAAGGCAAGATCCTCTCCTGAGCTGCTTTCCTTTGCAAGAATCCCTTTCACAAACAACCAAATTATTGTCCTCTTTGACACAGGGTGTAAGGAGATGTAACACCCAATCCTTGTTATCCTCTTAGAAAGCTCATCTCATGCTTTCTTGGTCATTTGGTAGATTTATTGGTTGGGGTTTTCTTGGGTGGTAGTTGCCTGGATTTCTCTAAAATATATGACTCTGGTAGCATTCAGATGCATTAGTTTTCATATTTAAATTATCTGTTTAAAAAATAACTAATTTCTTGCCTTTGTGAACAGAAAGAAAACTTTTCTGAAACTACCTGACAGCATTTTAGATATTCAAATACCTGAATGCAAATAAAGTACCTCTTAATTTGTCATTTAAAAATCTGATAAACTTCAAGAGCCCAAACCTATGAAAAAAATCTTTAAACCAGATTTGTAACATCATCAGAGGGAGGAAATCAGAGAATTTAATTTTGTTCCTGGCAGCTAATAGCACTGGTAAGTCTTCAAGGACCTAGAGGGAGTATGTCAAGAGCTGGGCACATAATCTGCTGTGTCAGGCGACCGAGGTGCCCTGACCTTGTGCCACCCACATGTCTCTTCTCTGGCTGGCCAGAGCTGTTGGCTGCACCCTGTGTATTACACCACTGGCCATCAAATTACAGTTATTCTTTTAGAGTCTGTGTGTGTTTTTTTTTTTTGTTTTTTTTTTTTTTCCTCTTCCCTTTCTAGGGGCAGACATAATTTTGCTCTAAATATAGAGGAAACATTTTGCTTGACCACTGAAATCCACAGCAAGATTTTAGCTCAGGGTATGATGTGAAGGATACATTACACAAATGCCTTGGGACTTATTTCAAGCTGTTAATTTAGCTCTGAAACCCTTTACGTAGTCTGTGGCCTGGTTTTGTGAGAGATGCCCATGATATAACGGCTGAGACCAGGTAGGGCACTCAGGCAGACAGACCCAGCGGCATTACCCCCCAGCCAGGGGGCTGTATCTTGGGACTCATTTCTCTTTGCCAAGAAGCTCAAAGGCACTCCAGGGGCCGCATTTTCATAGAGCTGATTTGCTTGAGTAGCGTGTGAAGGAGAGGAGAATTGTCTTGGAAATTTCTGTGTTCCATGTGTAAGAAGCAAAACCACACTGCTGCTGGGTCTGTGTATGGATGCTGAAACATAAAAATGTTTGTGTCTCACAAACAGAAAAAACCCAGAATAAATGATTAGGTAATGAAAAATGCAATTGCTGAGATATATTCTTTATTTCTTTCAGAAGCAACCTTTTTTTGCCTGCAGATGTTCTGACAGTTGGAAGTCTAGCTCGCTAGCTGCATGTGTGACTTGTCTTTCAAAGGAAAAATTGCATGCTACATAGAATAATAGAATCATAGAATGGTCTGGGTTGGAAGAAAACTTAAAGATCATCCAGTTCCCCCCCACTCCCACAACGTGGGCAGGGCCACCTTCCACTAGACCAGATTGCTCAAAGAAGGGAGTACCACTGTACATCACAACTGATGTCTAGGCTCAGAGGAAAAGGGTTAACATAGGATAATTTCAAACATTTTATCAGCCTGAAGGTACGTTTTGAAGCAAAACGTTCTCTTCACTGGCCACAGAAGAACTCAAAATGTCCCCAAATCCAATGTAAGTCAGAAGCACGTGGCTGCTTCTAGAGCTCAAAGTCAACTGCTGCTGCTGGTTTCTGCCTTTTCAAAAACTTTTAGCCACTGAATTCACATGAGGATAGACATCTTATCTTCACCTCCAATCTGATCCAAGATGTGAATAAGCCAACAGAGGACCTCTTGTTATTGCAGCGTTTGGGGCTGTGATGGAGACTGCACTATCTGATAGCTTCAAGAGCATGATCCTGCCCTCCTGAGTGCCAGTCCATACCAGACTGAGCGTTACCCACTGGGGACCACATTGTGCAACATCTTCTTCACCTCTGTCATGGAATCTGTGAAACCTGCCCTCTGAGCCTGGGTAGACACTAATATTGGGTCTATTTTCTTAATTTATTTTCCTAATCCAGATTTCTGATGAGTTATCTAAACTAAAACATGGATAGAAATGCAAATTTAAAGGTCTTGCCCATCCTCAGCAGGCTTATCTGCTTTCATTATTATGCTCTGTCTTTCTTCCATTTACAAACCAAACCCTTTAAGGTCTGGAATATTCTATTTCTACATTAGTAGAGCACAAAACAGCTCCAGTCTTGGTTATTTTTGTGGCTGCCGGTCTCACTAGTCATCATTTCTGTAGTAATGGTGTCATTTTCACCATTCTACCTACTGTCTGGATGTACTTATATCTAATTACAGAGCACTTCAAAGGCAACTTTGTCTGGGCAAAGTCAGTTAACTAACTCTCTGCTTTGCAGCACAATATGCACTTTCTCTGGAATGTAGTAGTTTTTGTTTCTTCTTCTTGGGAATCAAAGATTAGAGAGAGAAGTTTATCTGTATAAACACCAGTATTAAACATTAAGTCTCTAGCTACAGTTTTGCTCTGGTTGCCCAAATTTTGTTAGACTGTTATGTCCTTCCCCAAGAACTGCAACCTGCTGCAGATTCTCTAGTCATTCTTGGTGGTAAGTCATGGGGCATATCTATTCCAGCTAGTCCCGATGGACATTAAAGCTTATGATGCACTTGCGTAATATCTATATTAGTAAATTAAACTTGCCTGGGAATTGAGGCCGTCTGAGGCCACGGAGCACTCCATGTCCATACTATTATGTTTTCTCAACCTCAAAAACATCATGACTACATATAAACTGTCAACTGGGAATTGTTCCTGGCCTGGGCTAACAACCAAGCAGAGCTCAGAAATTGCCTGGAAGAGCGTTATTTTGACCGGTGCCAAAAGCATGCCAGGGACGATTCAAACAATTCAGGGCAGAGATAAGCACCTCCTGCTGCCTTGGTATGTTCTTTGCCATTTGCTAATTTACTAATACATAGATGGAGCCTTGCTCTAACATGTGTGCAGCTTGCCACATTTCGCTTTTTATTTTTCTCTGTCTTTTCTCCTTTGGACACAAGTGCCAAAGCAAGCAGATGGCTCACCCTAGAGTATACCGCCAGCGTACAGCACACGCTGTGTTAGGTACGTGCTCCACAAGCTGGGGTGTGCTGTGCAGAGTGTTGAGGACTCAAACTCCCTAGGAATTAGTGGACCAAACATTCTGTATTAAATATTGGTTTTATCCCTCCCATGTTCAACCAGACTTTCATTTGTTTAGAGACAGAGATACTTATAGCTCCCTTCTAGTGGACTATTTCTGTCTCCTTGGCTTTCATCACTCTTATGAAAACTACAAATAAATGTCTAATTATTATCAGATGTTTTAGAACAATATAAATACTTATCCACAGAAAATTATCTGAGGAAACATTATTGGCCTTAGCTGTTAGGAGCAAAAGCCAATTTTGTTTTTATTTGGCAGCAGCTTTATTCTGTTACAAGACCAGACATAGGCTTTGCATTGTTTTATATATTTTGTAAGTGGTGATTTAATGACTCGACTTGGTGACTTTTTGTTCAATTTTGCTTTCCCCCCTCAAATTTCTTGGCTGCCTTTGATGATTACAAGTAAATGAATACAACTGTCCTGACTTCCCTGAAGTTATACTGATTTGTATTGTTAAATATATTATTGTATATAATAGAACACATTTTATGTATATTATAAAATACATTATCTTTGCAAATTTCCATTATGTACTAGCTTTGAGCTCCATCTTGCCTGTTACATCTCAGCTTATGCCAGGAGAAGGAGCTGCTGTTGGGGAGGGCACCTACCGATTCTTCCTTTTGTGGTAAGAAGCTTGGTGGAGCACACAGACCTTAAGCTCTGCATGTGAGGTATTCAAAGAAGGGATATCCTGCCTTACATGAAAAGAAATGCTAACATAACAGTTCTGTGTCTCTGAAGCATCTCTGAATTTCACAAAAAGATAATGCTTTGTACCTTGTATCATCCTTGCAAGGTAGGAAGACACATTATACCCAAAACACAGCTCAGGAAACCAAGTTAATTGCTGAAGCAGGCCTGCATTTGACGCCAAAAGGTTGAATTTAATGAAAGCCATCAGAGGGAGAATCCATTAATTTTTGGTAGAACAAAAGTGATGTACCATGTTTCTGTTAACTCTGTTGTTTCTGATTCCTAGAACTTTCTGAGTTTTACTAAAAAGATGATTTTTGCAAATGCTTATGGAGGTAAGGAAAGTGATAGAACTCACTACTACAGGAATGAGGTTTTTTGCAAGGATTTTTTCCCACATGTTAAGATTTCAAATGGTTATAATGTCCTGCTTTGTTTGAACAAAAACAAGCAGCAGGAGAGAAACAAAGGATCTGAAGAACCATCCCAAACACAATTTTTAAGACAAGGCTTGGTTAAGTATTATCTGACTGAAAATTCTGTCACTTTGATTTAAACAAGCCAAAGGTCATTCTTGAAAGAGGGAAAGAATGACAATTGGTAAGATTTTGACATGAAAAAGTGTTAAGCATTCCACCTTATAACATTCACCCTAAATGTTGCAGTCACTGTTTGTTGAACTGAGTTCTATCCTATCCATGGTGACAGTTTTAGAGTTTTTTTTCCAGAGAGAAGCAAATATGCAAAAGAACCAAGCGAATAAGGAGGTAAAAAATGATGGAATATATATGTATTCCTCCCTGATATTTTATATACATATTGGACATTCTTTACCAGCCATTCCAAACACTAAATTATCAATTTTGGTATCATTATGATCTCTGGGAAAATCTTTATTATTTAACACCTTTTACAAAAAAAGTGTTGGCCATGATGTGAGAACTTATACAATTTTTATGTAACTTGAGTGAAAATCCTTCTGCTGAGACTTAATGTGAAGAATGCTTACACTGTGTGAGATGGAATCAGAGCAACCTTAAGAGGCGACCTCAGCATAGCTGTCATATTTTGTACGCACAATTGAAGAGACTTTGCTCATTCTGGGTATACAGACACCCATTTTGGCAGGTAACCATACAACCAACATGTGGGAATGAGGAATGAGCAGATCCAAGTGACCTCTTCTAGAAGCAGACAGAGACTTATGCAAATTCAGCTGCTTCTTTGGACCTGGGTAAACCTTTGGTTTGCTACCCTGTCTTCCACGGAGAGTTGGAAGGAGGACCAAACAGAACCTCCAAACCTCCACATTCTTTTTTAAATGGTTTTATGAGTGTAATACTAAAACATAATGACAAAGTATTTTCCCCCTGTATGTCTTGTGCAAACGAAACAGCACATGCAGAGTTATTTCTCTTAGATATCTGGCAAGGCATATGACTGATGGTTAGAAATTTTGACTTGGTTAAAACAAAATTTAGCTCATGTTAAAGCATTAAAGAAATGCTGATGAGGTCAAAGCAAATTCTCTGATAAAGCTGTAAAATCACCCCAGCACACAAACATGTCTGAATCCTACCATTAGGCTCTCATGCACTCTGTTTCTCTGCAGTGAGCAAGTAGCTGTAACCCTTCAGTGCTGCAACTGAGTTTAGCAGAGACACTTGAGAACTGAAGTGGCACGCACAGAATGCACAGATTATTATATATAATGGAATTTCAGTTCTACATTGTTTTTTTTTTCTATACCACCACTGAAAGTATTCTGTGGATTTGTTGGCCTGTCCACAAAGGAAGATTTCCATCGTTATTTTTTAGATATAATTTGGGCAAGTAGTGTGGTAAAACAGTTCTGTAAATCAAGTGAATATAATGTGTATATGTATATTTCACTTCCTTCTGAAGGTTTCACCTATAGCAGGTTTTGTCTTGCGTGTCAGAGGTAGAGACTTGGAAGAAAGATATGTGTTATGTGAAATTTTCTGACCACAGTGTTTAATTATATACTGAACTATTAGAGCCTGTTTCCAGCTGTAATGTTTTCCTTAAGAAGCCAGAACTGAAAGGGTTATGGTTTGTTACTGCAGCAGTTATCAGCAGCAAGCCATCTAACCTTTGGTACTTACAGGTATTTTATGGCTCTTGATCATATTATCAAATTCTTCATTAATTTTTTTGTATTTTTCTTCAGTGCGTGGGGTGAGAGCGTAAGAGGAGTCAGGTTCAGGGCTTTCACAACCTTTGTTTTCTTTCTTGTTCAATGCCTGCCAGGTTCAGAGAAATATCAAAAAGTAAAAAAAATGAAAGGGAGTTTAGAGTACTTACACATAATCTTTGCCTGCTGATCATTAGATCAATATCTTCATTAATTTTTCTGTACTTGTCCTCAGACTCAGGGCTGTGACCTACTGAATCGTCTGCATCGGGGTCTGGGCTGTCACAGCCATTAAGTCCTTTCTTTCTCAACGTCTGAAACAGATAATTTGGAAAGTTCAATTCTTGACATGGGCTGCAAGAAGAACTTGTAAGTATTACAATAACACAAACTGCCCAACAATGGAAGGTGTTACATCATGCTGTAGGGAAAGAAAGTGACTGCAGATCCACCACGCTGATGCTGTAGGTTGCTAATTACAAGTGGAAGGAGAGGACCACACAAACATCCTTCTTCTGAAACAGGAATCAGTCAAAAAAGGATGGAACTGACAATCTGGCTAAGTGCCTGTGCTAGTACCCCTCCTCCCACCACATCTGATGGCATTAAGGGATTAAGACACCCACCCAGAATGCAATTTATTTTAACATATATATCCACTTGAAAATAATGAACATTAAAAGCCAAAGACGCATACTGTTTACAGTGGAATACCCTGGTGTTTTCCTTTTCTCTAAAGAAAGACACAGGAGGAAGAAAGGGGAAAAAACCCAAACAACAAAGCACACAACATATTTGGGAATTCATGTTCTTCACAGAAGAAGGAGAAGTATCTAAATTGAATTCTTCCTTTGAAAAGTATGTAAAGGATGACATTAGCTATGCCCTGCCGTTCCTAAGTGTATGCTTTTGATAGGACAAGGGGCAGGACAGAGTTGCTAATGTGGTTGTGAAGTACCAATTTAAGAGCTTCTAGACACAGTGTTTACTTTTTATTGACTGCAGTTACAGTGCTACAAATGCACAGTGCCAAAGCTTAATGTACAGGAAAAAGCACTGCTAAAACAGATGCTTAGTGAAAAGTCAAACCAGATGAATTTCAGGTTGAGCAACTCAAATCAACTCTCACAAACATGATCATCACCTCCAAGATAAATAATACAGATAAAAATGCTTAAAACCAGAATGAAATCAGTAGCTAACAATTCAGGATTGTTGCCTGGTCTCAGACTGTTTTTATCTGATCTGCCTTGACAGATGACCAAAGAACAGTCACTCGTTATGGTAAAAAAACATGAGAAGCAAGTCTTTATGGACCCCCTAACTCAAGCAATAGTACACAAAGTCAACATTTTTTAGATTTCTCAAATTTAAGTTTAAGAATTTAACAGTCAAAAAATCTTCAAACAACTCATTTGTCTGCTACTGCTTTTATTAAACTGCTTGCAGTTCCTTCTGAGTTGAAAACTCTCTGAGCAATGTCAGTTACAACATAGATAGCACCCTTGTGTGGCTATGGTTATGCTCTGTAGTAGTGTGGGATGCTCTAATTAGTTTCTTTTTTTTGCCTTTTCAGAATGTCTGCCTTTCATCTAAATTTTTTGTTCCTTTTGAAAATGTACATTTCCTAATTATTATCTTTTATTACAATGCACAGTTTACCACCATTGCAGCCCTCAAATAATATATCATACCTTGTTTCTGTAGTATTGTATTTATTCACTAAAAATTAGACTCAATTTTCTCGATTTTACCCAAGACTTAAGAACACAGCTGTCGCATTCCTGCAAAAGCTGTTCTTGTGAAGACGCAGCCCTTGAACCTGTTATTTTAGCAAGTAAGCAAAGTGATAGTGGTCTGCTGTAAGAGATCTGAGCTATCCAGGCTCATTGTGGACCTCTGAAACAGAATGGGCAAATGTGGAAGGCTGCTCAATGCAGAGCTTTCTTTTGAAACTTTGTACCTACGCAGGCTTCATGTTTAATCTCATGAGCTACAACTGACACACAATTATAAACACATTTGAATCAAACCTTAAGAAGCTAAACCAGCCTGAATCATTCTCCCTCTTATATCTCCTTTATCTTTTAAATGTGAACTGGCAGAATTGACATAGTCATATATGATTTCTACTGCCACTATCTTGAAATAAGCCAGTTACAAAGCGCTTTTGCAATCAGAGGTTGTCTGATAGATTTAATAGATAAAATAATATATATTAAAAGTGAAAGTTCTCTTTACATCTGAATAACTAATCTTAAACTAACATTGTTCTCTTCATGAAAACACAAAATACTTGCACTCTGAATATGTAAAATACCCTGTTTTCAAGATCCATTGGATCAAGCTGTGAAGACATGAATTCTAGATCAGCACACTTGGGACCTTTCCTTGAGCTCAGTGGAGCCAGTGATGGATCCCTGCTGATTCACATGGACCCTCTGAGGAATGACACTGTTGTAAGCTGGACTGGCTGGCACTCTCCAGTCAAATCTTTGAGATGAAAGTCCAGCTCCTCTATTTATAAATGGCAAGGACCTCTTTTTTTTTTTTCCCCAGGGGTCAACAGAGCTGCAATTGAATGGACTTAAGCGAGGGAGGTGTACAATTGTTATCTCTCCAGATGAAGAGTAACATGAAAAGACAGGAGGGAGAATGTTCTGCGGTCTCTTTCAATCTTTTCCATCATTCCCAAATCCTTGTCTGCTATATTGACAAGACTGTATCTGGCTGAAAGATGCATCTTGTCTTCACACACTCACAATGCCCTGAAGTTCTGTGATTGACTACTTAGCTCTCATGTGAAACAGTCACTTCTGTGGTTTGTAGAAGATCAGGAATATACTACTATCTTTCAGATGAGCAGCAGAAGAAAGGCAATGTAACCCAATGAGCATCTTGCAGTGGTCCCCAAAAAGAGACCAGATTGCCTCCCAACACAGCAGTGCCACACCAGGCAGAGAAGATGATGCAATCTCAGAAAGGCCAAATACAAGTTTAACAAAATCATGCTGGAATTTTACCTAAAATTAATTTTTAGCCCTAAACAATAGAGGTAAACCCCATCAGTCCAGTGTGTTTGGCTGGTACCTTGGCTGACACTGCTAATCACGGTCATTAATGCAGTGCAGTTCGCCATCCTGCCCTTGTATGCCCCTCGCTCCCAGAAGAGAAAACAAGAAAAAAGAACGTGCTTCAATGAGTTGAAGCAAGGTTAGACAACAGAAATTTCCACAAGTGTGCTGCAGTCAGAGGTACATCACCCAAACTTTGTAATTGCAGGAACTAGTGCCTAGTTCTCTGTGACTTTGGGATAAAGTGCAATATCCAGAGAAGCCTTCCAGTGGCTGGGTTTCTTGGTGCTTCTCTTGCCCCCTATCAACCTTTCTGCTGATCTGGGTAGTTTCTGGGTGTAAGGACCCATGGCGCAATGTTGCCTTCAGCCGAGAGTCTTTCTGGGAGTAATTTCTGGTTTTCTTTTTCTGCACAAGAACATATAATTTCCAACTTGCTGGAATTTCATTGTCTTTGAGACCCCTCCTTGTGTGCCAGATTTTCTTGGCACTGAATAAAAAAAGGAAAAGTTACAAGGGAAAAGACAGAAGAACAGACTGATAGACTGCACAGGCACATGATCACATGCACTCACTTACCTCTGGAGAGGTGAGCAGGCTGCAAGTGACATACTTATCCTCTGAATTAAGGTACTGAGTGGTATTCAGGACAAATATAATGATCTTGAGCATGTTAGCATTAGTTCTGGCTTCTCAAGACACAGGCTGCAGTTTTGCCTGTTATCTTGCCTTGTTTGTTAACTTGCTTTCCTTCACATCATTACCTACCCCACTATACCTCTCATAAATGTCCTTTATTTCTGTGTTGCAATGCATCTGGTACCCGTTGGTACTAAAAGAGGCACTGACCAATATCTAAGTGATACATCCACATTCACAAGCTCTCTGACCTCTGTGCCAATTTTCTGCTTATCTTTTGCTCTGTGTCATGTCTTGAAAGCAGAGGCTGATTCTGGTCATTGGAAAAGAGTGGAATCCTTAAGACCAACTGGGTTTCAGTAGGCTAAAGTCTTTGACCCAGTCTTGTAGTGATTTATAAACCATTTTTCTTACCATGTTAAGCTGTCGCAGCCTCTTGCAAACCCTGGAAAACAGCCAGATCTATCGTATCCTCCTAGAGATAAGCTAGTTTCCAAAGTTTTAATGACTATTCAGGGAATTTTTAAGAGGATAAAATTACACAATTGTATAGTGCATAGCATTCTAGAGAACTCCAAGCCAGATTTCAGTTATTTTTAAAGAAAAGAAACCATTTTTGAACTACGGAAGCTCTACTTCCAAGCAATTAAACAAGTAATTATATTGGACTCCAATATCCTAAAACCAGCCAAGGCATTTGAAAAACAAAATGGTTAAAGGAAAACAACCTTTGGCTGAAATCTCATATGCCTACAATTTAGCCTAAATCCTGCTCTATAAATCTCAGAGAAGTGCTGACTTTGTGACATATTGGCTGCTGTTAAATGAAGTATAAACAACTATTTACTTTCATTTCACGCAAAATTTATCATCAGTACAAAAGCACAAAAGAAAATATGACACTACCAGCCAGGTCTGATTTTATCAAGGCAATGGAAATCATTGCAATTTGAAGGCTTTTGAGGAGAAGAAGCCTTTCATTTTCCTAATCCTGTTTCTGCAGTATTATTATCTTCTGTTAGCATTTATTCAATGGGAAGAGTGGAGAGGGTTAGAAATACAATTTTTGATTCACTCTATCCTTTGGTTTGCTCATCTTTGTAGAGAGGTATCTCCTTTCTTCTTAGCAGGTTCACAAGGCCTTGATATTTGGGCTTGGGAATACTTACTTTATAGTTGCCAAATTAAAGAGACCAGTCTGACTGAAAAGTTCCCCCAAAGATTCAGACCAGCCACTTTGTCTATTCCATTTTGATATCCTCTGCAACAAAGACCTAACTATAGCAGAGTTAATCACGATCTTCATTTGTGTCATGAAAAGTATGATCTGCTGACACTTCATCTTTAATCAAAGTTTACAGTGTGGAAAAACTCAGAACTGCAGATATACTTCTAAAAATTCCTGTATCTGTTATGTTGTCTAGAGGCCACCACAATGATTTCTAACTAATAATCCCAGTAGTGACCATGACAGTCCAAAGTTGTAATTTGGTAAATTATATTCCACTGTCAGAAGACAAACCTCACAAGTACCCTTCATTTTCCACTATCTACGTGGCAAAGCAGACAATAGCCCATTATAGAGGAATGATATGCTATTGTGTTCAAATGCTTTATTATTTAGAGCAATTTCAAAGAAACTGGCTACATTTATGGGGGACCCTCAGAAAAGCAGAGACTACTTACTTCATGGACCTGATTAACTTAAGCATCAGTTTGCTCTCTGTGCAACAGAAACTTTAAAGTTAGAAGGTGTTGAGTGAAGACAGCCCTCACTCTCTTCTCTTGCACAGTTATATAATGATGAAATTTCATGATGAAATTGCACGATACAATGTATGGTGCAATCAAGTAATGAAAGGTTCTAGTGAAATGAAAAACACAAAGAGGAAGAGATAGGTTGCTATGGGAACCGTCCATCTGAATTCCCTGACTTCTGTGTAACTAAAATCTTAAATTTTATGTTCCATTAATGCAGAGTTTTTAGATTTTTACATTTAATAATGAACATAAACTAGTATGCTGGTACTAATGTACTTTAATTGCATGTTTAGGAGAATCAGATAAAACATTATTATACTTACTGCTATCTAACAAGATTCAGACAAAAAAATGTATACCAGTAACACAATAAAAATGGAACATTTCTTACCTCTTTTGTATAAATCATAAAATGCTTTTGTGGTTTATACTCTTTTTGAAACAAGCTACGGGGCTTATATAATAGCTGAACTTCTATAACCACATGTTAACCTCTTTGTTACTATTTTATTTTCACCGAAGTTTCAAAGAAAAAAAAAATTCCATTGTCTGTTCACATGTCTGTCTTCTTCAAGCACGCATGAAGTGTGCTTTTTATGACAATACACCAAACCCTCTGCTTGGATTTGCCTCTCATTTTTGCATGCCAAGTGATTATTCTCTCCTTCTTCAAGTACCTTCTCTAATCACACCTCTTGTGAAACCAAACAATGCCAGCACCCTTTGCCAGTAACATCTGCTTCTCTTTGCTTAAGAATGATCAACCAGTGTATTATAACTGTTTATCCATGTATGCTGCAAGCTCATCAGGACATGAGGTTTCTACCCGCTTAGAGTTCAGCCTGTTCTCCTCCACTCATGCTTTCAATGTGCCAAGGCATACCCACAGTATTTTGTAGTATCAAATTGATCCATGTTTTTTAGAAATGGCTGTGGGACAGTGAGGTTTTTACTTCTTTTTCACCCATAGCTGTGCTATGTACATGACCTGGGCGCTGGGAGCTGTGCAAAGCATCATGCCTCGAGCTGAGGTGACACACAGTCCTCATGAGGTGCTGCCTGTTCGCTCTGCACTTGCAGCCTGTAGCAGGCTGGTCAGCCTCACCACATTTCCTCCTGCCTCTCTGCAGAGCATCTCCTGCATCCACACCTCAGCACCTGGCCTCTGTGCTTGTGTTACCCCTCCAGAGGGACAGTTGGGACTGGAGAGAGGTAGATGGCAGAGCTTTGCTCTCTAAAAGAAATCAAGAATAATCCTTTTCCTTAAGGTTCAATCTTACCCACATTTCTATATAGTACTGACTTAAATTACACAGGGCAACTTCAGCTTTTTAAATATAAATAGAATAAGGATATGTCAGATTCAGAGATCTCATAGCAGTTAACCTAAACCTTGTATCTCTCTGGAAGTTTTCAGAAAGAAACAAAAGCAAATCATGTGAAGACTCCAGCACTAATGATTTGTATTAAAATTATTGTTAATTTATACAATTAAGCTTAAATCTTCCTATGTTCGTAACTATTTCATGGGACACACAAAAGACTTCTGCCTACCACTGTGCTTGTAAACTGTTTTTTTAAAAAGAATATAGATCTTAATAATTCCCGAAGTTCTAAGTAAGGATATTTCCTCATCCTTCAGGCTTTTCCCATCCATCGTTGTGGCGCAAAAGGTCTGAAAACCCCACAAATCCCCCTGGGCAGCTGACGTAGGATTCCTACGCCAACCCTCAATGAAGGGGATCATGTTTCCCTGGCCTTGACAGAGGAGACGGGTGTCAGCACTCGCCAAGCCCAGCCACCCGGGGAATCCAGGGGGGGAGCGGAGCATCAAGTGACCGTCGGCACTGGCTGGCGCGATGTGGCCACATCCTGGCGGGGAGCGGGTCCCCAGCCTGGCCACAGCAATGCCATGAATCCCTGCCATCTGCACCTGTCAGTGCCGGCACCTGCTGCCCCATGGCCATAGATGGCTGTCTCTGGGGCTGCAGCGCTGATTGGGGATGCTACGTTCCTGGTCCTGCCAGCTGACCGCTTTGGGGTTGGTTTTTTTTGGTTTTTCATGACTCGTGCTGCTGTCAGACTTCTCGGCTCTCATGTGGTCACAGCATACAGGAAAGCAACATTAGCACTGTACAGGAATATACACATAAATACACACATATATAGATCTATATATAAATATATGCATACACACCCTCCCCTAGTTCATTTCTCAGAATCTTTTTGTTCAAATCTAGAGGGATTTTCAGAAGTTTTCACACATGAGCATGACCATCCTCTGTTTGCTATGTTGCACTATAATACTGACTTAATATTGCTGGTATGTTGGATTAGTGAAGATAATAAAAGAGAAGTGCTTTTCAAGATAAGATCGGCATTTTCTAAGTCATGAATTCACATGTGAGATTGATTGGAGGTGATAAGATTAGTGACATAAATGCAATGCTGACCTAATTGTGATTCCAGGTTCTGGTAAAATCACCTTTACAGATATGTAAGATTTAAAAAGAAAAAAAAAACAACAATGAACTTTGGGCAAACATAATTCCTTTTAAATGTTAGTCAAAATTTACTCTACTGTCAAATGCACTCTTTACACCCAAAGTGTGTTAAAATGAAACTTCTCTGCAGCTGTTTTTTAAACCTGTACTAACTGAACAGACAGTCAAATTCTGCTCTGTTGTGTTAAAAAAGCCTGACAGCTTTCCACAGACTGTCTGTCTTCATGTGCAAAATTAACAGATTATTTGCTTAAATCACAAGGTATTTGTGACTCGACGATCCGGTGGGTCTCTTCCAACCTGGTTATTCTGTTATTCTGTGGTTTAGGAGTAGAACAGTTATCACAATTCCTTGAGCACCCCAGTGATTATAACCTCTTACTGAGGGTCCAAAGGCCTTTCACTGACACTGTTTTCCACCAATGGAAATACAGAAGATGTACACAAAGGCAGTAAACTTCAACTTGCCTTTCTGTTCTTCCCACCACTCTTCATGAAAGCCACCCTGCCCAAAAATGTGTGCTTCTCCTGCAAAATGAAGGATAGCACCACAGCCTAGTAATAAATACCTTGTTTTCCACACTTCACTTTTGAAGGTACATTTACAGAAAGAAGACTTTCACTAATTCTGAAAGCTCAGTATTTGTGGAATGATTGCTTGAAGACAAAAATTCTGTTCTCTGGCCAGTTTCACTAATTTGCTGGCGGGGGCACCACCAGCTGACAAGCAGACCTGATCTACCAACGGGTGAAAAGATGGCCTAAAGACAGAATAGATCATAGAATCATAGAATCATAGAATGGTTTGGGCTGGAAGGGACGTTAAAACCCATCCAGTCCCAACCCCCATACCATGAGCAAGGACATCTCCCATTGGATCAGGCTCTCAAAGCCCTGTGCAACTTGGCCTTGAACACCTCAGGGATGAGGCATCCATGACTTCTCTGGGTAAGCTGTGCCAGTACTTCACCACCCTCACAGAAAAAAATCTTCCTAATATCTAATCTAAATTTCTCCTCTCAGATTGCCCTTCATTGTATTCCTGTGTTCCCTGATAAAGAGTCCCTCCCTAGATTTCCTGTAGCCCCTTTCAGCTCTAGAAGACTGCTAGAAAGACTCCTTGGAATCGTCCCTTCTCCAGGCTGAACAACCCCAACTCTCTCAGCTCGTCTTCATCTGGGTGGTGCTCCAGCCCTTGGATCATCTTCATGGCCTCTACTGGACTTGCTTTAACTGATCCATGCATCTCTGACTTGCCTCTTGCCCCTTGGCTAATATCAGTAAAGGGCATAATATCAGTCCATTATGCCCTTTACTGATTTTTTCAAAATAGGTTAAGTGTATGAAGTATTTAAAAGGTTTTCTCTAAGCCTTATTGAGCATATTTAAAATAGAATAAGATATTGGTGAGGCATGGTGCATTTGATTTGTACTGAGTTCTGCTGCCAGATACAGAAAGTATATGAATGGAAAAATAAACTTTACAGTAGTTCAGCAGAATTCTCTCAGCTTCTTTAGGGAATATGAGGCCACTTAAAAATAAACACTGTAATCATCAACAGGTTGTTATTTCCCTCCTTCTTTTTATGTTCATCCATCTATAATCCTTCTCCACTGACTCCAGTCCTTCCAGATGGAGCAGGGCCCTCAACATGTTCATTTGTGTCTAATTTAGTCAGACATATACACAAATACTAGGCTGAAGTCAGGTCTCATTTACATGAGTGTAAATCTGTGGCTGGATTTGGAACAGCTGTAAAGACACCACTTGAGTTATTCTAGATGTACAGTGGTGTTACCAAGCCTGTTACATCAGTGTTACTATCTCTTGAAACATACAGTATTTGAAATATGCAGGGCTTAGTATAAATGGCTGCAGAAACAATTAACTATTTAAAAGGCAGCTGGTGTTTTTCCATGATATAAATGGGAACTTTTAATGCTAAATGCCGTATCAAAATACTTGAGAAATGTGACATATAGAGTAACACATACATTGTACAGCATCCTTTGTTGCAAAAACTTGTTACAGAAAGAATGGTAGCTGAAAGGAATTAGACTTTGCATGCATTTTGAGTGCTAGCTATGTTCTAAAACATCCCAAAGAGATTAATATACGTTGAAATTATATATTTAAGGACTGCTTCATGCATTAATTAAAAAAAGCCATCCAGGGGTGACTGTATTGTAAACTTGTGTAGCTACACTAGCCAATGAAGTTGTCAGGAGTAGAAATGATCTGTACTTCAGACAAATAAAATTGTAACAGACAATATAAGTTACTTGGGATGGAATTTTTCCTAGGCCGTGGGGCAAACAACTTCAATCATTAACCATGGGGCCAGGGAATATCTGATGACCACAACATGGTCCTTTATCATTTCATCTGAAACACAGCACCTCTAGCAGCACTGAATGGGTGCAGAACTGACTCAGCAATGAAAACGCCAGACAAGAACAGCACTTCCTTCAGCACCTGGGTTATGCTTGGAGATCTCCCATAAAAATGTTGAATGCATCAATGTTCTGAACAGATTTTTCTTTTTTTTTTTCAGAGTTTGAATATTTATTTTACAGCAGATCAGATTACAGGGTATTACAAAAAAATGGTACCAATATGACAATGAGCAAATGCTGCTGAACAGTAGTTCATTTCAGAGGAAAAAGAACATTCCCTTTTATTTTTACTCTACTGTAATTGTTTCATCCATTGGTAAAAATGCCCAAATCAATATATTGTGTAAAAATGGTGAATAGTAATAGAGGTTAGGTCTCCGAAACTCTAGACTCCTGTTTCTTTGCAGGACAGAGGCCTTAAATAGCAACAAAACAATAATCATCAACTCCCGTTCTGCTGATAGAGTCAGGTTTTCACCAAGGAGAAAGAGAAAGAAGTTTCTCCACTAAGTTCAGAATGAGCAAGCACTATTTAAGAAGAAAAATTGGCCCACAGTTTTAACTGTGAGAACAAGATGACTCAAACAATGCAGACTTTTATACTTGATTTAAGATGGCTTTGTTTTTTTCTGTTAGACCAACAATTTCTCTAAGTTCTGTTATTTACCAGAAACATTTGTGAAAACTGTATGTATCTTTGATTAGTTGCTAAAATCTCCAGACTAGGAAATGCATTTGTCTGCTTACCAGTTTCATCTGCTAGAAACAAAGGACTAGGTTTTGTTTTCTCACGGAAAATCCTATGGGAGTGGCATGATCCAGACAGAAACTTTGCAAGTTGAAACTTGCAGATAACTCAACTAAATACTAGCCAAAAAAGGAGAAAGAAAGTACAGTCAGGAGTTGAATGAAACTCCAGAACTGTGGATTATCCTAGAAAGCTGGTCCTGCAAGATTTCCTGAAGTGTAAGCTCTTCAAAATTCATTGTGTTCCTATCACTCTTTACCTCAAAAGGAAAGAGCCAGAAATGACAGAATTAGCAAAAACTAGTCAGATTTTGAAAACATTTTTGATAATTTATGAAGCTTTCTAGGCAAAGGAATTCTAAATTTCCATTACTCCAAACTGTGTCATCATGGAGGCAAGAGATTATCCCCTTTATAAAGGATTATCAAAGGGTTCAGCTGCTTCTGTTTACCCCAGGAAACAAGTGCCCCTTTAAGTCCCCCTTCTGACAGTAACCTCCTGCAAGGACATTGCTAATTCAGTTTTCTATCATTCTTCCTCTATAAAAAGTTAAATGCTAGTGACAACCAGTGTAACTGGGGGGTTATAAGAAGGAAAAACCCAAGCAAACTGTAATGTACTCTGTAAGAAGTCCAAATTTAATATAGACAGACAGACACTTCGCATGAACCTGAAAAAAAACTGGCTAGCATGTTACCCTCAGTATCTAAGTTAAATTAAGAACATAATGGTCAGTTTTAGTGCCGGAGAGGAGAGGAGAGGAGAGGAGAGCAGAGGAGAGGAGAGGAGAGGAGAGGAGAGGAGAGGAGAGGAGAGGAGAGGAGAAGAGAGGAGAGGAGAGGAGAGGAGAGGAGAGGAGAGGAGAGGAGAGATCAGATCTTCATTCAGAAACTCAGCATCTTTTCATGAAAATTTCAGCTACCTCCAGAAGCATCTAAAACATACTTTGAATGTTAGGGTTTTTCATTGTAAAACTGGATTTCTTTTTTTGGACAAAATTATAGTTTTGTAAAGAAGAATTGGTATATTGTCCTGCCAAAGACCTACTCTCTGAAATCTTCAAACCTTTAATCATATGGTATTCCCACACAGAATTCTGTGGGCTTACAAAAGATGTTTCTGCTTGGGTACCCCTCTTTCTGCAGGAAAGCTGGATAAGCGGAGAAAGATTTCAGCCTATTTAATTTCTTCCAAGAGTTGGTAGAGATGGGAAGGAAGGACACTGTGAACATGTACATGATCGGTACGTTCACTTGGTGAAGACTGAGCTGCGGGCTCTGAGCAGCTTTGGTGGCTGTCAGTGCTGCAGAATAAATCACTGTGCGTTGCTGCCTGCCATGCCCTGCTATCTAGAATTACTCACCCATACCAGAACTGTGGGGGTGAAGTGGCTGAGGGGTGGGCATGCATTCCCTTCCTCTGAGTCTGCTGCGAAGGTGGCAATCTCCAATGGAGGAATGGCAATAAATAGCTCAGGGGTACTCACATCTCCAGATACCACAGCTGTTTCCTTAGACAGCCTCCATCAGCATCTCACGGAGCCTTGTTACATATAAGAAAGGGAATATTTCCAGTTGGGAATCCCAAACCCAGAACAGACTGAAGGACTGTATTTGTTCTTTAAAGAACTAGCCTGCTTCATGATTTTACCACTTTACAGTGCTTTGTAACGTGGGCACAGGTAGTATTTTGGGGATCGTGTTCCAGCTATCCAGAAGTCATTATGACTGTTCTCCTAACACACTCAGTTTGTGTACAAGGGCGAACCAAACTGGATCCCTACTTAGAGAGAACCTGAAATCTACAGATGCATAAGCACTACTACTCCCAGTCTCAAAATCTAACTGTGCTAGAGCTACTTGGAACAAGTACAGGCTGAACCTGAAACCATTTGGCTGAGAGATGGAACAATAGCACTTTCTGTTGACGTTATTGTGGCAAGAAAAACAAACTCATTTACTTATTCCATTATCTTGGCTACCTTCTAAGCTGTTTGCAGCCATCAGCCTACTGTCACAGTAGTGAAGGCTCTTTCCTAAGCTCTGCAGAGCATTTACAACACAATATGGCAATCTAGAGGAAGAATATTACATTGAATAATAAGGGAATAGTTCAGGTTCTCTATAATTTATTTTATATTTGTATATGAAAATTCAATTTTAAAATCAATCAGAAGCTGACTGTGCCAAAGAAATTAGAGACTGTGATAAGACTGAAGGTGAGATAAACTCAAAATATACATGGCTTTGCCTCTTAGCATTGCTGTATTAAAGTCAAAGATCTGGCAAAGATATCCTGACTCATTTCAATAGGCCCAGGCTTTCACACAGCCCTTAGAGTAGCAAAAGGGACCAGCAATATCCTAAATAACCAAAATTTCACGGAAAATCAGAAATGCTATTAGATTTTTTTCTGTGAAGAGGTCATCAGGCAAATGAACAATGAGCGTACAAGATTTTGTCCAGTTCAGAAGTGCACAATTTTGTTCCTAGTATCTGCAGAAAGGATCACAGTCCTGAGGTTTGCCTGGAGTTTCTCAGCGACAAGAAATTTTCAAACAAACCACAGCAAAGCTTACTTACATTGATTCCAACGGTTGGCAGGATTCCTCTTTCTGCCTGGGGTATGCTAGATCACAAGACCCCAGAATAAAATAGTGATAGCAGGAATGGATAAGTACTTCTTTTATTCCTGCCACTGAATTGGTCACAGATATCATTTAGTCTTTTATCATTAGCTCTTTTGCTCCCATCACTCTCCATGAAGGAGGAGGTGAAATTAAGAACATTTCTCCCATGAAAAAGACTGTAGGAGTAGGAGGATTTCTCAGACTCCTTAACAGGAAGGGAATGAAAAGTTTAGTCTGTGGGAGAGACAGGAGAGGTTTCAATAACCCTTGGGGATCCAGTATTTCACCTCAAGTCCAAGCCCTGAAGCATCTAACATCTGTCCAGGCTACAGCTGTGAATACCGTATGGGAATTACTATCAGGTGAGTTTAGTACTACTAAACAAAATCCCTACTACTGATGCAGGTCAAGTCAAAATTGTCAAATGTAGTTATCTATGGGGGTACTAACAGTTCAAGGATTCTGCTGATGAAGTCAGTTAGGCAGAATCCCCTATACCTGCCAAAGTTTGAAAGCTCCAGCACACAGAAACAAGAGCACACCTTTCTAAGCACCCTTTGGAACAGGAGCATTTTTTTAAGTGACAGTGTAGGAAAATGGTCAATGAGGAGTGTTCCTTCTTAGGCACATTGCTTTGAGCTTACACTGAAACCATAAAGAGCAGTCCACACCCTGCTGCAATTCCCTTGATGCAAGGAAAGGCCCTGTGACAGGAAAGGGCTATGGAATAGGTCCAACAAAGGATTTAGGGACACAGAAAGCTCAGTTTGGCAATACTTACAATTTAGGTACCTGACCTCCAGAGTGGAATTCACACTGCGTTAGGATCTGAGGCTTTCTGTGCAGGGCACCGGAAGAGTTTGGTTCTACAGAACAGGATACAAACCTAACAGCATCCAATGAAGCTGTGAGTGACCCAGACCAAGCAAACAGAGTTTTGGAAATCCTATCCCTCATCAGAAGTTATACTGCTTATCCAGGGCTGCAGAGACACCTTCATCCACATACTGGGCACTGGGGAATTGACTCAAACATACTGTCCTCTCCTACTGTCTTCCAAAGACTTGAGAAGAGTCACTTTTCCCTTTTAAGAAAAGGATGCTGCTCCAGATTTTCCATAGGACAACTACTGTTTAGAAACCTGCTACAAAACTGGAAATATAGCTTCTGTTTTTATTCTGAACCGAATGGGCTCATATAGCTACTAAGATCCCTGTAAGGGATAGGATTTATCCAGCTTCCCAAGCTTCACACAGTTCTAGATAGGTTAAACCGCTGTTCTTCCCTATATTATTTTGCTTTTGTGCATTAACAAATGCAACATTTCTTGGGTCAGAGAAATAGAACTCAGTAGAGGACGGAGCTCTGTGGCTTGTTACAGCATTTTTTTGGGGGGGGAGAATCTGTTGAAAACTGATTTCTGTTCCAGAGCTGGTGTTTGCATTTTACGTTTAACAGACTCTCAATAAAATGCAGAAAGAATCCTTTAAGAAAGGAATTAAACTCAAGTCTCTGTCCCTTTGATATCACTTAAACATGAGTAATATTTTCTCATTCTCTTTTGTGAAAAGCTTGATCCTATACTTGTGCATTTCATTAGGAATCCTTTGCCAGGGATATTTTGTTCGTGGAGGACTAAGGGCTTCTAGGTATTTTGGAGCTTGAACTCAGAAAAGACTCTCAATTTTGGCCCAGATTAGGTTAATACTTAGTAAGCACAGGCCCTTAGGAATTTTCAAGATCAAATAATAAGATGTCTCACAAAGTTCATGTGCTTCCAGATTAGATTTTTAGATAAATGACTTTAGCTGCCATATTTTATCATTTATGTTTAGTTACTCCTGTGAAAAACTTTTAGGTATAGGGTAGAAAGTACTGAGCTTAATTATGAATTTTTATTTATGAGTTAAATAATATATGTGGGTTGTGTAAAAAATTTACATCTGAGAAGGCAAGCTTCTTTTCACAAAGGTTACAAAAATACAGCTTAAACGCTAAGGCACATACTGGTAACTCATGGAGTCAAAAGTGTGAAGCTTCCATTTTGCTGATCCATGCTTGAATGTGCTAGAAGTATGTAGCAACCAAGCCATGGACTGAAACAATGAAAGGAAAAACTATGTTTTATACGTTTTTCATATTATAGCCATGAATCTAGTCTAGTAAGCTAAATACACTTTGAACACCATATACTCCATTACGAACTGCTTCTTTGTCAAGATTTTGTATCTCTTTTGAATCAATCTATAGCAGTCTTCTGTTGTTTAAAGTACTCTTATTGACTCTTCTATAATTTGCTTTCTTTGAACAGCCTGTGTGCTGTAACATTTGATCAAAGAAATACATACATACTTTAACAACCCAAAGTAAAGTGCACGCATGTTTTTGTAACTCTGCACTATAAAATGTAATTATAGTTGTCTATAGATCACACAGGATGTTATAAATAAATGGGTTTGGGATTTTTTAATGCAAGCCTGTTGGATATATAATAGAATTTTTCCTTTAACATCACTGTCTATCATGCAAAAACATTAATGAATTGTTTAGAATACAGATGATGCAACTCCTTTTAATAGAAGATTTTACTCCTCCATTAACTGGTAACCATATGTAAAAACACTCATAGTAAAATTAAGTAAGGAAAACACAACAGCATAAAGTTGTGATTTATAAATTACCACACAAAGAATATGTTAATTAAAACTGTTCTACAGGCTCACTTTAAATTAAAAAAATCAAACTATGACTATTTAAGATTTAACTACATTCAATAGTTCTGGGCTGTGGACATTAATTCACAGCTGACCGCTAGACTTGTGATTATTAAAAATGTAGAATAACAAAGCATATGTGTTTGAGGTTTTATAACCCTACAAATTTGGTAACTTACATTAATGTTAACTGTCTTTTATATAAACAAACACATAGATGCCTCCCTGAATTCAGGGCAAATGGAGTCTGATCAATATGAACTACATAATACATAAAGGATGGATGCAAATTTTATAGTACACAAATAAATAATTAATTAATGCCTTCTTACTGTAACAAGGAATAAAAGTCAGCATATTTTTAAGTCTGACAGAACTTTTGCCAGAACAATAAGAACTGTGGAAAGGCATTTCAAGAACAGACATTGTTATCTGTGTGCAGTCCAGGGAAGAAGAGCTATGGAGGCATTTAGCTTCCTGCAAAACAGAAGGTTAAGGTGCTTTGGCCTGAGCAGAGCATTTAAAATGCCAGCTCCCTCACAGGTGGAATGAAGTAGGCAAAAAGCCAGGATGAGGCTGACCTTTTGTATCCCCATCCTCTTCGGTGATGATGCTCCTCTCGCACAGTGCCTTTGTTACTCAGGGAAGGGGGTTATCTTACTGCCTCTGTGGTGTGGAAGGGAGGTGGACATTTTTACTTCTCGATATAGACACATAAATGCCACTCATGCTTTAGATCCCAATTCTGACACCCTTACTGACCCTGGAACTGCTTCAGAAATAAAGCCATGATTCTGCTGGTATTTGCAAGAGTATTCAATTTTGTTCTTGTGAGTAGTTTCACTGTTCAAAACAGGACTTCTATGTACCTTTGTAGAAATAAGACATATTCTAGTACTGCTTACTACAAAAGGAAATCGAATGCATAGAATTTGGAGTCTGTGCTAGGAACTGTAACCAGAGAGTTTTGAATTAAGTCAGAAAGCTCCAGGTGACCACCCTAGGCTTTAAAACAGGGGTCTAATTGAACCTGAATGGTGGACCTTACATATTTTTGGCTTTTGATGGCATAGGTCTGTTTTTACCTAACAGAACTCTGAACAGTGGCCAAGGCCCCACATCTGGAAACTCTTAACACACTAAAAAAAAAAAACCAAAACACCTTTGCTTGTGTGTAACCCTATGAAGAACTGTGCAACACTTGCTGATTTTGCTAGGAACTCCGTGCTGCATAATCTTCATCACTGGTTTGACACAAAACACTTATCATCTTATGGGAGCCCAATAAAACAAAAACTCTTGGGGGAAAAGAGGGCAAGGTCAGTAGTTTGCATTAAAGACAGTTGTGAGACACAAGAAGATTTGGTACTTCTATACTTGTAATTATTCCTGTTGTGTAAGAATCCAGGTAAATAACCACACTTTGTATTTGCTTTACAAAGCAGGGATGTCTCAATGATAAAAATGAAAAATGGGTTTGCTCACAAAAATCTTTGTGTCTGGAACACGGCTATAAGTAGCTCACTATCTAGGTTGAAAATGGTAATGCAGGGTAGTGTGTCCTATTTTTCCATGCTTGCAGTGAAGATACAATACAGGAATTCAGCCTTGGTAATTACTAATACACCACACAGACACAATTACACCCTGTGTACTGCATAAAGGAATCACTTGTGGTCTGACTCCATTACAAAGAGCAGTAGGGGGCCAACATGCAAGAAGACAAAATGCTTTACAAGGAGGAAGGAGACCAGAAGAGTCGATGTACCAAATACAAGGACCTTGATTCTTTTTGGAGTAATTTAAGTCCCTTTCCATCAATTATCGTCCTTTGTCTCCAGAGTCTTATCATAAGCAGCATTACAGGAACTGAACAGAACAATACTGAGGCTCAAATAACCCTGTGAACTGTGCTGACATTTCCACACCCTGTTGCTGTGTATGACCAGGTTAATCAGCTTTAAAAAAAAAAAAATAAAAACAAGATCCCAAAAAACTCCATGCAGAACAACCACAAACATTCCTGCTTTAAGTAACATACTCTCAACCCTTCCTGGTGTCTTTTCTGTCATCTAGTATTACTGATAGCCCACACTGCAATACCACAACGGTGATGTGATATAAAAACCTCTGCAGCACAAATGATGGTTGACTTTCTCTAATATGACAGCTTTTCAAATGAAAAGTTCCCTGCTTTGCAGGGTTCTCAACAGGTTTATTTTTAAGTTAATTAGATCCTGCCCCTTGCCATTCCCATCTCCTCTGCTCTCTTGGTGAAATCTGAGTTTCAGAACTAAAAATTAAAAAACCCACTTCTATATATATATATGTAGAAGTGCTCAGCAGCTAAAATTTGATTTTTTCAGTGAAATAAATCAGCTGTTTACTCATTTGCTTTTGCTGCTCAGAATCAAAGTAATACATTTTTCTTTCTTGTTGATATATGATGTTTTGAGGGCACAATTTTAAGTATGAAATCAATGAAAAGCATCTATTTTTTTCATTAATTCACACTAGATATGTGACATTTCATGGTAATTGCAGCCATTGCTCATCTTAAAATAAATTAAAAAAGATGTGGAAAGTTAAAAAAAGGGATCTTAGGAAAGTCAGCTATTTTTGACAGTAAGTTAGCTTTTGTGAAACAAAGCCTTGTCTTTCAGAAAGTGTTTACGATCTATGAGAAAAAAAAATATATCCTTGGGCTAGAATGTTTATTGGCACCTAGGAGTCTGCAGAGAGCAAGTCAGGCCTGTGGTTTTTTGAGGGCACTTTATCATCGCATGCATTCTCAAAGGGATCTGTGAATGAATAGAGCTGGATTACTCAGCCTTCTATTCCACGCCTATTCCTCTCCATTTTCCTTGGCAAGACTGAGAGCCAAGCTATTTTTAGTTAGGCAGTTTTCTATTTTTAGACAAATATCAGTTAACAGGCATTTGTTAGGAA
Source organism: Clamator glandarius (assembly GCA_033459285.1). Lineage (NCBI taxonomy): Eukaryota > Metazoa > Chordata > Aves > Cuculiformes > Cuculidae > Clamator > Clamator glandarius. Next base: position 82,798 of record JAUNZM010000789.1, read on the forward strand.
AAACTTAAAAAAAGAAAAACACAAAAGGGGGAGGGGAAGAGGCTTCCCATCTCATATTGTGAAGCAAGCCCTTCAACCTGTAACTCCAGGCGTTTCAGCTGCTTCCAATCTTAGAAAAATAAAGAAAATTCAGAGTTCAGGGATTTAAAAATAAACCTACCCTCTGGCAAACAGACCAAAATACAACAAGCTGTTACTATGTGCAACAGTGACTACAAAAACAAAGAACATTCTGCAATGACTAGATTGGGATAAAACTTTGGAGCTATTAAGTTATGTTACATAGACATGTAAGATTTTTCCAACTTCTCAGCCAGATATATCATGTTTTGGAGAAAGAATCAGTGATCTGTGAAACAGACCTTGCTCTAAGAAATACAGATCTAAGCTCCCAGTCTGAGAAAGAAAGGAACTATGAGCAGAGTTTGAAACACGTTTATATTCTGCATATATTTTTCACCTTTTTTTATCACAGCGTTTTTACAATAATCACTCCAAAATATTTCCTAAGTTGTTAAGATGTTTTTATAATGATATTAAGATCAAAAGAATAGAAGGAAGACAATGTGGGGACATAAGCAATAATAAGAACTGATCCTGAAGAAATAAAAATCAGCAGGTCCAGAGATTCCTCAAAATATACACAAAAGTCTCTTCTCCTCTACCATACGCTTCGGAGTAATGAATTTTGTATCCATTCTAGCTTTCTCTGTCCCTATTCTCTTCTATCAGATATGGTAAAAACAAGCTATCAGGAGAGCTACTTCAGTTTCATTTGAAATACATTAGGATTACAAACTATGCTTCATGTCAAGCAAATCCTTGCTGCAAATAAGTTATAATGGAAACTTTTTTTTTTTGAGAGAGAAAACAAAACAAAACAACTCAATATGCAACTTTACCTTAGCTGCAATTTTCACACACTGGATTAATTTGAAATATTTTAGAAAAAACCGTGAGCGTCAACACTTGACCCTCTACTTCTCTTCTTCTATGTTGCAAAGCATCAAAATTTATCACTTACTAGACGTACTGCAACAGGATGCTTCAGACTTACCACGAAGAGCTTAAACAATAGCTTGTGGATACAACGATGGAGTCAAAACCCTCATGTGGATAAGTAGGAGGAAGGAAATAAATTGCTATCTCTTGGAGGGACTAATTTGGACAATCCCACTGTCTGGAACAGCACTGAGGAACTGCTTTGGACATAACCAAATTGCCTTACACAGTTTTCCAGCTTTGAAGTTTTTCTTGCAGTGTTGTTATAGCAAATATTTACACAGAACCCAAACTGATGCAATCATAAGAATATCAGCTTTTGTTTAAAGAAGATGTATTTCTAAATTAATTGTTTGAAAAAATGAAATTAATAAAGTGGGGTGTTTTAAAAAATATTTTTGAAAAAGAGATATTCTCCTCTCCAAGTCCATTTTGTTATAATCAGGGCCAGAAAAAACTCACATGAAGATATTAGGTAATAAATACATTTTCCAAAGCCTTAAAACTCAGAAGGCAAACAAAGAAAGACCAAATAAATATTAAAAAAATACTGAACATCTTGAAGCCAATCCTATGATTTTGTCACACATGAGGTTAGCAGTAACGGTTTGGCTCATATTCACTAAAAATGAAACAAGAAGTAAGCATTTAAAAAGCCTAAATCACCATCCAAAGGAAATTCTTTGGCCAGTTGACCCTGTCTAATCATCTCCTGGCTGGTGGAAACTGGTAACAGTAGCTGTTTTTTTTAACAAGCTGGTCTTCAACCAATTTACAGAGGAAATCAATAATGCTAGCCCCATTTTACACAGGGAAACTGAAGCGTTAGGAGGAAATGTGACTTGTCCAAGGTCACACAACAGTATTTGGCAAAGCTATTAATAAAATCCAAGTCTCATGAGTCCTAGTCCAGGGCAGTATCCAATAGACTGTACTGTCTTTAGATCACCCTGAATAACCTTTTCTTACATACAGGTTTACTTTCTATACTGCCCCAGATCTTCAACTCATGGTAGCTGTAATAATTCCCCTGATTTCACAGGCTGAAGATTTGACTTGATGTGTATTTAACAGCTGGTTTGGATGCAGAATTATGATAACAAGAGAAGAAAATCCACTTATTACATTAAGCTACAACAGTTGCCTTATTTTTCCTAAAAAGAGAATATTTAGAGAGTTACATGGACTTATTTACTACAAATGTACAGATAAGAGTCTTAATTGATATGAAGAGGCTTTCAGAACCTAATTAACCTCCTAGCTAGTCATTAGCTCTATGACCTTTAGAAATAATTGACAGAAGGACTTTTTTCCCCTCTTCATCTCATTCAGAACTTCCACACCAAGTGACTGATCCTACATGTGCTACAGGACCCACAGCACACCTGTAGGAACTGATGGGAGAGTGTGCATTAAGTCCACCAGCAAAACAAGAATTCCTGTGACATTCCTCTCTGGCACAATATACTGCTTGTGCAGCCTGTCACATTCACACACCTCTCACTGCCTGACTGCCACTCTCATCAACTCCAGCCTTTCAAGGTAGTAAAGCTGTACTAAGTTTTAAGTCTGAAAACCCTCAAGCCTGTAGGAGATTTAATAGTATTTCATGCCTGTTAAGACTCTGTGGCTGGTAACACTGGAAGCAATTGCATTTTTTATTCAAGCTAGTTCTACAAACCCGTGGAAGTATTTATTGTTATCTACCATTAGCTGCATGTTTTCATCAGAGATATTTTTTTTTAGAGCATAATATTTTTTTACCAAACAATAACACACATACAAAAGCAAAATTCTGAATTGCACCACCCTGCAGGGCTTGGTTTTACTTTGTTCCCTATCATCTTAACTTCAGGGTCTGTAAATATGTCTGTGTGTGTTGTAAAACTCAAACTATGTGTAATCTGTAGGTAGAATTTCACATCTCCACAAGCTTGCTTATTCCCCTAGAGGGAAAATGATGCAGCAAATGGCACTCATCTCTCTGGCTACATTCAGTTCATTCTCCCTCATCAAATACTGGAGTCCATGGTGGAAGGAAAAATACTCTGCAAAAGGCCAATTCATCAGCAGTTACTAAAGCAGTGAAGATATATATAACCGTATGCAAAGCAAGTTAAAAAGACAATGCTAGATGCTCATTATCTATGAAGAAGAATCTATAATTTGTAAATTACTTTAAAATCTGACTTATTAAGGCAAATTAGAACTAGGCTTTTTCCCCATGTCCCACCATCAACCCTATCACAATGGCCCTGGGATAGTTAAATTCTCTTAGAGGACCTCAGCCTAATTCTTGATGAGGTGTTCAGTATCACAAGATACTGAACAATAGTCCACCCAATGTGAATTTCTCCAAACTTACCCAATTTTCGTGAGAAAGGAGAGGGAAAAGGGCATGGAGAAGCATCAAATGTAATGGAAAAGTGATACCTAACAGGCAGACTGAAAGAGCAGCTGGTGAGACAAAGGAGAACACAACTTAATCACACTCTCAGGGCAGGGAAACAGAAAAAGAAATATGTTTTGGAGAGCAATTGAGCAATTTGGAGAGCAAGAGATTAAGATGGATGAAACTGAGGATGTGTTGAAGATTAGGTGACCCTCAGAAATGGCCCTCGGTATGAAAGGTATAAACACTGTCTGATGGAAACAGGAATGATGTACCTTGCATGGAGAATCATGTTATTTTATTGTCATCACTTTATTTTGACACCTTTACTTACTGTGCCCTGTAGGCTGTAAATATTTTGAGGTAGGACCTATTAGTATGCACTAGAATACAGCAGAATTGCAACAGGGAGTGGAGAGGTGGCTGAAAGGACATGTTATGTTTGATAAACATTCAGATGGAAAACCCCTGCAGAGTGAGAGAATGTATAGTTGAGAAGCCAAACAAGGCTAAGTTTTTATTGAAGCAGTATATGACAGCTTGCAGGAGCTGACATCTTCCTGTATCCAGAAGTCTATGTCGAGGACCCTGAACTCCTTCTAGTTGAGGCAGCATGCCAGTAAAAGACAGAGCCAAAGGTAGATAGCAAAAGATATATTTCAGAAAAGGAAAAGACGCTGTGGTCCTAGAGGAGTGATAAAAGGCAGCTGCAAATATCAGGCAGATGTGTGTGCATGCATGCAAAGTAGCAGCTGTAAGTTTGAAATTCACAAAATTCAGAGAAGGTTTGGTGGGTGATCAGTACAGATAACACAGAACCTCAGTTAACAACAAGAAAAATAGAGGAAGTTTTTGTTGTTCCTCTTTTTTCTTTACTAGTAATTAGACGAATGGCAGAGGGGAACTGAGGAGGTGGATGTATGCTGGACAGAAAATGGAAGATACGTTTAATGGGATTAATTTGAAAGGGCTGACCTAGAAGGAGAACTTGAGTTACAGGTAGCAGCCACTGAAACAGCAGAGGAATAGAAGCCAATTGGAGAAAGAGGGACAATTACAGTAGCAGGGTTAAAGAAACTGATGAATTGGGGGCTTGAAGATAGCTGAAAGATGAAATGATTAGTCATTTGTGGAGGAATGATTTATGTGCACACAGAGCATATAGCGTATTAGATTCAGTATCTAAGAAAAAGAATGAAAACCACAACTCAGTACATAGCGTATTAGATTCAGTATCTAAGAAAAAGGATGAAAACCACAACTCAGTAAAAACTCACTAGAGGTCTTCTAAAGCTGAGACAGTAGCTGATGCTCTGACATGAAAGAAGTGACAAGGCAGAAGGGACAGTGAGAGAGAGAGAACACAGGCAGGAAGTTTCACCTTAAATCAGCAAAGGATTGATGGCTTAGCTGAAGAATCACAGCAGATTCCTGTAACATGGTCAGGGCTGTAAACACACTTGCAGGCAAGATGCAAAGCATTCCCCTCTATTCCTGCTCTGAAATATGCCCCTTGCAATCTGAGGGTGACTTCCTTTCTGAGCCACTCAGTGGAGGGCTTACAGTGCTTTGGCACTGGATTCTCATCACTTACGGTAATGTGACAGTGAAATATCACTGAAATAAGTTGTTTTACAACCACTTCTGACAGATACAAGGAGGGGATCTGGCCTCATTTTAAACTAATGCGAAAAATGCATAATGCACGTACCTGTCTGTTGTAAAACTCTTGACATTTAGTCTTCTCCATCTCCTTGCTGCCTTAAGAAAATTATTGCCTAGTCCTGCACAACTCTGCTGCTAACATTAAACGAGAAACTCCTAAGATAATTTTTTTCTGATAAAGTAGATAGCAAGTGGATGTACTGACAAACTGCAAAGGACAGTCAGGAACTCTAGTTGTAAAAAACCTACTTCTGTTACAAAGACTGTGTGCTAAATGCTACAGGATTTTGTACGAGACAAGATGTAACCCCATTTTAAAGAATTACAAATCTGTGTAATTATATTACCGTATTTTAAATGAGAACTGCTGAATATATTGTTGTTGGTATTTACATACAGCACTTGGAAGTTAGCATAAAGTTGAAATTAATCTATTTTTCCCTCGGTGTTAAGGGAATCCTGCATAGGTTCTGCTGTTCCTTAAAATAAGTTTCTATATCCAGCAACCATGCTGCACTTTTTAACTGAAGCAAAATTGAATGAATGCCTGTGGTGTGAGTGGTTTGGTGGGTAAAGACATAAAGGCTTCAGTTTTAAGAATCCAGTTAACTCTAAACAGAAGTCTCAGAATGAACAGTTTTCTTGCAGAACTAAAATGTATCATGGAAACTCCACACAGAAATTGGTGAGAGTCACTCATAATTGTCACTGGTGCTTAAAACAGATAAACTCAAATGTTGAGTGCAAATATTTTCTCCTTCATGAGTACACATTTACTTTTATTTGCCTGTGGATGTTGCAAGTATATTTACTGAGTAATTACTGAAAAACATTCTGCTGGTAGATGATTTTTGTGATCTAAAGAACTCAGATATACCAAAATGAATGTTAATCAACTCCATTTTGATTGAAGCAACTGAGAAAGACCATCTCAGCTGTATTTATTACACATAAATAAAATTACTACATGTGAAAAGGAAGTATAAGCTTTTTGTTTAAATCATTAAACCAAAAGAGCTCAAAGAACCACAGTAACTGAGCTCTACAGTTCCCTTCAGATTAGCCACTAAATTTTACATCATGACAGAGGTAGCCAGATCACATACCTATAAGCTGAGTAGGATCAAATTGCTTGATTTGCAGCTATACAAGTATTAAAATAAATGTAGAATAATTTTTCCCTTGACAAGCAGTGCAATGTTTATTATATGTGTGACACTTGGTCTCTTCTGACACTTCAAATAACACATTATGTCCTGAAGACTTATTCCTTCATAAATGCTAAGTATAATTAATCTTGGTAATTAAATTGAAAATATTTGCTTAATAAAATTAACAGGTTTAGACATACCTACATGAAAATTCCTGTATTTTTTCCATTTGAGTAGCAGTGATTCAAATTAAAAGTAATTAATTACATATTGGAGTCCTACTTTTTTGATTTTCTTTGAATAGAGATTGTTCAAAGAAGTTATACCACAGTCTACTGACACAGTTCTACCAAAACCAAAAAGTAACTAAATAGTTAATACTATGATGAATGTGAACAGAAATTGGATTCTAAGTTAAAGACCTTTATTGGACTGACAGTTATACTTCAAATTTTTGTTAGGCTACCTAAAAAAGTTTTCTTTCTGTAGTACTGTGCAGAAATCTGTGAGCATAGCTATGCCCTTTTCTTCCACTGAAATATAGTTATTGAACAGTCATTTAGTTGAAACTTATCCGATTTAATAATACTGTCTGATTCTCAGCTGCTGTTGATTGCTCTGGAAGAACAGGATAAAAAACTTGTAAATGTGAAATCTATCTGTCTTAAAGTGAAAAAATGGACTAATTGGAAAGAAAATATGTGGTCAGTTTGAGTGATAAATTTAAATATTTAAATGTATGGCAGATTTATATCCTTTACCTAAAAATATATCCAAACTACACTGTGAGTCGAGCCATTTCTCAGACTTTGTACTTTCAGGGTCTCTATTCCTCTTTTGTACTTGTAACTGTGATGTTGCATTTCGAGTGAAGGCACGATATGAAACACTTGTTCAGAACCTTCACACTCAACAAGTACTCCTGAAACAGTACTCCCATTAGCACGGCTTGAGTATTTTGCATTACAGGCAGAACAAGGGAAAATGTAACAGCAAAATGATCAAATGACTGAATTCATAGCTGACAGCATACAGAAAAACTATAAACATAGATTTAATTTGACCTTTCCTGTCTATAGTTAGGTTACTCAATCTAAATAATATTTCAACTAGCTAATTTTATTTGGCTCCTTTTACAGGAATGAAAAGGGATGACAGCCAGCTTTAGATAGAGATACAAAATTCCATGTCTGCATGCTAACCTGCCTATCAGCCTGTCCAAGCTGGCCCACTGTTTTTGCAGGGCAGGGACTTTGCTGGTGCAGAGAATGCTCTTTCTGAAAATCTAAAAGTCACAACAAAAGAGACATAATTTTAAACGCTACTTTTTCATTTAAGTTTCTTGAAAATACATAGTCCTCATGATCAAAAGTATTCATTCATTGTGAAGTAAGTAATAAATCCCTGATTACTGGCTTACTCACCTATTCCCACAAGAAAGCCTGCAGGAAGAAGTAAAGATATCACAGGAAACTTTTCCTGCTAAGAATATTCTGGCGTTTTGCCATGAAAAGAGGACAGGGAATTATTTTGGGGACAGAATTTGAATTCTGCAGGACACGACATGGGCTAACCAGAGCTAGGTGACAGGAAAGGCTTCATGTCTATATAAGAGGAAAAGAGATGATGGAGAGGAGGAAGAAATTATGTACTTTCCTCTTAGTCTTAACTCACATAAATTTTTGTTCTGCTGTCAGAACCTCATCCTCTCCTAACTGGGGATAAAATCTGCTGGGAGATCATGAAGGAAGCAAAGCAGCATCATTCTGTGATTTGATGATTCTGCCATCCTTTATGCTGACATAAGGGTAGACGGAAAAGTAATATATGTTCCTGGATTGCCGTCCTTGCCAATATACGGTGGCGTGGCTGTGACATCTTGTAACAAGTGTAGCGATGTCTATTATAGAGTAATTTTTCTCCATCAAAAACATACGTACTTCACTCACTTTCTTCCATTGTCAATCTCAAGCACAAGACTAACCTGGGTGAAAATTCCAAAAGCACTGAAGTCCCATTTTAGACAATATCCAGATTATTTAAAAATGTGAAACTAATGCCTTTAAAAAGATCTGAAATTGTCTAAGCATATAGGGCAAATAATTCAGTAGTATCTATGAATAAATTTTCATTGATATTAAAGACAGGATCTCGTCCTTCCAATAATTTTTTAAATGATACCGTCTAATCACTTAGGTGCTTTGAAAACAGGAGTCGTAGAACTGGTCTGAGTGTTTCACTTTTACAACAAAGTTATTGAAAGCTTTGTTTATTTTGCATGACTTGAATCTCAATGTGATGATAAAGCAAACTGACTTTTCTGCAAATATTAGAATGTTAAATTTTAATTAATAGTTTTCAGTAACTGCAAATACAACTTGCCATGTATAATTTGTTTTTTAAAAATAATTACAAGGTGTCTCCAGCATTCTGATAGTGTTGCTTTGATACTGTTATTACTATGCTATTACGCATTCTGTGAGAGGTAGCTGAGACACATGTAACTGTGCAGCTGGTATGTGGAGTTTTGCATTTTATTAAACCTCCTTCTTCTGCAAATAAAAAAAAATCTCAATGAGTCAGTGATCCTGCATTTTTTTATTCCACCTCTTTTACACTGTATTTTTCAGTTTTTCCTGCACAAAGGGGATTGTAAACTTTTGGATGTGGAGGCAAGACACAATATTTTCTGGAGAGTGTGTCACCAAGAGCAACTAGGAGACAAGGGGTAAATTGAGATGCATGGTAATGGAGAAGGCATGGAGTGGACAAATAGAATAAAGCGACAAAGTAGCACAGAAAGCTGGATAACAGAGAGACAGAGCTCCCATTGAGAATCAGCAGGATAAAACTCACAACAGACTGGACCCCCTCCTGTCTCTGCTGTCATCATCTCCTGTCCCCAAACCTACACTCAGTCGCCCCTATTCTGCTCTCCTGCTGCCTTGTAGCCTCCAGGATAAGACTACGACCCTTAAGAAAGATGATCAGTCCTCCCACTTTGAGTACCTCTATCTGAGACTAAAGTGAAAAAAGAATCCTCCTTGACACCTAATCTTACCTCAACAATATCCGAATTTGTTCGACTCTCGTGAGGCTCATTGTACTCGGTGTATTTCAGCAACACCTTGTCCATATCAGTGCTGGCATACTGGAACAGTTTATTGGTGCTGTTGAAGATGATCAGAGCAATCTCACAGTCACACAGAACACTCAGCTCATAAGCCTTCTTCATTAACCCAAATTTCCTCTTCGTAAATGTCACCTGGAAAAAAAGAAAAAAACAGGTCATCAAAAATCACCATGCTGGTCTTTGTAGTCTTTTGGTTTTGGAAATACAAAAAATTTTGTGACTGCTGTAGTCTTTGAAATAAATATATTCAGAAGGCAAATTTATAAATATAGTTCCAAAATAGAATATAAGTATATGTGTGTGTGTGTGTTGTGTAAATGAGGAAATATGCCTAATTCTCACTGCACAAAACTCAAGGTATGGGTAAGGGCATGGGTCATTTTCATTAAGTAGTTCTATGAAGTGTTGGTTCTGCATCTTTCCCTGTAACTTTTTAATTAGTACACTCTTTATACTGCACACATCTTTCCCACCAATATTTTAAAATTGTACCTCAGATCTGCAGCTGTAAATAGTTTGAACATGTGGGATCAATTCTTATTTTTCATAGTGATTGACTTTATTTCCACGTCCCTCAACTCCTTCTAGATTTTTAGTGAAAAAGAACATTTCATGCAGAATTAAAGTTGTCTGAAACAGATGCATTGTTTGTTTAAACACACACAATAGTTTTGAAGAAACATCTAGTGTTAAAAATTCAAGTATTCAGGTGAAAAATGAGAATTATAAAGCATGAATGAAGAACAAATGATAGGTGGCCATAAACAAATGCCACTTTTGAAGCAAAGTCTTTTTTAAGCACAGATGTAGCATACTCAATTTCATTTCAAATTTGAGGCTTAGGAATATGAACTGGCATTTTTTAATACAAAGAACTTTGTGTCATATTGTATTGGAAAAATTAGGGCTCCACTTCTCAGTAGGCCAGCTGATGCCCTGACATCATGCAAAACCTTATCAGGATGAAAAACATCATTACTCTGTACAAAACCAAAATTTCCCTGAGGGACTATTTTGACAATGCAAGACATGTGCATCGAATAAATTTTTTCTCTTTTCTGCACTAGTTTACAAGTTCCAGTAAGACACGTGACTCAGCATAAGAAAATACCATGAGCAGTTTCAGCTAATCGTATGGTTGAATTTTTCTCCTTCTATACCTTCATATACACAATTTCCACTAAACACATACCATGACTGTGACTTTTTTTATATCTGTCTTTTCTGTCTCCTAATTTTCAGTGACAAGACATTTTAAGATGAAAATACAGTTTTGCTAACCCTATTATTTAATTTAACATGAAGTCAAGGTGCTTGATACGTCAAGGACAGGCGTGCAACCAAATCTGAAGGTCTGCCTAATCCTGCACTTGTTGCTAACATTCCTTAATATCCATAAGCAGTAGCACCTCTGCACTTGCTGAGGCAAGAAGATTCGTCTGTATGCTGTTCATATGGCTGCTATTTTATCTTGTCACGCTCCTAATGCAAGTTAATACTAACTGCGACCCCAGACTACCTTAAAATCCCAACACATCAGGCCATGGAAAACGTGACCTTTAAGTATTGCTAATCCCTATTTGCTAGTCCATCTCAGAAAGATGGGGCTCTGTGTCAATTCTATGAAAATTTATTCTCCCAAATGTACACTGCATGTTATTCCTTTCATTGTCATTTCAATCTCCTTAGCCTCTGTCAACATACTGCTAGAAAAGATGGATTGCCATTAATACAATTATTCAAGCATTTAAAAAAAAACAGCCTTCCACAGGACTGGTCTCAAGTATGCATAATTGATAGCAAGTTCTTTCTAAATTTGTCTGTCTCAATGGTTTTTGATATTTGGAATGAAAAACATGATAAGTATTAAAACTTCATTCATTATTCTGAAAAAAAACCCATGTCTTTCATATACTCCTTTAATGTTTTCTATGATTACAGAAAATTGCAATGCATTTGTTGAAACATATATATCTTTATATATAAAAGCATGTTTTAGAAAAAGCTAAACATACAGAAAGTAAAATGTACTAACTCAACATATTTTTCTGCATCTAAAATGCCTTTCAATCAACTTTTTGACCACAGGGCTGTAGGTGGAGTGTCTCGGTACAGTATGGTTTCTGTTGCACAGAAACCTCAGAATTCAGCATGTTACAGCTTCTTGCCATCAAAGTACTCTCCAGTACAGAAATATCTTTAAAGCCACTGTTTGTGTTTACTGTTAGATGCTCCTGAGCATTTAGAATAACCACACAGCTGTGCTGCATAGCACATACTTATTTCATAATACTTATCACCGGAATGATACTGGTTAGAGTTCCTTCTTGTGGAAAGTGAAAAAAAGAAAAAATCAGGCAGATTTTTTTTCTTTCTTTAACTATGATCTTAATTGCTCTGAATGTGATTTATTTTTAATTCCTTGATCTTTCTAACATTTTCTAAATCTATCAGATAATGCTTTCTGCCACTGCTGATAAATGCATAAAAAAATCGTATGTACTACTGTTTCTATGGTGAACTAGAATATTACTTTTCTTTTTAGATATGCAGTTCATTGTGGCTTATCTTTACATACATATATTACATGTCTATATCTAAATTTATTGTGTTTTTACTGTACTTTATAGTAGTAGCGAACCTGTATTTTTAACGGTACAGTGAAAGGTGAGTAACTTCAGGTAATACTAGGAATATTCTTCAAACCATTTAAAAACAATGATCCTTCATACTTTCTTCTGTGTGGCTACACAATGAAGATGAATAAACCTCTCTTCCACATGCTAAAATATTTTTGTGAGGAACATAAGTAGCCAGCATCTTTATTATAATACTTAACTTTTTCTAGGTCTGAGTTTGTTAATCATTTTATGTTAACCATACTCACCCAAAATAGAAGTATCTAATATATTTTCTAAGATAACAGATAATACTCTACTGTTACAGAAATTTTGCTGAGTGGTAAAAATTAGCATGAATTATTTAAAAACTTGGTCTCTTCTGTCTAAGTGGAAGGCAATGTGCAATCTACACTTGAGAAGCTTTCATTACACTTGAACTGACTCAGCGCTGAGAATGAACAAAACACACAAAATTCTCATGAACCTAAGCTTTTGAGTAGCTGTAGCTACGGTATCAGAAAATCCAGGTGGTATCATAGTTTTGTTGTCATATATTGCATTCAAAGTGCTCAGTCATAATAGCATTGCAGAAAGGCAATGTAATTTTGTCATTTGACATAAAGAATACTAGCGAGACTGAAAGAAAACACACATACTATGAGACATTTAATGAAAGTATTTAAAACTAGACATCTAAAAAAGTGCATGCATTTTTATATCTGTTTAATATTCAGATTTTTTTCAGCAACAAGAATCAAATCACTACATTTTCTTCCCTGGCAATATCAGTCAAGGTATGATTAATTATCCCTGTAGACTAAACCACTGCTAATTTGTAGGTTTTTTTCCAGTTCACATTTTTTCTCCTTTTTAGGAGAATGATAGGCAATTTTGGAAGTCCTTCTCTTTTTGGAATATAATAGTTTATAATGACAGTGTGAGAACTGGGGAGAATGAAAGTGAAGAGAGGAAGTGGAACAGATAAAAAGCCAGCATTCAGCTGACTTAAAAACCTTTATAAGTATAGGTATATAAAACACAAGGTTTGAAACACTGATACAGTTTCTAAATTTTGTTATGAAGTGGTTGTATGCATAGTTTTACATATATTGCGAAAAGAATGGTGCACAGAGAGTGCCACATCTACCTCTGAAATGTACCAAAAAACAACCCAATTCCATCCCTTCATATTACCTGAAAACCTGCTGGTCTGTTAATGTTTGTCTTACCACTATGGTTATTTTACTTATCCAAAGATTATTATTAAAAATCTAAGACCTAAACTGCCCTCATAATGAGAATGGTGCTGCTGAGAAGGTGGGTTACTAAAGCCTGCAGCATTTTTGTATATAAAGAAGCATAAATGCTGAGGACTTTATAGACTGTGAGCAAATCAGATGCCACTTCCAAATATTGGGAAGGCTAGAAAAAACACCCAGCAGTGAAGTAGCAAGCTTCCAGCTTCCTTGATATAAATCAGGGTGAGCTTTTGACACATACTGGATGAAATTCTGACTAAAGGTGAAACCCACCGTACGTGCTAAAGGAAAGGCATTGACAAAAGAGGATTGCTAAAAGGATGCTTTTTTCCCCACTTCAACTCTGGCTTTTGAATACCGTAGAAAACATGTCTCACCTAGGAATTCAGGCATAAAGAGGCAAGAGTCTTCTGAGAGGTGGTTCATGGACTCATCATGGCAAGGTCTGTAACTGGGCTGCAGGCAACCTGAATTCAGGTATATGTAGCACACACTGCGAAGTGCTCTGCTTAGAGGGTAATGTGGCAGAGAGCAAACTTTCTCATTTAATCACTTGTAGGTAAAACTTACCTAAACTAAATAAACTAGAAGGTGATGTTGCTTGGTTACGAGTACAAACTCTTTCACATGCTGAAATTTAAACTTAAATACTTATGTGTGTAAAGAGTAATAGTGGCCACCAGCAGCAAACTTTATTAGCTAAATTCATAACAAAAATTATATGCTTCTTACAGGTGTTAATACATCATTGGAGGAACAGAAGCAGCCACAAATAATGCCATTTAATGAATAAAGCTTTCAGGATACATTATTTTTCTTTGTTACAATATGGACATTGCTTCTTTATTTTTTTTATTTTTAATTTGGGTCCTTTTTCTGAAATCTCACACACTGAGAGGCTGAGACATAACAGCAATCTGTATTTGTCACTAAAAGTCTCTAACATTTTATGTTTTGAAAGCAGCTGCCTTGTGATCTTTCAAGCAACTCAGTTCGGGCAATGGCAAAATATTTGTGCTCCACTTACTTCTTCCTACGGTGACTATAAAGATACATAGCTGCTGACATAAGAAAATGAGACAAATAGGCAACCTTCATATAATCCTTCCCAAATTAATTTCCTGCCATTAAACATATCTGAGTGACTAGTGAAAATCAGGGACCACTGATGCACAGAAGTGTCTGATACACACACTGCCTGGTCAAGAGAAATATTGTTTTATTTCTTCTTGTTTCTTCTGGAATATCTACCTTTCTAACACGGGGAATAGAGAAAGCATGGTAGATTCGAAGTGTGTGACAAACAGAGGAACTGCACGTCCAATCTAACTGCAAGCATCATAAAGTCAAGTTGGCCACATGTAAACTAAGGGACTCTCGATAAAAGGTCACTGCCAGGCATCTACTCCTGTCACAGGCTGAAACACCAAATAACTACTCGAGAGGCAACTGCTAGTCATACCCTCTCTTCCCCTTACTGCTATTTGATTTTTGTAAAGATCAGTTTGCCGAACAAAAAGTCCTGGCTGCAGCAACCTTTATGGCAAACCTCAGTGGGACTGGGAAGCGGCATCAGTGCGGGATTCACTCCAGACAAACCTTCGTTTGTGCAATAGCTGGATGGACCATGTTAAATCAAAGAGCCTTTAAAGAGCAATAAATGACTTTCAGCAGCCTACTCCCATGTTCTTACAACCCTCCAGCACAATTTGCAGGATGAGACAGCAGTGATTTATGCTGGTAAAAGAGCTATTGTCCTGGAACGCCTCAAGCATATTGAGCTATTGCTTGCTGAACAGTCAGATACAGAGGAGTTCTAAGTAGCATGCCCTAAAATTATAGCTGTAACAAATAAAATGTTCAAGATGAACCCACAGAAAAAGAAAAGTTTTGTACTTGCATGTTACCTCTCATTTTTAGTATAGTATTACATAAATAACAGATAAAATACTTAAAATAGTGATATTATTCAGTCTGCCCAAATGCAACACAAGGGTGATCTCTTGTATGATTTTTTTTTGTAAGTAAAGACAGGAGGGATAACTGGAAGTTGTCCTAATTAACAGATGATATAGCAACTCAGAAATCAGTAGATTAGGCAGTATCAATAGTCTTTCCACTTTGACTTACAAATTAAGACCTAAAACCAAACAGGGATGCAGGAATAGTAATGGTTAATCTCTGATACTTCGTTTCATTTTGCTGAATCAGAGAAATAAGATTAAGTCCATTACAAATAGATGTACTCATGTATTTCAGGGAAAACCCATCTTCTCTATCAGAAACACAGTAAGTAATACAATATACAAGAAAGCCAACTTCTTTTTTTTTTCACTATGCTATACCAGTTCTGGAACAAATAGATGTTTAGGGTAAAAAACATGTTTACTAGTTCACTGCCGCTAAAATGTTCATAAGGTAAAGGTCAAAGAATATTTCATTCCCTGCTGAGCAAATGGTCAGGAAGCACATTTGTCTGCATTTCCTGTCATAACAGGAAGAGTGTAACTTCTTCCTCTCCACAATGGCTTCAGTTCTGCTTCCCACCTCCAGCTCTTTCTCCCCCAGGGCTTTCCAAACCATTCCTTACAAGACAGCAAGGCTGTGCCTGTGTCTGCGCTGGTTTTTAGCTCTGCTGTGTTGGCAGATGCCTCATTCATTATCACACTCTCTTTACTTAGGCTTCTTGCTCACACTTTGAATTAAAGGTAATTTGACCTAAATATTTACCTTATGCTAATTCGCTCTAAATTACGCTCAGAACATACGTTTATCATACAAGCACCCTTAAATATAATGCATTCTAGAAATTCACAGTTCAGGAACTCCCTTAAAACTTTACTTCTTAAGGAGTCTGGCATAATGTGAGAAATACTGCCAGAGTTGTGAAGATCACTGCAATTCAGGAGTCAAGAAAAATTGGAGTGGCTTGTTTTCTTACATAACCCTAATGTTACCCCTGAAAAAACAGAATCAAGGGCTAAATGTAATGCCATATAACATGCACAAGTCTTATTGTGTGCAATTTAATGTAAGCAAGAGAGGGAACTCAAATATATAAAAGATAAAAATCATGTGATGTTTGAGACAAAGGTTCATTGAACAGAATGATGGTTAGCTGCATAGCTAAGCAGTTATGTTTTGATATGAAAACATTTTCCTGGGGGGTAAAAATCATAAAATCTCAGATCCTGGATAAAATGAAGACATCCTGTGAGGGCAGGCTGAACATATCAGGAAACTAGTGGAAAAAAAGTTTTCAAACTTGTGTTTATGTTAGCACTGATATGTAAAGCTCTTCTCTCTTTCTACAGGGGAGTTCTGATTCAGCTGATAGTCTCATACTCTTTCCTTTTAAATAGAGCTGAAATACGGATAAAAATAGATACCCAAGGCTGAAATTAGTTTTGAAACTACCAGCATTAGGTATCGAAGTCAGTAGAACAAATCTAGGTCTTCCTGCAAACTGTCGTTTCCCTCCAGGATATTCTTCCCCTGCCCCATAACCTCACTTTACTTATCTGCTTTAATTTGTTCTCTATAGAGCTGATAACTGCAGTGAGTCTTGGTTTATAGCTTTACAGTTTTGCTGGAATCAAAGAACAATAAAAAGCCTGTGCGTGAACAATTTAAACAGTATTTGTTTCTGTTGTACCCCATAGAATTACACAGACATGATACTTTAACAAGGATGTCTTACTATTTCAGGACCTTAATATTGAAGTGTATGCTTTCTGTCGTATTTAATAACACTTAAGCTCCCAGCAGCTCATTACAAATTGAAAGAGATATTTAAAAAGTATGCAGAATAATTAGCTAAGCTCAACTTGGTTTAAACTGTGGATCTGACAACAGCAAGCTTTACAAACAGGAAGAAAAATGCAGAACTAATAAGCAGATGATCGGAGGGATGGAAAATGGGGGATCGCCTTATGAGACCTGACGTTTCTTAATACTAATGAGAAAAAACAGCAAATTAAAAGCAAGGAGATGTTCCAGACCTGATACCAGAATGTCATGGGGTCAGTATGCCCTCTTTCCTTGGTGAATGTATCTCTGGATTTAGCTCACACACCATGGATTTAATGAGATATTTTGTAAGTGACCTTCTATAACAGTAACACAATATCATTTACGTCATTACACCTATTTATTTCAGGCCTGGGCAGCCTTGCCTGGATTGTTGCAAAGAGAGTTTCAGATGATCCCAGTCTAGGGCAGACCACAAAAGGCCTTCATTAAAACTAATAAAACATTTCAAACAGATGAAATAACAAAAGTACAAGGACTTTTCTGGGGCACATTAATGCAATTTTTCCATCATGTGTTTGCCATAATATAACTAGTTATATTACATTTTTCTATTAGGAGAACACAGGAAAATAAAATTAGTCTGAGTTTTTGCAAATGCCCTTCCTCTTCTTTTTTTTTAAACAGCTCATCTCAACAGCATTGTCCAATCTTGATTTCTTGATTGCAGTTTCTGCAGACAGGAGCTTCCAACAGTCAGTGCTAATATTTGTGGCTACTGATTCTATTCATGGTGCTACTAATATAACATATGTGTCTACTTGAATGGGCTGTTGACAGGGCTACCACAACTTCATGAACAACACTACCAGAAATTCATTCCACATTTATGAAGACTATATTATCCAGTGCTGCAATAATACAAAGGAAGACTCTGGTCACATTGGCTGCTTACAACAGGATTCTCTCTGAGAGCTTTCATTTCCATTGAATATCACGATGGTAACTAAACTACATAAATAAATACACACTTAGTCTAGCCCTGGCAATTACTCATACTTCTTCTCCCTGCGGCTAAAAGCAGAGGGAAAGGGAATTCTTTAGATGGGCTTTTCTGAAACTTTCACAGCCCGACAGAATTCAAACATGCTTGGTACCTTTGTCACCACATGGTGATTATGAAGGCCAGGAAAATACAGCCAACTGGCAGCCCACATGAAACAACATTAAATTAATGGCTCCTGCTAGTTAAAAGCCTGAATTTTGCACTCAGTGGAGTAAATGACAGAGCTCTTATGCAGACCAGGGTAAAAAGGACTGTGCCTGTAATGTCTAGGTTGCACTAATTCTGCTTTAACTTACACCAAAATGTTGAAGTTTCAGATAATTTTTGGAAAAGTGCAGCTCATATCCCCCATTGTGTGTTTCTAGAGATTTGCAGCCAGACATCTGACTCTGGGCAGTTTCAACTTACATTTAGTGCCTGTATGGTCACTACGTTACACAAATACAACCGACTAGACTTGTTCAGGAGAAATCCTCTTGACGGGAGATCAGCACTATTTTTGTCCTTCCCAATCCACTCACACAAGCACTTTGAACAGTAGAGGAGTCTCCTACTGTAGCAGACAGTGGTGTGGAAGAATGCTGCTGTTGTACTGATAGAACAATTACTCCATTCAATGGTTAACCTAAATAGCTAGTCTGGACACTAGGCTAATGAGTGGAAAAGCAAGGACAGAAATTACCTTCCACAGGCCTTGTAAAAACTTAAAACTTCTGCAAAAACTCTGTTGTCCAAATAGATTCACTCTTGTGCTGGGGGAAGTCAAAATTAAATTGTTGCTAAATCCCCTGTTCGATACGTGTTTGTCCTATTTTTCCCTCCGTGTGCTGTCCTGCAGAGAATTTAAGGGCTTGGAAACAGCTGAGGATGCAGTATCCATGTGTATCATATTCCCATGTAACATGACTTGTGTTGTGAAACTGCATGGAGTTTGAATATAAGCAATGATAAGGCAGTTTCAAGTCACGCGTTTGCTGCTGTACTTACAAACTTCTTTCATTGAGGTAGTAAGAAACAAAAGGATAGTCTCCATCCATATCATAGTACAAGGAGCCACATATAAGCTTTGTGGAACTGTGCTTCAGCTTGTATCTTAATTTTATTGATCAAATTCCCTGGTGCAACATCTTAATGTGCATTCAGATATATTTAGGTCATCATGTAAAAATTTAATATAGGAACATAAATGAGTAATTATTTTAAGATTACTGGAAGTGTGTAAGTTGGAAAACAAATAAACAGATGCATCTTCACGGAAGCAGCAACAGGACATTGAATACTTTATATCTTAAGGAACAGCGAGGCTTGTCATTTAAATGGTTAAAAGATTAATCAGCTATTAGTGAAAATCCAGTTGTACTTAATCATATATGTATCAGTAGAACTAAAGTGCCTGATCCCACAGTTCAAATGAATCAATGAAAATCTTTTCATTGGATTTACTGAGCTTTACATCAGGGCACTAAATGCAAAGGAGATAAAACCAGTAGAAACACTTTCTTAAATTATGTTTCAACGTAAGTATAAACGAGAAGGAGAATAAAGCCAATTACACTACCTGGATGGTAAAGTAACATAAATCTATACCTTCAGCCTCACAGTGACTAATCAACATGATGAATATTATGAAATGCCAGCAAGATGAACACTTTCTGCAGTAACACTTTATTTGTTAGTATTCTAGTGTTAGGGTTTTATTCATAATTATTAGTTCTGAAAGCTGGTGCTACAAGACTTGAAACTCTACTGTGAATGACTTGAAAGACTAGCTATTTTCATTTTTTAAAGTAAATTTAGTGTCTTGAAAGATATCTCCCTGACAAAACAGGAGATTAAGTTCTCCATAAATCCTGTATTTGAATAAGCAAATTGAAACTGAAGCTATCATATGAACTAATGTTACTAATGGCCAAATTTTGTAGTATCATTTACAAAATAATTCAGATTCACTTTGAAAAGTTCCAGACAACTAGAGTCTTAGTGTTTAATGACAAATTCAGTTCAATATTTCAAATACAAATTAAAATCCAAGCTTTAAATCAATTAAAATTAATACAGTTATTGTTTTATGTTGATGGGATTATTGCTTTTTGGCTTGGCCCAGAGCAGCAGGCAGCCTTCAGGGAAAAAATAAAATGTATCCATCATAAATATAATATTGGTTTTATACATGATTTTTTGCCATGGAGAATACAAGTGACTACAAACACTATAACATTTAAAAATTCTTGGAAAGCTTATTTAAAAACTATAATTTGTTGTTATGAATGAGGTTTTTAAGGCTTTATAAAATCCTTGAACACAAACAGCATAACCTCTCAAAACCAACCTGAATATATGAAGAAATTCATAGACCAAATGAGTAGAACTAATATATTAATAGTAACTCATTATAAATTTCTTAAAAACAATTGCTGAAGGTTACTCCTAAATTGCAGCCATGTATACGAAGAACACTAATCATAGTTTTAAATACTTTATGGAGAGTTTCTCACACTTAGGAATCTGCACTTTCAACAAAATATCCATCTATGTAAAATTTAAACAGCAGCAGCTTTTCACTGATTTTAACATGCCAATGGTTGAATTTTATTTTTCTGAAAACAGGAAAGCAGTTTATCTAATTTCTGACCATGTTTTATCTAGGAGAGATAGTTGACACCATGTGACAGCCATGCAGCTGTTTCATCTAAAGCAGTGGTAATATTTCATTAACCAGTCCTGCTGGACCTATTTAGCCATAGCACCAGCCACAGAGACTTCATTTCATATTTGCAACATTTCATATTTGCAACATGCCAATAATATTGTATGTGGGATTAAGAATGTGTTAATTCTATTAAAATTCTTTCTACAATTCAGAAAGGAAAAGATGAGCTTTTTTATGAGGTGTCAATTTTACATGTAGGAGGTAAAAATAAAAACACTACAAATATGTAGAAACATAAATAATTTGGTTCTATGAATTTAAATGCAATTCATCCTGCAAATAAACTCATAACAGTTTGCAAAATAGAGTATTAAAAGCCTGCATCTTGTAACAACTTGCAGCTGCATTTAACCATGAATATTACCCACTATAGTCAAAGCAAGTGCAGAAGGGGCCCAAAGTGGAGCATACACAACAGTCTTTGTAGAATCAAGGCCTGAAGTAATAAATTCCTAACTATGCATGTTACTAAACTTGAAAAAATTGCATGTGAGGTTGCTAGTTGTTTCCAAAAGTACTTTTTCTTTGATAGTCTTCCATACGTGATGTATATGTCCACATACATATAGAAATGTGTTTATGTATATATATATGTACATGAAGTTATCAACTTTTTAACCACATGAGAATAAGCACATTAGAAGTGTAATTTGATGTTCAAGTCTAGTATTTTTGCTACTCACCTGTCTGTTACGTTCGTCCATAATCCTCGTAATCTGAATCTTTTTTCTCCCCATAGTCCCCGTTTTTTTTCTCTCCTTCTTCCTTAAAATTATGTCTTTTCCCTTTCTCTTTTCTTCCTCTTTCCCGTTTCCTCAAAACAAACCTTCTTCAGCACTTGCACTACTCAGTTCACAGTCCTCTGCATCCGTTCCTAGCAAACATAGAAAGGAAATCAAATGTTATGAGAAAACTGATAACTAGATGAAGGTTGTATGGAACTGACCAAGCATCCTAGGTATAATTCAGTGTACAAGTAAATTATAAGAAAAATTTACTGCATCCATAATATAAGTAATGCATAGAAAAACAATAATTTAATTCAAAGGCTTCTGTTTATGAACAAATGTGCCAATATATCAAGAAATGAAGAAAAGGACTGAAATGCACGTTGCCAAAACTTTAATGGAATTAGGTATCTCTAGTTTTAAATATCACTCACTGCTCTAATATGAAAAATTACCTAAATCAGAGAGTTAATGAACCTTTCTATGTATGCTAAGTAGGCCAGCTAATTCATTTCTGAAGGAAAAACAATCTTGTGTTTTGACAGCAGAGGTGATAATGTCCCTCATTATGCAAATAGGATGGACCTTTATTAAAGTGTTATTTGATATATGAGAGATGGCAGCTACTTTAAATCCAAATTTTTTAACCTTATTCTTTAAGGATATGGGTTAGTGCTAGTATTACTCAAGATACTTGAAGTAAACAGTAGTTCATTTTTCCCTCGTTTCATTCCAATGTAAACTCTGAAATGTTCTGACGAATGATTTATAGCCAGCGAACACAGACACCTTTCCTTATAAAAATTCTTGCACCAAAAGCCAAACTATGTAGCACAGAATAATTAGGACAGATGATAATTTAAGAATATATTGAAAAATATTTTCACAGTGTTAGTAATGCACTGATTCTCTTTCCCTGAATTTTACAATACCAGTTCTGTTATAAAAGTAAAGACAGTTAGATGCGATGTATAAAAATACAAAATGCAGGACACATTCCATATTTCAAAAAATGTCACAAATCCAGAATTGATTTATATCATAAGTAAAGTATTTTTAGCAATAAAGAGCTTAACAGAAATAAAAGAAAATACAGAAATTATATTCAGTCCAGCACTAAAATTGCAACTTTTTTTCCCTTTTTAACCTTAATCTGTATAAGGTTAATTTAAAATTACTTTCAAAAGTTTTTTGTTACATCCATGCTGTATTAGAAATATTGCCTTGGAAATAAATAAATCAGTAATATTAAAGCAGAGGCTGGTGTTTCCTTATTTATTTTAAGCTCTTAGTCTCGTAGCCAGCCTGGTAAATTCTCACAATATGTTACATAAGAGTAAGCCAGCGTCCTGGCCATTTAATCCATTATTTGGCTCTGAAAGCTACTGAGGTAGAAAAGCGAGACCTCACTTGTTCCGATCTTCAATATTCTTCTGATTTTCTTTGCATACATTAAACTTTAAGCTGCACGAGTGTTTTGTTGCTCTAAGAAAAAATAATTTAACAAATAAGTAGTCAGTCTTGAGTCTTCTAACTAGCCACTGTGATATAATTAATCTACTGGGCAAAACAAATTTTCAAGTACACTCTTATTAACTCCCTAAACATGAAGGCCTTTCCATATTATTTGCTAGGCATATTTATATATGCCTAAATCACTACCATATTGCAGAACATAGAACAATTCATGTGGACAATATAATAAAGTGTAAAGGATGCAATTTTTTTTTGCTGCTTTTGACTTATTGGAAACAGTTCAACTTTTCACTTCTAAAAAGACACAAAGGTGCTTGATCATATTTACAGAAAAAAAAAAAAGAAATTCCCAAACTTTGAAATAAATTGATTAGATGTATTTATATAACCTTTTTTTTTCTGAAACAAAGCTAGGAGCTAGTCTTATCTGATATTCAGTGTTGACAAACAAACCCAGTCTATTTTTAGAAACAGTTTTAAATTTCCTTGGATTGGGTTTCTTTCCTGTTTTTCTTATAGTCTTACCTCTGATACAAAAAGCAAGTTAGAATGGTGTTTCCTATGCACATGTAGGACCCAAAGGAGTCTAACAAGCTTTCTCTGTAACAGTAAGCCAGTTCGCTAATCCACAGCAAATGCATATGGAACAATTTCCTTTCCTTTCATTCAGCTGAAGCCGGTGGCACTATCGGATTACAGCACTGCGCCTGCCTAAGCTCTTATTCACGCCAAGGTGGAAGGTCAGGGTGGGCAGATTAGATCAGTGGTGACAGTTTAGAAAGGACGAGAGCTGCTCTGCAGATCAAGATGCTGATGCTGAGTTCAGAAAAATGACTGAATACTGAGAAAAATCTACCAGAAAGGGCAAAAATCTTAGTGGAGGAGCAAGATGTTGAGTCCTTGCCACACACTCAAGACCAGTCTTCAAACAACAAAAGACTTCATAGAAAGTTTAAAGTCAGGATACTCAAAATTGCTATGATCTACACAAAATCATCTTAACGTAATTTAGGCAATGCTGGATGAGCAGAATCTTGTTCTTCATTACCTGAAGTAATCCACTAAATACACTAGTAAGATTTTAAGAGGAAAAAAACATGTGTCAGAAAATAAAGTTGAAGGGGATCAAAGATGATTTAGTTATTAAGTCATACATTCTTAGAGAACCTGAAGGAGAAGGCAGAATGTGCTAGGTCATATGTATCCAAAATACATTTTGCAAAGAAAGACAATTTTCCTTTGTCAGACAGCTGATTAAGTTTTCTTGCTTTGATGGAAAAAACGTCTCTCCTGTTCACTTTTTGCTTACTAGTCTAATTTCAAATAAAAGCTTTTCAGTTTTCTACCAAATTTGTTTCCTTTTTTAAAAATAATATCTGCTATTTTTACTGCTACTAGAAGCAAATTGGTAATGCTGTGGTATTCTCAAGATGTGTCTAAGTCTTTTACAAAAACATGCATACCAACACATATTGCTTCACGTGCTACTCTCACTATGCGTTTTCCTACAGTTCTATTCCTTTTGTTAGCATACACATTTGCACATGAACCTGTATAAAGCAGATAGCTGGATTGATTCCAAATCAATTAGATTCAGATGAGTAAATCAAGACATCTGATTCAAGGGCTATAACCTTCAAAGGCTGGTAACTTCCGAGTCATACAGAACGTAAAGAGCTCTGGAGACCATCAAATCCCCATGGCTGCTCCAGGACTTCACCAGTGTTCTCAGTACTTTTTGAAAGTTCCTGCAGGATTTAGGATTATATATTAAGTATATAAAGTTCCTGTTAACTGATAAATTACATTTCCCTGACATAATAAAGCACACTAGCTACAAAAGTTAACGGTACTACAAAACTCAAATACAACTGCAGTGTTTCATTATCCAAGAGAGTCTAAAAAAGAACTTAAAATAATTCCAGAAGCTTTGTTGAAGCAAGTCTCCACATAAAAGAAACCTTCCAACCTAATGACATGGTTACATGCAAACAAATTGTACTTAAAGAAACACATAGTTACATGCTATGGTGTTACAGCCTTCAGCATTTTTTCTTTTTGTAAACCCAAACATAAAAAAAAAAAAATAATCAGACTGCTTACAAAAAGAGGAACTTCATTTTTGGCGGGCTGCTGTTCACTATATGATTTGGCAGAGGCAGTGGTGGTGACAGAAGGTTTCTCTGAGCCTTGAGAAGGGAAAAGAGCTAATGGACAAATGCAGCTGATCGCTTGACCACTCCTGTCTCTCTCTCGTACATTCACAGTCTTACACGCGCGCGCGCACACACCCGCACACCCGCTGTCCCTTCTCTGCAACACAGAGGAATCCTGACAGAATGGCAGGAAACACGCACAGAGTGGTCAGGGAAGGATATGATGTCAGCAACCACGAACAATAAAAGGTGTAAAGGTGCTTCCTTCCCTAAACTGTTCCAGAAGTGCAAAATGGGAACCAAAACTCTCCACTTCCTTCTCCGAGCAGAACTGTCTGAATCTGCTCTGCTGCAACACCCCAGACAGAGAGTTCTTTGAACAGTCACACCAGGGGCAACAAGGAGTATCAAAACAGGAGAGTCAAAATATTTAATTTATAAACAAGAAGGCAGCCAGAGAAAAACTAAGTTAAAATGTGGTAGGGTTTAGCATTTTCATGGTTGCTTTACAAAAGAAACAAGCTTGCCATAAAGATCTCCCTGTTCCATTAAGCAGCTTGGGCTAATTAGGTTAAAACTACAGAACCAAACTAACTTTTTTTTATTATCCTGATGTAAGAAAGAAAACAAAAAAATGCTGTCCTCATTTTCTTGCATTCTTATCTCAGTAAATAAAAGTAACTTCAAAGATCTATGAGATCTTTTTATACAAGCCTTTCTGTTTACTGAAAAGTTTTGAATCAGATTGTAATTAAATATCTAAATGTACTGAGTGAGAATAGATCAGCTGCTTCTCTGATGAAAAAATTAGCTGCAAAACCTGCCACATAACCATGAAAATCCACAGCGGGGAACACATATTTAAATAAAATGGCCACTGAAATGTTTTCTATAAAAACCCTGGTTGGCTATGTTTTGTACACCGATGAAGACAGCCACACAGTAAAGAAGCAGCCACGAACACTGCATCAAAGAGACACTGATCAGTTTGGGTCTGTCACCTTGAGCTGGATGAAGATGAAAGAAATAAAGAAAAGGGTGAAAGTAACAATCATCTCTCATGTTATCTGACTTAAATCGGCTGACGTTAAAGACAGAATTGGTCCCTCACATTCAGTGTGGTTTGGTTACATGGTCATTACAGAAGACACAGTTTGGCCATTTACAGAAAGGTTATGATAAAATTATATATGTCATCACCATGGTAATGCATCAGTAAAGCAGGAATGGCACAATCTACAGTACAGTTATCCAGGCAGAAAGCCATGCAACAAATGAATCTGAGTCATCCTAAGGTTTCAAACATCTGTCCACAACACCCTGATTTAGAAATAAAACATAACCTACATTTATGTGTTTTGATCTTATGGCTGGGCTGCTACATGAAAGGACTGGAAGAGAGTTAATTTTAATCTACTAAATTTAACAGCATGCATTTTGCTCCAAGAAGTAAGACATAAACATTTTAGCCACAATGGATATAACTTGATGTGAAATACTACGGACTGTTGGAGAGAGAGTAGTCAAATTTAAAAATTCTGTACATAAGGAAAATGTTTTCACTGTTTAACTAACAAAGCTTTCTTTTATCTTTTCCTTTATCTAATCTGATTCCCAATTTATGGTGTGAGTTTAATGTAAAGCAAAGAACAGTTCAAGAGTAATGAAGTTCTGCATCGTATGTTCATAAACTTGCACTGCAAAATCATTCCCTATACTTAAATTGTTATTTAAAAGTTTTAGAGAAAACTTGAATACTTTGATTTGAATTCGTATTTCACTAGTTTTCCTACTGTTTTTGAGAACAACTGCTGAATTCTAAGATACTCTATTCCAACGGGTAACCTATTTAATTATATGTTTATATGTAAGGAGAGGAGAATGTGTTTTTGTTAAGCCTGAGCTTCAGGTGACACACTTTATTTACTTTTCACATTTATATTTGAACATGTTCCTATCACATTGACAATGATGCAATGAATTGCAGAGAATTCTTCTTTCAGCCAACCTAGTATCGTATAATCAATCCCATTATTTGTATGCTGAGGAGGAAGAGGCATGAGAATATCTAGCATTGCAAACTATTTGGAGTTAAGCACTTCTGAACACTAGCTGTAGGAATACTTCAATACTCCTTTGAATTAGACAACTGTGGTCCCCATGACTTACAGCTCAAATGTGGCACCAAGTTATCTCACAGATCACAGAGTTATGCAATGTAGGTGGAAGGATTTCACATGATATTGTTTAGCCAAGTTCCCCCGAAAAGATTTTTTTGGCAAACTGAGTATCCCTGCTGAAACAGTGAGGAAGATGGTACTTCCTAATAGTAGTCCTATTTCGTTATGCTACAGACCCTGCTTTTCTAAGTTATCCAGGTGCTGAATATCCAGTCTGCACCCACCTACCAATGTAAGCTGATCCATGCCTATATGAAAATGAAAACACTGACTTCAGGTTTACCTTCCGGAGGAAGGTGCCGAGTGTTGTCTATCAGGCACAGTGAAGGAAGGTTTTCTGAGCAGTTTGTATGTTTTATATCAAAGTTGGACATCTTGATAAAGATCCATGATAGGAGTCCAAAGGCCTTCTAAGGGACTGTGGGATTTGCCACAGACGGTGAATCATTCCTTGCAGTGGTGCACCAAAAGAGGAAGCAACCACTGGCAATCTAGATGAAAACTGATTGCCTACAACCTAGTAAGAAGAGATATATGCCCGCTATGCTTGATGAAGAAAGCAAGATTTGGCTAATTTACAGCATTTCTGCAGAATAAATGAAGTAGAATATTGAATTCATAAAATAAGGAATGCAGATACTAATATATGATTCGAGGAAAACAACTAAGTGAAATGCAAGTATTCTAAAAAACATTCCCCTGAAAAGTTGCTTTTAAATCTAGGGTGACGGGCAGATGATATTTCATTGTCTACCTGCCACCCAGCTGAAAAAAAACGGAAAGCAAAGAGTTTGAAGAAAAACTTTACAGGTTTATGATTAGGTTCATAATGTGCCTTTGGCAGCTAGACAGGCATAATGGGAGTCTGACCAATAAATATGGAATAGGATCCTTGAAGTGCTTGGGAGACTGGATCAAGCATAACAGTTTATTGAATCAGACAAGCTAATAATACAAAGGGAAAAATAAAGGACTGAAAACTGAACTATCTAATTGGTCTGAAATGGAGACAGTGAGGAGGAATGGGAACCTATCTGAAAACGGAGTAGGGAGATTAGGGTGCTGCAGTTTCAGCTATGAGTCTTGATAATTTTGAGCTAACAATTTGATTGGATTGCATTGTAGTTAATAGATGTACAGTAAGTATCAAGAAAGGTGTTCTAGAAATTTAGTCTAATTTAATGGGCTGGAGAAGGGGAAGCATGTCAGTGGTCATCAGAGTATGATTTATGCCTTGTATACTGAAAAGGTGTTTTGGAACTACTCTGATCTTGGTCTATCCGTATTTAAAGACATCGTTCACATCAGTAAGATAATAATCCTTATAGCTTGGGAGCCGTAGACAAGCACAAAGGCCTTTGGAAGGTGTTGGCTTATTACAGGAAAAGTCTGAGATCTCTATAGTTAAGTCATTGCATCACTGAAAGCCGTCTCTGGCTGTGGTTAAATCTAGATTTACAGAGTGTTACAAGTGCTTGTATGTGAGGAAGTCTGTGGCGAGGCACACAAATCCCCACAACGGCTTTTAAGAATCAGGGGACGCTTTCAGGTACTACTGGAAAAAGCTGCATACTGCAATATCAGTTCAGAGCCTGAACCTGGGCACAAGTGTTTGGTAATGCAAATACCATTGGCAGGCAATTTTAGACTGTCCTCCCTGTTCTCAAAAGGATTCTTTGTTAGTAGAAAAGATTTTTGATTGCTTTCTGCCTGTAATTTGCTGAAATGCAGAAATGAAAGTAAGCTTGTTACATGCACTTAGGCAAGACAGCTGGAGACAGTCTGAGCTACAGTCAGCAATCGGTCTTGAAGCAACAGACAGAGTAGTTAGAGAAGAGGATTAAATTTGGAGTAAAACAGGATCTGTTTTCAGATCTACACAAACACGGTCTCCTTCATCTTCATCCTGCAAGCTCCAGAACAATTTGACACACCGTGAGCCAGGATCCTCCCTTTTCTCACCCAAAGGACACTGTAATCATGCCTTTCTGTGTTTCACAGTGCAAGCCTAGTTCTGCTCTTCTAGGTTTGTGCTGCACCACCACTTCATTTCTGTGAGGAGGAACAAAGATGTGGATTGTAGAAACCTAATAATCATATTTTGAAGAGGGATATCTTAGACATTTGCGAATGAAACTTTTCAGGAAGTATTTAGAGAAAAGAGAAAGCTTTCAGAAACAGGAAATTTGTGGCATGAACAGGACAAAACATAATAAGAGCCCAAAGTCTCTTTAAAGCAAGTAAGCGAGTGAGTACTGTATCTGGTTCAAAGTTGAAAATTAGGAAGGAGGTAGAAGAGGGGCAAAAATGAGGATGAAAGTGCCTTAAAACTCAGAATATAGGTGTAGAAATTAAGAGAGGAAAAAATGAGATAGGAGTAAGTTCCTTGTTAAAAACCAAAATGTGTGCCAGACAACAGGTTCTATGGAAATACTATGAAGGGATTACTAAAAGGAATCTTTTCTGCCATGATCAAAGTTAGTGACAAAACTTGTAAGGTAAAGTCTGAATGAAAGTAAAACCATCTTGGGTTAGTAATTGGAGATATCTTGACAGGAAAACTGTATTAATAAGTTAAAGTGGTATAACATTTTTTTCTAGCTGGGAAGTGTTGCTTATAGCATTGCCATTTTAAAAGTACTTTGAGTAATGTCTGGAAGAGGAAAGAACGTAGAAGGGGTAGGATTACTGCTAGTAAGCATAACTTCTGTGATCTTAAACACTTGAATACTTGAATAAACAACAGCAAAGAACTTTGCTAGGTATTATTTTATGGAGGTATGTGATTTGTGACCATGAAGAGAAGCTGAGAATTGAGAGACACTGAGAAAGAGCTCAGTTACAGAAAATACTCAGTAGAAGTAAAACTGAGAGAGAAATGGCTTTGGAATTGTTGCTGATTTGAAAGGGAATACAAATAGTAATACTAGACAATGGACATCATTAATCCTCAAGTCTTGCCACATTTAGAGACATAAGATATCTATGTAAACAAACAACATCAAGGAAATAGTGAATCACTTGCCAGTTTCCCTGCTTTAATGGAAGCAACGAGGAGTACCCTGAATTTGGCTGGCTACTCAATTCAAAAGGGCTGATATCACTTAAGCATATCCTCTAATGTGGTTCAGCTTCCCTCCAGAAAAACTGAAGCAATCAAGTGGGAAAGACTTCAGGCAGCTGTCCCTGAGCCACAGCTATTCCTCAGTATCTGGCCAAATCTTGGAAGATCCATGGAAGTTGTGTGTGACAGTCTCTCAATGGTAGTTTGCCATTATTTTGTACAGGTTCAAAAAACCTGATTCTATATGGATTGACTAATGCCTTAGATATTGTTTTTATTTGTTAGGGGTTTTTTTTGTTTGTTTATCCTTGACCAGTGTATCTTGTATGATACAACAGATCACCCAAACCAGTCACCGACTTGTTAAAGATGGAGTGAGACTCAAGCAGATATGATTTTAAATCCAGGGAATGCCACTGATTTCTGTGTGGCTACTCCTTTATACTAATGTAAACATGAGAACAGATCCATCACTTAGTACTGAAGAAGAAGTTAGACACGCTTTGTAAGCAGAGTTGGTATCTGATATAATTAACAAAGCCAGCAAAAATAAGTTCCCTTTATGGTGTACAAGCCCTTCTTTAGATCCTCAGCGTACTCCAAATTCATGCAGCTATGGAACTTGGCTTAATGAAAACTATTACCTCTGCCTAGGAACTGTCTCCCATCTATGGTGTCAGACCATCTCAGCTACAAATATATTACTACAAGAAAAGAAAGTTGGTTTTCCTACAACATAGATAGGATATGTAACTTCACATAAATATGTAACTTTATGTAAATATATATCTTTCTTATCTAAGTACCTTTATTAGTTTTCTAAGGCAACCTCAGACCAGTATATCCTTCATCTGTCAATTCATTCCTTGGAGAGGAATTTTTAGATATAGAGATGTTCTGGTTTTCTCTTTCCTATACCCAGTTCTAGAAACATACCCTTTTCCCTTTAATTTCTGACCTTCCCAGAAATGTTGAAAATTAAATATAGTTCTTCTGAGATGTAAAGTAGACTGCATAGCCTGGTGAAGAGCTGCTGAGCTGTTAACTGTTCATTCATTCAGTCTAAATGTTAATATGATAAATATGAGTATAAAACCTATGACACTCCCTGAACTCAACTGCTTGCCCAGAGACAGCTGCAGGCTTAAAATGAGGGGGAAGATGGAAAAAAAAAAAAGGGAAATATATCAATCTTCCCAATGACCATGACAGCTGAAAAGTCTACGTTTATGCTTCCAATCCCACACAGACATTTTTTCCCAAGGACAAAGGAAGATGAAATGTATGTCAGATACATAATAAGGCTAATAAAAAATATGAAAATAACTGCATTTCACTGAATAGTGGTGAGGAACTGCCTCTGTCTGTGAAATATATGTCTATTTCTGTTGGCAAATCTTATAAATTAGGACAGGTTGCTGTTTTTTAAATATACAAAATATACGCAGTTTAATGAGAAACGCATGAACTCAGAATACATCTGTTCTGAGAAAAGGGAAAAAGGAAAGTATGGAGGCAGCATAGCAAAGAATTACTTATATTATGATTACAAAGTTCTGATATGTCTTATAAGACACATGACAGGAAACAAACCTTGCACATATATTGTCTGGTGTGTCACGTCTGGAATTCTGCGTGCTCAGGATGAGGCTTCTGTTAGAAAAATGGAAGGTACTGACTACCAAGAAGTATAGTACTTGTCCGTATCTGCTAGTTCTAGCACACCATCACTCATTTGCTGAAGCTAATTAATTTCTAGCTCCTGGCTGTATCTCGTCAAGAGGCATCTCTCTACTCTGGAAGTTTTGAACTGGATTCCCACTGATTTGGAACTAGAAAAAAATGTGTAAACAGACTTGGTTATGAGAAATGAAAGATAAAATAAATATTGTTATGAGGGAGGAAACAGAAAGAGATGTCTCATGGGAGAAGAAACGGGAAGGGTGCCTAAAAAGATTGACTTATGCTGTTTGTTAAGGAAGGATTTTTCTGTTGTTCCATCTTAGAGGGATATTCTACAGATTTTTTTTGTCCCTCATAGTGGAGAAAGAGGCAAGCAATAGATGCATTTGTGTTAACAGTATTCACGTGAAAAGAGAGAGAGAATGGACAAATGTTAAGATATACATCATGCTGAGGAGTTATGCTT
Source organism: Clamator glandarius (assembly GCA_033459285.1). Lineage (NCBI taxonomy): Eukaryota > Metazoa > Chordata > Aves > Cuculiformes > Cuculidae > Clamator > Clamator glandarius. Next base: position 115,300 of record JAUNZM010000789.1, read on the forward strand.
TGTCATAAAGAGCTAAAAGAGCTGCACTTCAGACACTAAAGATATATCTTGAGCCAGTAAAAAAGACATAAATAGCCCCATCTAGTTTAGTGTGCTGTTCAACCACATCATATTTCACATTCAATTTTTGAAAATTGTCTTAAGTAACTAATTCATACTTTCCCCATGACGATGTGTTCTAATTTTTCAGAGAATCAGAGTCAACAGCTCTCACTTTGGACCTGTAAAAGCGTACTGAAATGGAAAGTGTTTACCACCTATCACTATCTACAACTACAAAAGCCACAAGTGAGCATCACACCCTGGCTGCTGAACCTCAGCTGTAACCACTCCATTAGCACATGCAGCTGGATTTATTTATTTTATTCCTCACACATACTAAACACATTGCATTTGGAAAATATAAAAGAAAAAAAAAAGCAAAACTTCAACATCCTTCCTTGATAAATATCAGAAGAAAACAGATATATAAAATGTGCTTAATTTGCAGAGGAAATACAATGCAATTTGCCTGACAGTCTCCATTCTATGTTGAATGAGCATTCTTTTTTCTAAACGAATTATTGCCCATATTGCTTATTTTATTATTGTCCTAGAAGCCTGCAGAAAGACCAAAACATAATCAATACAAAGATACATTAGCTAAGCCTTTTTTGTGGCCTTGAAAATGCATTATGTTTTCTCAGAAATGACACTTTTCAAGCTGTATTGATATGCAAGGTGATTTCTGACAAAAAAAAATATTCTTAGAAACAGAAAGCTGCAGCAAAAGTAGCAGGCAGTATAGCATAAAGAATTGGATCTAAGGTCAGGATGCAAACATGGCTGAGATCTGCTTCTTTTTCTGCCACAAATATTTCATGCCACCTTCATCTTTTACTCAGTTTCTCTGTTGGAAACGTGAGGATAAGAAACACAGGGATTTGTTCATGGAAGTATTCTGAGAAGTAAGTACAGTGAATATTTACTACACAATAGAGAAATTCTGAGGGACTTCAGTAAATATGCTATAATTCTCATCTGGCATAGTCAGTGAGTATGTAAACAAATAGAGAAAGTAATTCAGTAGATTTAAAAATGTATGAAAGTAGTGTTAAAGGCATGATTACGATCATAAAAATATTAATATCTGGGATTAAAACCACTGATTCCCAAAAGTCATAATTATTTTATGTGCCTAAAGCATTTATATATACATGTTCTTGCACTATAACCCGTTATGCTAATGTATATCTCCTAGAAATAAAGATATTTGACAGTACTGTCATACGAGGTCCAACATGGTACACAGCAGATCCATCAATTTCCTGTTTCTTACTCTCTCTCTTACAGCATCCTAATCAACCTAATTAAAGCTTCGCTCATTTGAAACCTCAGATGACAATTTGTTTAACTCTATCCCACTGTGGTCTTTTTATAAAGAGAATTAAATTTGATCTTCTGACAGCAATTATTAAATGATCCCAACTGGCCCCAATTAAGGCACATGGCTCACAGGCCTCAAAATCCAATAATGTGCCAAGCCCTCTCTTTCACTTGTACATCTTCCTTTACCTTACTTTATTTTCTTGTAGCCAGTTAAGCTCATCTTATCAAGTGGAACTGAATGCCATTGTGTAGGCTAATTCAGGATACAATACATCAATTTACTTCCACGGACATAGTGAAGTAGGGACAACATGCTCAAAATCATCATTCTGAAACCCCTCCCTGACTCAATTCACCTAGCTTTAATGCCTTTCACTGTTCTGCACATGACCTACATATGCTGACTTTTAATACAGTGCCTACAATGAGCAGTGATTAGAGAAAAATATTAAATATCTACAGTGTGGGTTTTGCACTGCTCACAGTTCTCCTTGCAGTAACATGTCTCTTATTTAAGCATCTCCACTTGTACATGCATGTCTTTGTTTCAGAAATTTGAAAGAAGCCTGACCCTCGTATAACTTAACTTCTGCTCTAGTTTTTCCACACGTGTCCAGTGGTATGCTGTGAAGAAATGTTCCCATGATTTCATGTAAAGACAGGTAGCCCCAGGATTTAGAACTCATTGATTGTGTGGTACTCCAGGGAAACAGCTGAATTAAAACCAGCCTCAGGAGACCGAAGTAGCTTCCATACACATCTGGCTCTTCTTATTCTAAACTCTAACACCTGCCTGGAAATTTAACCCCTGTCTTTTCTCCGAAGAGCAAATGGGACAGATTTATCTACTGCCATTTGGTTTAGGTCAAGGCTGAGCTGTGTGGTGTTCTGCTAAATTAATTACAACGTAATTGATATTGTTTGACACAGTTTTTGAAAAGGTGATGCTCCATCCATTTTATTGGCCAGACTGCACTCCCTGCATTAAAATAGATAAGATGTTGTACTTCTGCACTTAAGTACTGTTTTGAGTAATAACATACTAAAATACAACACACATTTATCTATCTCTATATTTCTAATGAATTGCTATACAAGATAAGATTCGATGTGCAATTATCATCAGGAAAGTAAGTAACAAGTAAAAATAGCTCAAAGCAATACTACTTCCATGGTGCTGAATGCTTTTCTGTATTTTTTAATTTACATACAGAACAAATGTAAGCACAATATACTGTAAACACAAAAAAGTTAGAAAGACATTCAATTTCAGTGCAATGTCTTCTTCACTAGCAGGAAGATGTGCAAGTTTATGTAAAACATAATTAGACACATTTCCTGTCCAGCTGGAAAACATACTTTTCTTTGTAAAAATTTAAAAAACTGAAGTGTTGCCAGCGACTTCCCAAAAAGTAATATAAAATTATTTTTAAAGAACTTGCAAATGTTGCATCTAGCAATTAAAAAAAAAAAGCAACAAAACACCAAAAGGCTTCGGAACGCTGGCAACAGTTTTACTCCCGGAAATAATATTTGACTGGTAAATTTGAACTGCAACATGCAATAAGAATTGGCAAAGAATTTCTAATAGCGCATTGATGCTTCTGAAGATTAGTAAAGATTTCAGTATAGTGTGCTGCAAATTATTTTTCATTGTATTCTAATAATCCCACTGGAGATGTTAATTTTAGATCATTCTTTCGCTAAAAACAGCAAGCCTTGTAACAGATTTAGTGTGAAGAGCTGAAAATATCCTGTGGAAAAAAATCTGTACAGAAATCAGATCAACCCAAATCCTGCCATTACTCAGCACTGCAGTGACGTGCAGATGTTTGTAGTGGTTTAAGGAGCCAGCGGGGGCTGGAAACTCTATGTACTCAACTCCAACATGATTGCAATTGAACCTCATCAAAGTAAGAGCTCATAATTTGTCACAGAAAACAGCCAATTAACATATGTTAGGAAAAGGCTCCCATAAAGATAATATATGATTAAAGATCCAATGCAGCTGTCACACATCAAAATTCTGCATTTTAAAAAGAAATATTAGTCTGGGTTTCTGATTGTTTACATCAATAATGGATGCTATGTTTAAAAAAACCCCGAACCTACAAATCCCCCCCAGTTATAGTATTTCCTCCAAGTTTGGGTTTGGAGTTACAGCTTATGGAGATCTGGGTACTAAAGTAGTACTTATTGTTCTGACCGTTGAGCTGTAAATAGTTAAGACCCTTTCAAAACAGAAGTTATTTTGTTTTAGTGCTTTTTTAAAAGAAAGACTTTCATTGTGAATGGGGTGGCCTTCATTGATGCGCTTTGTTGTCAAGACATTCCTCTGAAAACACAGCATGTCCTTATGGCTATAAAAAAATACAGTATTGCAAAAAAATGTTCGATAGCCCCAGGACCAGTGCTGTGATCCTAGGTATTCAAATGCACAGCCATGACTGAGACTACGCTACAGCCAGTTCCATTATTTCACATTTACATTGGTGAAAATGAGATCTGAATGTAGCCTGCAAGCATCCTTTAAGTAAATACGTTGACTAAAATAGTTTTCATGCAGGTATGCATAGAAAACGAAGCTTGTTGCTTTATTAACACAGAACCCTTTCTACAATGCCTATTCTGAACAATTATCTTTATTCCTTATATTTTGCACATTCCTTGTATTTTTAATTACTGGAACACTGCATAATTAAGCTCCTGGTTTTTACAAGCATTATGTATTTTTTTCCTGCCAGCATTTAGGACTCTATGAATCAGTCAGTAAAATCCAAGTCAATCTGAATAGTACCTTGTTTATGTGTGTGCCTAAGGGAGCGTGTGTGTCCTTGTCTTGACACTGTGTTTTAAAAGGAAGTGCTTCCTCTTTTCTGTTTGAAAGAGACCCAAGAAAAACAAAGTTTTCAACTCAGTAGTGTGACTAGACACTAGTCAGTGTATTTTTAAAAGTGCTTTTAACTCCTATTCAGCCAAATATAATTTTGTGTTGATGGATAAAAGCAGGGACAAATTTTAATAAAAGTTAACAGAGAACAATATAACAGAGACAGTATTCTCCTGAAGTGGAATATGATGATATTTAAGGGGTTTTTTTCTCCTCTTTAAAGTCCTTCAATGATTCAGAAAGGCTGTTTCTATTAATGTTAGAAGCTGTAGTTTCTGTCATCAGCACAAAGTTAATTCTTTTAAATCAGCACTCATTATACTGATACTGAAGTATCTGTCGACTTTAAAGCTGTAGTTTCAAACCTCCTGAATAGGCACAGACTTCTGAATATGCTAAAACTTAACATGCCATGAGGTCAAAAGGAAAACTCTTCAGCGTTTAAAGCTACTGGTGTGTAAGACTCACTCAAGAAGATCAAAAGCGCTGAACGTTTCTGACCCATTTATATGGAGCAAAAATTCTAAATGTTCTTTAATATTCATCATTACTTTATACTAGGATAAAAAATAATCATTATGAATCACTGTCCCTTTTAACAAAACACTGTGAATAATGTTAAGGTTATGCTGCCTTTTTTTTTTTCCTCAGGAGTGTGTTCATTGATTCCCAAGCATTCAGTAATATTTTTGATTAAGATCTCAGAAACAGCTGAAAATCCCAAGGCTTCTCTGCTATTGAAACTTCACATGTCTATGGCTGTCCCCAACTAATGACAGTAAACTGTGCAGCCTCCAGCTAAAGAGATTAATTTCCATTTTGCAATGAACAGACAAAAAGACTGGACAAAATCCGTTCCATATCAAGTACATTGTCTTGTCTATTAGAGAAAATACACTTCTGGCCCTAGAGACAGTTTGAGATGGGAATAATAAAATTCAAGCTGCCACAGAAGTAGTACTTAACAAATGATATAATAAACAAGAGTCAGATGAGAGCTATATTTTTTCCTCTACTTTTTTTTTTTTAAAGTATAAAACTACTTAAGCCAGCTTCAAATTTAGTATTTATTCCTGGTAATAAATCTTCTTTAATAAACTGTGGCTAACAGTAACAGCGGAATAATTAAAAGCAAGTTCTTCATAATAAGGAAATATTGTGTCAGAGTGATTTCCTATTCTTTAGACCTAAATTTCCTTTCTTCATAGGTAAAATCAGATAATTTTACAATTAGACCATGCATAAATGACAAGTCCACTGCTATTAAGCAGCATAAACTCCAAGCATAATTATCATATTTATCTGCTGTTGACTCATCACAATACCTCTTGGTAAGAAATCTCCAGAATTCTTTTTTTCTCTCACTTCATTTTGCATGATGAAATACTCTAAAAATGTTCATTCTCCTATCTATCCATGTTGTGCTGCAGAAGTGAAAAATATCTGCATCAGTAATGGCTTCTACTAAATGGAAGTATGGATGGCATGTCATAACACAATTCAAGATATTACAGGGTTTTAAACAATTATGTTAAAAATCTAATTGGAAAGCTTGGAAACAGAATTCCTGAAAAATCCCACTTTCTACTTGCTTCTGTGTGCAGAAGTTAGCAGCAATTTTTCTATTTAACAATAGCAGCACTGAGACTTGGGAAAAAATATTGAGAATAATGCATTAAATGTTGAAGACTACTCTAGTATCAAGGCTGCAGACTCCATATGGTCTTACCCACACATCTTTATGGTATTTTCCTGTTTAAATAAAGGGATAATATGCTGATGCTTCTTAAAATCTCTGATGAGTTCACAGAGTGGTTCTGGAGAGAAGAGATGAGTTACTGTGATATGGAATGCTCTAAATCCTCACAGGCTACAGCAGTGCCATACAGTAACAAAGCATCATAAAAACGAGGCATGAAATTTTAAACTTACATAAAAATAACAATAATAATAGTAATAGTAGCCATAGTAGTAGTAGTAATAGTAATAATGATGATAATAGATTATTCTGGACCAGTCATGTTAATGTAAAGGTGTAGTCCTGTATGCTACCTAGAGATGACCACTAAGGAATCAAAGACTCTTTTGCATGAAACAACTATAGAGTATATTGAATATATTCAAGTAGAAACCAAAAGCATTTAACAGCTTTTGCTGTTAAAATTTCTAAATTACTGAAAACATAAAGGGATACTTTGAAGTCATTTTAATAATGCAGCATTTTCCCATATCATCTCATGGACTTAGTTTTTAACATCACCAGCCTGAGACAGGAATAAACTGATTTATAGCCCACGTTAGAGAAGCTTGCTGCTCAGTTGTCACTTTTTTCTTGGCGTGGAAGCATCTCTCTTGCTGGGTTTTACATTTAGTGTGGTTTTGGGGCTGTTTTTTAGGCCAAAGTATTTAATTTTATATTTATTTTGTTTTCTGTTGATCCTTAGATGTTAGATTCCCAGATAATTTGTTCCAGTTGACAGAGCAGTTTCTTCAGATGAGAGCCATGCATTACTAAGCCTGTAGCTCCTGCTGAAACCTCTTGCAGGGATAAGCAGAGCCTGTAGCAAATCTGCATGAGCCTGTTCTGGTAACCCCATTGATGCATCATTCTATAGAAATAACCACTAACAAGGCACATGCAGAAAAACTGTGGTCTGGATTGACGTGTGCATAGGCTGGCAGTTGTTAGTCTTACAGTACAATACCTTGTCTGATAAAAAGGCATGGAAACATGGCATCCTGCATTCTTCTGCTAATGTTGGTTAAGACAGTGCGTCACAGGTTTCCCTTCACCAGCCAAAAATTTGCTGACCATGACATTCATAAAATCACAGAATGGTTTGGGTCAGAAGGCACCATACATAGCGTCATAGAATCATAGAATAACCAGGTTGGAAGAGACTCACCGGATCATTGAGTCCAACCATAAGCATTGTGTTCCATCCCTCCTGCTATGTGCAGGGCCACCTTCCACTGGATCACGCTGCTCAAAGCCACATTCAATCTGGCCTCGAACACCTCCAGGGAAGGGGCAGCCATGGCCTCACCACTCTCAGAGTAACAAAATTCTTCATATCTAAATCTGCCCTCTTTCGGCTCAAAAATATTAACTTAACTCTCGTTTTATCACTGCACTCTGATAAAGGTCCCCTCCCTAGATTTCCTGTAGCCCCTTTCAGTACTGGAAGGCTGTTATAAGGTCTCCCTGGAGACTTCTCTTCTCTATGCTGAACAGTGCAAACTCTCTCAGCCTGTACTCATATGGGAGGTGCTCCAGCCGTCAGATCATCTCCGTGGCCTCCTTTGGACTTGGCCAATAGATCCATGTCCTGTGCTGAGGACTTCAGAGCTGAAGACAATACTCCAGTGAGGTCTCATTCAGCATCATGGTCATGGCAGGGAGGTGTTAGAAGGACTTCAAGTATAGGGTTTTAGGGCCACAGCCACCTTGCTCAACGTGGCTTGTCTGATGAAAAGCAGAGAAGAGCAAGAATAGAAAGTCTAATGGTACTTGGAGCAGACTCCAAGGATTCCTTCAAAATTAAGCAGGCTTTGCAACTGCCACAGACAAAGCATATTCCATATCAAGATAGATATGCATACAGCAGAGTAGTAATATTTTCCTGTTTCCTCAACCCTTAATCAGTGCCATGCTCTTCTGCCATGTAAGAGGGTGAGATTAGATGTTCATCTTTTTAAAGACTTGTCACCCTCGATTAAAGAGGTGTCAACTGCCTTTAACTAGTATGGCATATGGCCACCCTGGTTAATGAAAGAGACACTTCCCTGAGTTGCTGCAGTCAAACCATGTGCTGGGATCCTGTTGATTCTCATAAGCTAATCAGGATCAAGCTGGGTCAGATTTACCTACTGCAAATTCTTTAGGACAGGGACAGTCTCTTCTTACAAGATTCTGTGGTACAAAAAATAACAAGTGAAATAACAAACATTCAGTCATAACTGGAACATCAGAATATGACTGAACTCTTTTACATGTTTCACTGTAGTTAACAAAAGACCGCCAAGCATTTGCAGGTAATAGTTGAAGTTAAGACACTTTTCAACCAATGGTGGTTTGAAGGCACCATGCTGTCAGAAAGAGTATGTTGCAATGAATTTGAAAACTAAGATCCTGATCACTGAGAACATTAAGTATTTCATGCCAGTCTTTACAGAATGATTTATGTGTACTGTCCTGGCCAAATTCCATCTTGGATCATTGTTCTGTCCATATAAATTCTAATGCAGTTGAAGGAGTTCTTTACTTTTTGGTTTAGACAGATTTGGTAATGTTCTGTCTTGTTAGAAGAGTTAGCATTTCACCGTGTCTCTGCACTCAGAGTCATGTGAATTAATCGTGTTCCTTGCTTATAGTTTCCCTTCAACAGGTTGAGGTCTATTTTATACTATAAAATTAGAAAACATCTCTATTAATAGGAATTTCAGCATGTCTGAAGTAAGCAAAGTCTGCCTCTCTTACTAGCTTCCTGAAAAAGTAACACAGAAAGAAAAAATATAAGAACCTCCTTTCAAAGTAATGGAGATAAATGAAACCATGAAAATTTTGCATGGAAAAAACCCTAATGAAAATAATATCTACATTTCCTCTTCTCAGATATAATTGTTTGCAACATAGAGTTTTTGGAAATACCATCTCATGGATGACTGTAACGATGTCATGGAAGAAAATAGTGGTCTAAACATAAAGGGATGATGCTTAATTCTTGAAACCTTTGATAACTGATAAACTTTTCTTAACAATCACATGGTTTAGATGAACAAAACTAACTGCTCAAAGAAAAAACAGCTTCATATCACTCAGAGCTGCTCTTCTCATCACAACAGCAGGAACACGTGTTACTGAAAAAGTTTCAGTAGCCTATGCTTTTACTTGCACTGGTTTGCATACAGAGTGATATGGATCAAACTGGTGGACATAATTCAATCTTAAACAAGCCAATTCCCATGGCTAAATTGCATGAATAGTAAATTGGATCACTGGAATTTACTAAGAAACACAATTTTTGACCATAAGGCCAACTCCTTAGAAACAGGGAGGGACAGTCTCCATGAAAACTGATTCTTTGTAATATAAGAATGGATTAACAAGAAGCACACACAGAGGACGTGAAAGTTAGCACTGCACTGCTGACATGGCATCATGCAAAAGACAGAACAGAAAGTTCTCCACACAAAAGAAACTAGGTAGGAAGAGAGGAACAAGACTCTTTCTCCTCAAATATGTTTACAGTTTAACCAGTCAAAGATAGTGTTTCAGGTATCGTAGGTAATGTTTTTTAATACTACTCAGTTATTAAATTTTATAGGTGAATTCCAAATTCTCTATACTCGTATGAGATGGAGAAATAAAAAATACCTGCTAATTAATTCACTATCTCTATTATAAATTCTTCCTTCAAGTACTTCTTAGAACAGACATTTCCACATTGTAATAAGTCAGAAACCAGAGATAGATGTACTACGATGTGCTATAACATGATAGAGTTGAAGGCACTTTTATTTTTGAAACAAATAGATTGTGTTTCCTAGTAGTATCATGTCACATACAGTTTAGCTGTTCTTGGTGCAGAGATTTTATGCTCTTCCCATAATGGGAAAGCAGTGATTTAGATATTGTCCATTTGATTAAATAAGTTGAGAAAGTCCTATTTCTGGAAACTTAATTGTCTGTAAATTCTATAAGTTGAAAATGATAGTATGAACTTTCTTCTACACATGTATATCTTCTTACTGAAGTCAGGCAAACTTCTAAGAGTATTGAATGTGCTTGCCTGCTCTCCTGGAATAATGCTTGGAATAACGCTTGGAATAATGCTTGGAATAACGGCTTTTGGCCTAGTTGATTTGAATACTAACATGAAAAGAAAAAATGAAAATCACGAAATAATTATTTGTTCCTTCTCATTATGTGTCACATTACAGGAACCCACACAAGGGAACATATTGGCACAGGAATGTTCAGGCAATTCTGGACAGACACATCAGTCAGAAAAAGTAACTTTCAGTGGATACAGATCTTGAGGTTAGTTGAGACTAAACTGAGGGAAGATTATAGTGTATGCACTGATTTAGTTCCTGTTGGATAATGTTGAAAATAAGAAACCTTCAAATTTTAAGCAGACTGTGTTTTAGAGTGTTCTTTTCATCTGACTGATTGAATTAAACTGTCTTTCAAATGCTTTTTTTTTAAAGTAGTTAAGCAAGATGAAGGTGGTGCTGCAACACAAGCTTGAGTTTCTTAGTGTTCAGTTTACAGCAGTTCAAGGGCAAATCTTCTTTCCAAGGCTGAGCCTCAGTTCACTTTTGCCAGATATCAGCACTGACGGAAGGAGATAGTTTAATGTTTGCAACCAGCAATGAGATACTTCCAAAGCCTGAAATTATAGCCTATAACTAAACAACTTAATCTCACATTTTCCAAGGTTTTTTTCCAAGGTTTTTCCAAGATTTTTCAATTCACTCAAATGAAACAATTTATAATTAAATTTAGGAATGACATTTTAGATTCCAGTTTGCTGTAAATCTGCATGTGAGAATATAGTGTTAAATGTGTAGATAAATGTAAGTACAGTGCAAATAAGGATATTTACTTCTATTTTTATGGGATCTTCCCCCCAGATTTTGGCTGTTTTTCCACTGAGATAAATGGATTTTTCCATTCAGCCAGGTAAAAATCAGTGGTATCATTTGGGCCTGGTCTCACTGAAAGAAATGCACCTTGTGAAAAATATGTTACAATATACTCAGTGCATTAAGACCATTAGCAAGTAATTACATACATTTTAATGAATATCTATTGTGAGATAGATATTTTTTATAAGCATTATAAACTTAATCCTTTGTGAACTACAGAATGAATAGTAATATAAACTGTCATGTTGTTTTTGACCACCTGCATGACTTTTCATGTTTTACTGCAGAAAATGGGTGCAGTGTCGTTGCTGCAGGGTTTGTATCCGTGTAGCAGGATTACATGTCATGCACATTATGAAGCTGAGAAGTGTGAAGGGTAAATATGTGCATTGCATATTGGTGGCTCATCTTAGCAATGTTATGCACCTGTTGTGGGATGCTGTCACTCGTCTTAATTCTTCCCTGTTCTTGGAATAATGATCAGTAACGATAAGTAATTTAGTTCTACATTCTTCTTCTCTTCTGCCAGCGAGATAATAAGGAAAAAATTCCTAGTTTGCCTTGTAAGAATGACTATGTAGTCCCTGTAAAACAAAATCTGGTAATGCTGTCGTACAACATTTTGCCCTTGCTGTCTTCAATAAATCTAAATTGAGTTTTAAAGATCTGCTGTAGCACAGTGCTGCAGAAAATATATTCTACATCTTCGGTCCATTTTTAATCTCTTGCTGCTTATCAATGGTTCGATCTGAGATTATGAAGCAGGTTCCCTTTATTGTGTTATAGTCCGAAGTCTCTGTTCTGACTTTTTGCATTCAAGCATGTGTATCTTAATTCTTTTTTGCTGTTCATAAAAGATGAATTTACTGCTTCGGTAAAATGGAATTAAAAAGGAAAACACTTTGAAAATGTGTAATGTTGTTACAACTTCTGCATGTATGTTAAAGGAAAACTGCTGTGTAAATAAATTGTATATGCAATATGCTGAAGAGATGAAGGTTCCATTAGAACCAAACTCACAGAAATTTAAGATACTGAAAATCTCTGATTTGTTCGGTCATCTGACTTACCTCATCTCCTCCATCTTATCATCTGAACGCGTGGCCACACTACTTTTACCACTGCCTTGTCTGTTTGCAGTAGTATATCTACTTGGATGATGATGATTATTTCATAATTTTAGTTCTTCTTATGCTAGCAGACCAAGAATATGTCCCGGCTGCCACCTCATTTATTCTCATGCAATATTCCAGCATTAGGTCACTAAGCAACACCATCTGAACTTGTCAAAATTAATGTCAGAAAATGACTTGGAAGATAACCTTCACTTATGGACTTCATCAAGTCCCTGGGCACTGCAGAAAGGACTAAGATCAAACAAGAGACAGAAAATCGATTGAAGATCCTGGGCAGCAGCTTGTTTTAGATATATTTTTTCATGAAAATAAAGAAAAAGAAAATATGCATCCTTTCATTAACCAAACAGGTTTTCTGTGTCTAATAAGTTAGAGAAATTGTTCAACAACAGTTCATCCTTGCACAGAGATTACTTGTGAGATGCTGTCAAGGTCAGGGTCAGGGTCAGCCTGGGTTATCAGCCTTGGGCTGGTAAGTGCCAGACGAGCGAGTTAAGCTGCCTTGATTCTCCTGTCTGTGCTGCATAACAGCCAGTTTCTAATTGCATGTGGAGAAACAGGTAAGTGAGTAACAGCTTCTCTCAGTTTAGAGAGAAACGTTGCATTCTGACACACTACTTTTTCTGTTGTATAAATTTAGACTTGTGTAGGGTTTAAATCCCTGAAGAACGGTGTCGTAAGTATCCAACAAAGCAGGAAAAATAATATTAAATATTGTCATTCTTTAAGGATAATTTTGAGTCAGCTCACTAGGAGTATTTTTTCTAATGCACTTTTGCAACCAGTATTGAAATACATTATCTATTATTTAATGTAGCAATTTTGTGCTTTTGATTTACAACAGTGTTTTGGAAAAATATCTGAAACTGAAGAATGTATTATTTAGCAATGGGTGATCTATTAAATGTGCTGCATATCCGTACCTGTAATTGGTGAATATTCTTACTGTGAGCATCAGGTATGGCATAAATAAGAATGAGTAGTGTGTTCTTACTGGTTATTCAATCCCTGAACTGTAAGAGACATTTCGGTACTTTGAATAAAAATAGATTAACACATCTCTTTTATAGTTTTGTATCTAGGGAGAATAAATCAGAAAGCAAAAGAATGCATGTTATTCCACGATGCCACAATAAAATTTGCTCATAAGAACCAGTGCTATTAAAAACATCACAATCTGTGGGGATTGTGGTTCACGGTCTAATGATTAAGAGTAAGTTACCCTGAAGACTATCCAGTAATGAGGATTTGTAAATTTACAGCTTAATAATATACACTACTTCTAGATTGTTTAAAGAATTATTTGGGCTAAAAAATTCCTCGGTATTCTCACTGACTGTAATTCATCAGAAGACTGCTAAAAATAACAAGACAGAAAAACATGTTAAAAATCATCTGTTTAGCTGACCTGGCAGAACAAGGAGTTTGCACTGAAGCTAAATTTAGAAAGATCTAAATATAGTGATGTTAACTTCAGGTATGAATGTCAGCTTCCTCCATTTCCTTCTTTTTTTTCCTAAAATTACTAATTTGTAAAATTTGACTTAAGAAAAAAGCTCCCCCCCCAACCCTTAGGACTAGATTTTCGTTTTGTAGTAAAACATAAAATCTAGAATATGTTCTGAATTGTGATAATTTTAATCAGACTATTTAAGTGACTTGTATCCACGGAATACTTTCTAAGGCTTTAAAATAATTCATAAGCACACCATCACACCAACCAGCAAATGAAGGCTTAATGGGTGGGATTTTTACTTGACAAAAATATTCGTGACATTGCTAAAACATCCAAAAATAGTAAATCTGAACAACTGTGCAAGTCTTTGCAGCACTACGGCTTGTAGCCCCAAACCCACAAGCATGAATGTATATGTCTAATTTGAAACACTTGAATAGTTCACTGAAGGCTGCAGAGCTGTTCATGTACCTAAAATTAAGTACACATGTAACGGCTAATATGAATGAAATCGCAAACGTTGTTACTGCATCCCAATGAGCGAAGCAAGCCAATGAGAATCTAAAATCAAAGAGTATATGACAGATGCAAAAGCAAAACCTCTGGTGGACACATGCATCTAAACATGGGTACTGTGTTGAGGTAAAGGTGGTACTATCAGTACTATCAGAACAGTGTTTGGAATGATTTGGTAAAAAGTGTCCCAGCTGATTCCAGAATGGAATTCAGGTGCGAAAAATGCAATTAATTATTGGGCTGAAAATGCAGGCATGGCACTGAAGGAAAAAAATGTTATGTACTGCACAATGTCCTTTATGAATGCCCATGAGTGCAGGAGCCATCTGACCTCACTGAAGTCATCAACATCAGCATGTGATCTAAGCTTCTTCAGCCAAAGTCTTACTTTATATTGATGGAGAACATCAGTGTAGCTGTAGAGACCTCCCCATAATTACAAGGACTGTAACAGAAGTAGAAGGACAGCAAGACAAACAAACATTCCTCTCTATTTGCATTGCTGGAGCCTAGCAACTTAGGCTTTACAATGGAAATAACAAAAGGAATAATTCTTCATAAGGAAAAGGAATAAAGACTCAAACACCTTTTTTCTCCTAACATTATAATGGCCCACATGTCCTATTTAATTAGCAATTATATTGATGGTCTGCATATGTTAACATGGAAAAGCTTGTACCCTTATTATGCAGCATGAAACTCATCATGAAGAAGTTACTATCGGTAACTACTCCACTAACATGCTTATATTACTCTGTAAATAACGAAGCAAGAAACAATGAAATAACAACTCAGCAACCATTATTCAGAGCAACCATAATAAATATGGTCTTAATAGGAATTACGCTGAAAATTAATAGTGGAGAAAAAATAAATAGCCCAAAATTAAGTTTAATTTTAATGTTTTCTGATAAGGATATATGGTTCAAGACAGATTTCCTGGGGGAGTTCCTTAACTGAAGGCCTATCACAGCAAAGGACATAACTTGCCAACCTAAGATGTGATGCTGAGATTCCTAAAATGTGCTATGGGGGTGGTGATATCTGTCAAGATTGATATTTGTGGAGGAGTTCTTGAAAATAGCCAGGATCTAAACCATTAAGGATTTCAAAACTAAGAGAGCAAACTTTAAAATTAAACTGCTACTTCATAGCAGACAAAGTAAATGAGTTAAGGTACAAGAGGGAGGATCATATTTGCTCAAGACAGGACGGGAGTGTGTCACTGCATTCTGAACAGGCTGCAAGTGACAGAGCTGAGCTGCTGGAAGCCTTTCTAGGAGGGAATTACAATAATCCTCTCCATCAAGAAGGCATGTGCTTCTGCTACGAGGTCATCACAGGATAAATAAGGGCACTGTCTGTATCAAGTACACCACTAAAAAAACATTTTTCAATCTCATTCACTGCAGAAGTCTCCACAGAGGAGAGGGGAATGAACTGGGTGTCAGAATTTTTACTACAATTTCCTACTGCATTCAAAACCCCCCCAAATCAGTCTGTAGTGACATGTAAAAAGAGAGAGCAATCTCTCACATGCTGCTAAGATGTGTGCTTTCACTGTGGCTAGGGCAGAGGTATCTGGCAATTCTGCCTTTGCGAAAGCAGAGCTGCACTTGTGGAATCCCTGGAGTGAGAGGCACACAGCTCCTTATCGCTCAAACTGGGATGAAGTCTTTGATATTTAGCATTCCCACAATACCCACTGCAAGCACACACTTTGTGACATGATTCGTGTGTCTGCCAAACTAACCTTGAACTTCAACACTGCTTTGAAGAACCACAATTTTTTTTTTATTGTTAATATGATATTCTGCACAACAAAATAATTGGCTAATGATGTCAGGAGGCTTATCATTTGGAATGGAAAACACTTGATTTCCCCACGCTTGTGCAAACTAAGATTTCCTTACATTTATGCATGTTGAATCGGCCTATAAACTGAAAAGTGTACTCTAATAGCACAGAAAACCTCATTTTATTCTTAAATTATGAAAATATTAAACATGTACACAATTAAAATGTTGGAGGTTTTGGTTTATCAAGTTGAATTAAGCTAATAAAATATCACTACATATAATTTCTAATACATTTATATAATAGCTACGTCTTGAAAGTATATCAAATTATTCACTTTATCTGTGAATTAAAGTATTCAAAATTAAGCATTTATCCTCCCTAGCGAACAATAAACAATTTCCTTAAAACAGAAAGCTTATGTGATGTACAGTGTAGGAAACTTCTTGTAGCATGTTTATGAAAAGTAACAGCTTGTACCCCTAGAGCCTGACTGAGTTTGAAAGAAAGTTCAGAACGGAGTGGGGGAATTAGCTGATGAACTTCTGTCAACTATAGCAGTCGCCTTCATGAATAATTCAATATATGCCCCATCCCCTCTATGTCTCAACAGACTAACAGCTGCAGCTCTCAAATGACAAGTGCTATTTTTTCAGAAGCTTCTGAAAATAGTATACTGATTATAAAATAACATATATCATAAAATAAAGCTTTCCCTCCCTGCTTATCACTTCTAACTTATGGTAACTAGTGAATTTTCATGGCAAAAGAAGAATTTTCAAATGAGCTTTCCTACAGCACATCTACGGAAGCCGTTGGGAAAAGAATTCAAGTCTGCTTTACAGATTTGGTCCTTTACCTTGACACAACCACAGAAGTCACCCAGATGACTGCATCTCCCAAACCTCGCTCAGAATGCCTTTGTGGATAAAAGCTACAAAATCACATTTTCATAGAATGGCTCTTTGTCTTGGCTTGGTACAAACATGAAGAAAATTTATGGTCTGAGGTATCTGTATTCAACATTTTCTGTAATGTCCTCTACTTCATTCTGAAAATTTGGCACTTAGGATATCTGGAAATTAACTGAACATCAATGGTGAATATTCTGATTTGGAACAGAGTTTCTTTTGAGCTACAAAGACTTCAGTAAAGTGTGAGAGAAGCTTAAGGAGAGGTAACACAAGTTTCTTTGATGACAGTGCATCTATCAGTCCAGTTTAGGAGCAGAAATGGTTCTCACAGTGTTTTCTCACACTCCAGCCATTTTGAACAGAAAATGTAAAAATCCGCTTAGGTATTTTCTTTATAAAGCAAAGTAGGCAAAGAAACCAAAACTAGGCAAGTTCTAATGACTCAGAAAAAGACTCTCCATTTTCACCAGGCTTTACTGCTGAAAGGAAGTTTTTTTAAACAATTTGAGTATTTTTCAGTTTGGTGAAAAGACTTTTCGGTGGGATAATGTAGCAGTGAGTATTTAGGGAAGGAAAACATTAGCTTAATGTAATGCTGAAATAGCTACACGTAGCTGTTTCCTGATTTACTGAGAAGCTACTGTGTGCAGCACTTCTGACTGAAAGCAGTAGTAGACAAAATCTTTTTGATGATACAGACTGAAGGATTGCCTTGCTGCTCTGCATTTTAAAAAAAATTATAAATATATAATCTTTCTGTCCATGAGCCAGCATCTGTTTGTAGGAAGTCTGTTCTGTGCACAAAAGAAGAAAAACTCTTTGCCTTGACTGCCCTGCATGGATATATGCCACAAAAAATTACGCAAATATCGAAGATTTGAGGGTGGTTTTGTTGCCAAGAGATAAGCTAATAGGTTTCTGAAACATCTGCTTTACCTTCTTGTAATGAACTGTTTCTCTTCTCACCTCCAGAGATGTCCTGGCTCTTCTATGTTCAACATAACAGCAAGATCTTTCAGTGCTGGAGTTACCCAACAATCTCATCTAGGCATGACTTTAAAATTATTTAACTGACCATTTCAGTAAAAGCTTTCTTGAGCTCAATTTTTTCTTCAGAACTGGAGTTCTGTCTCCTACCAATGCCTTGTCATAGAAACCTAAAGTATTTATATGATGGTTTGGAATTTATGATGCTAATTCTAATACAGCATACTGAAGAGAGAGGTTTCAGTTTATCTCATCAAATGGACATTTTTCTATAAAATAGGACTCTGCAAAACCAGACAGCTATAATGCATGTCATATTTCTAGCTGCTTACATATCATATTTTAACAGTAGAGTTTTCAAACAAACTAAAACAGAATTATAAGGCTTTGGAAACAAAAAAGCTATCTGTCCTTATTTTCACATTTTTTAGCTAACAGAAATAAAAAATTGGAACAGCCATTGAGATAGTGTGTTTGAAAGCTTAATAACACTGCCAATTTTTTAAAAAATGTTAATATGGTATTAGATAGCTTTGTCAGTTGAACGGTTTTCAAAATAACTTAGAAGTGTTGCTACCGAAAGGCTGCTTCATCCTCCACCATCTTAACATAGTTAATTTTGCCAAATACTGTGAAAAGTGCATTTGAAAATACATTTTTCTTCAAAATAATAGTCATAATTAAAGCACTGTCTGGTTTTTTTTTGCCAGGGACAAATTGCAACAGAAATGGAAAGCTGTAGTATAATTGACTAGAGAATTGATTACTGACATTTTTGTTTGGTGAATACAGTGATTGGATTCAAACTGAACAATTTGTAAGATATCTCCCACAATATACAAATACAACCAACTTCTGCTTGTGAGATTTATGCAGGTGAAGCATGACTGTAACACAGCCAAATCTGTGTGCTGTTTAAGAGTCAGCGGTCAACTCTGACTCCAACCAGACAGTCGCCTGCTCTCTTAGATTGTGGATAAGTATAATTTGTTCTTGAGTTGATCCCTCATCCTGGGGCAAACAGATAAAAAAGGATAAGTGTATTTTTAAAAAGCAAAAAAATGCCCAAACAAACAGTGCTTTCACTAGGGGCAGTACTAGCCTGAGAAATCCAAGCTATCATTACTGGTGAAGAACCCTGCTCCATGAATAATACATTTCTGGGGCCAGCTCACATCTCAAAAATAGGTTGTCTCTGCTCACGAAAGGTCCACATCTAGGCTGATACAGGGAAGAAATCTGCTTTCTAGCACTATGGAGGGTAGTTCCCCCATTGGAAACAGGCTACTGGCAAGCATTGGAAAGTATTGTCAATTGAAAAAGCCCATACTGTTGTGAACAACAAGAAAATGTAAATTTTTGTATTGATTTTATCTTAATTTTCCAGTGTTTATTCATACAGCAAATGAACATTCTGTGATGTTTTTCTGTTCTTTAAGTTACTGTTAAGAGTCAGAAAGCATGAAGTGCAAACATATATAGGACTTAATGACTTATTCTATATATTTGTTTATCTGAAGATACATGGATATCTTCATACTATCACTTAAGTGACTGTCAATATTTATTCCCAAAACATTACCGTAAGACTGAAAATACTAGTCCCTATTCAATAAAGGTGAAAATGATGGAAGACAAAGCTAAGTGCTCGACACTTTGTGAACTAAAACCAGCAGTGTCTATGGACAAGCAACTCCAAGCCTACTGCTTTTCTGCTAAGCACCTTATCAACTTTCCTTATGTGCCTTTTTTTTTTTTGAGATGGACGTTATCAGGCATATATAAAAAGGGAGAAGAAACAATCCTGACTTTCCATTTTCTCACTTGTGATACATCTACAGCTAAGATGTCTGAAACAGACTCTGAAACTGGTAAAGTGAGGGAACAGAGTTCTGTATAATAAGTCTTCAGCTTTGGAATTTATCATCTGAGTTGTCCAATCTGGATGTGTATAAATTTCATCTTTTTTTACCGTATCAGGTTCCAAGTAGAATTGTGAAGTAGTAGGCAAACAGATTTGATATTCTTGTGCTTATCATTTGGATCTGCTAGGAATATATTGCTCTGCTGAATTACAGTTCAGTTTGTAGGTTGTTTTTTCACAAAGAAAGTATAATTGATAGCTTAAGTTTAAAAGAAAGTGCATTAAGAAAAATCAAGAAAAATACAGGTTGATGTAATTAAAGAGCGCTACATTTCTTAGTCGTTTGTTGCATCTTTGGTCTCTTTCCTCCCACTTTGTAGAAGTATCAGTTCTTGTGGCATATATCAGGATATAAAATCTACTCTTTTAGAAATATATTAAATTATCCCATTTACTTCTCACTAGCTGACTTACTAATAGACATGCTTGTCCTGTTGCAATCTTTGTCTAAAAAATGCAATAGCTAAGTGGCAACAGTATTTCTGCAGGTGAAGTGAGCCTAGCAATCAATGCAGAGGGGTAGCAAAAGAAATCATTTAGGCACCCCATTTCCTCTTAGCCTTTTTTTTTACATGATGTGTACTATACTGAAAAATATTTGAGATACACGTATTAATGATTCCTATCCAAAAATAATTTTATGGCTACTTGAAAAAGTTAGTATTAGCTACAGAAACCCTAGAAATATCTAGCTGTAACAAAAAATAATATTAAAAGTACACTCATCTTCTAATCCAACTTGTCTATAAACCCAGGAGAAGTTATTTTAGGGATATTTATATATATCATTCCCATACCTGCATGCATAAACAAATATAAAAGTAGATGCAAAATAATCACTCAAAAATACCGTATTTCTGACCCATAATATAGAAGGACTGTAAGTCTAGAACAACAGGAGAAAGACTTTCGTTTTATATAGTAACTGTATATATGTGAATAAAGAGCACCATGTGTTTATGAACTGATTATTTTTATGAGGTCTAACTGTGAAAAGACATTTTGACAGTTTTATTTACAGTGTAAGGCAGACCGAGAGGCGTGCAAGCATAGTTTAAAAACCATATATACCTGTATATAAAGCACACAGATATATATATATATATGTACATATATAAAAATATATGTACATGATCATAGGAAGTGATTTTACAGAAAAACCACAATCCCAGCTAACATGGCAGCCTGTCACTGAGGTGTATTTCTAGATAGCATTTTTAACATATATACCCTATCTATTATAGAATATCTGCAGTTAGGTGAGGTACAAAAATATAAATTAAGGATTTTAAATATATATAGGCACTCCCTAAAATTAAATGGTGTTTAAAAATATGTCCTAGAAATACAGATAACATTTCTTTGTATGTATTTAATTTATATTAGTGTATATATACAGCTATTTATGATGCAGCCAGGTCACTAAGCTCATTAATTTAGTTTTTGATTTGGGGAATTAATAGAGATTTCCACTGTTGAAGATTTTTTTTTTTAGCTACAGATAAACAAGAGCCCAGAGACATCAACCCCTCTGAATAACGTACAATTCAAAGATAGATCAGTAAAGATGAAAGTAATAGGATTACAGGCAATATCACCTTGTAAAACAAATTCTGTTCTTTAATAAACACCTACTGTGCCCATACATATTTAATGTTAACAGTTTTTTAACAACTTAGGCTGTACTCTTAGTAGCCCAGTGTGGAATTTGTTACTGCCATCCCTGCCCTCATCAGGGCAGAGGCAGAAAGCATCAAAGTGGTAACTCTAAGTTATATTTACCAAATTTCAGTTGTTAATTAATTTTCTTCTGTCAACGGCATAATGGGAATACCCCATCACCTCATAAACCATATTATGCTCGTTAGACAGCCTTCATGAAGTTTAATTAATGCACTGACTCTTCCTACTGAACACTGAGAAGGACTGAAGACATCCTTAATGGTAAAACTACCCGCATTTGTTTTCCTTCTACCTTTATTTACTCTGTTCATATCTTTAATGCCTTGAGGTAGAGGCTGTCCGTTGATGTCTACTGGCACAGCATCAGGCGTTACGGGCCCTCATCTCTGCTCGGATCTGTAGCTGTTACCACAACACAACAATAAGTGGTAATGTTAATTATGCTTAAAGACTTTTTTCTGTAGGCAGTAAAGTCTAGAAGAATTTAATTCAGACTTTTTTCTGTAGGCAGTAAAGTCTAGAAGAATTTAATTTTTCTATTTGTGCCTGCTCAGCCTCCTTCTAGACAAGTGCTTTCACCAGGAGGAACACCCTCTTAATGTGATATCCTTTTGTATGTTTCATATGCATGCAGGATGCTTAAGACTCCATATTTTTAGATGGCAAACAATATTTATAAATTGGGACATAAAATGTAAAATAAATACCGTAATATTTTCTAAATAAGAGTTGGAATTTTACTTTTATTCCAGAATGGCCAGGATAGCAGCCACCGCTTGAAACCGAGGTCTGTCGATGTATTGTGATGATTTCTTATATACATTATCTATATTTTAAAAACTAGGAATTAGCCTGATGGATAGTAGTATGGATAAAACCCTACGACTGAAGAATATGTAAAAAATTTAAAAAGCGAATTTATTCTCAGTTACTTTTTAGAAAAGAGAATCCTGTATAAGTGACTACAGCAGCATGTTCTGTCACATTCTTCCCATAAACTGAGCCCTGTCAGTGACAGCAAAACAGATTGTGTGCATCTGCTGGGAATGAGCCAGATGACAGTGGAAGAAACACACATGGATACCTTGGCACAACAACTAAAGAAGCAGAAGAGAAATGGACAGAAAGAAGCAGAAAGTTCTAAACTTTAATTAAAATGGCTCTCCAACAAAAGCGAAGTTATCTAAGAGTCTGTTGCAGACGATATGCTTTGCTTGCACCAGTAACTTTCCAAAAGCAACTATATATTTATATTCTACATTGCCTTGTTTACTCCCTGTGGTACTCATATGGCTACCATTCCCACAGTTTCTGGGTCCCACAGAATTTGCCTCAGGGAAATATTGTCCTCATTCTACAGGCAGGGAATTGATGCACCAACAAAGCAAAATCCTCGCAGTCATCTAAAACAGGTTCTGATGAAAGAGTTAAATCCACACGGCCCAAATCCAGCCTGCCATCCTAAAAGCAAGAATATCCTTCTTGTGCTTAGCTCTACTTTCAGACAGAAATACTGTTACGTCCAAATTTGACGCTACGCAAATAACCTGCTAGTGCTCTAGCATTACAGGGCTGGTGAGCCTGAGAAGTTAAATTAGCAGAAATGGTAACAGAGTCGTCTTCTATCCTATTGCTGATCATATCCTCTAAAGCTTTACTGTTAAATATGTGGACCAAAAGTCCAAGATGCTCCTGAAAAGAATCAATGCATTACAGTCTTCAGTACAGACTTGCTACGACAAATCGTGGTAGCTTGTGTATTCTCAACTGAAAGAAGAACTTGATCTGGACTAATAGTTAAAAAGGACTCCCAGATATTGACTCATCATTGCAGCAGAACTGCATGCTGATGCTCTGGAATGAAGTCAAGAATTTTGCTGAGTCTCTAATATAAATCTTTTATTTCAGGTGTAAATTAACTTACATTGTTTCCCTTTTGGCTAGTCATTTGAAGATAGACCAAACAGATACGGAAACACATGTGATTTTTTTTTTTTTTTTTTTTAAAGAAAACAGTATTCTGACTGCAAGGAGAGACAAACTATCCTGAATTTTGGACTATTGTTTTACACACTGTTTGGAGTAAGATGTGGATGCCAGCTGAGTAAAGATTAGTATAGCACCTAATAGTCTGAGCAGCTCAAGTGATCTATTTAGAGCATCTGGAAGCCTCATGAGACCAGTGGTTTCAGCCTGTTATGTATTCCATATGCAGTGACTATCTAATATTCTGATCGTACTTCAGAATGATATTAAGAAAATGGAACAATTTAGTATTTATGAAACTCATATATATTCTTGCACAGTACAATTAACAACCAGCACACAGAAGCTGACATAAACTCTCCTGGTCTGAGAAAAGTTCTAGAAATGTATATAATGCACCTTCATGTTCCATCTCATTTCACAAGGTGTGAAAGGCAGCTGCACATACACGGACTTTAACCCCAATGATGGTCTTTGAAAACTGCGTCAGTCTGCTTGTAATATTATTGATCAAAGAAGTGGTAGATCTCTACATATTCTTCCTGGCGTGGTCCGGAAGAGAAGATAAGGAGATCTTCTTTTTAATGTTCTATTCAAATCATACCTTTTTTTTTTTTCTAATGAGTCTGGAAAAAGAGTCAGAGTGGAACTGAGAAAAAGAGGTGGATGTTAATTAACAGCATGAATGATAATCCTGTATATAAAGCAGTTTTTAGTAGGTCATCAAGTCAGTGAAGTTACGCTGGAATACATGAGCAAAGGACATAGTTTCACATACTCAGTTGCATACAAAAACCTGTTGAATAAACATATTAATAGCTGTGGATGCAAGTTCTCTTTGTATTTTGAAATTGGAATTACCCAACTATAGTCGCAACAGAAGAAAAAAAGCACCACGTTTTTACAACTTGTAAGCTGTTTCAATCTCTTGGATAAATACTAGTCAAGACTGAATAGCAACACAACTTCTTAACCGGAGTTGTTATTCTTCTTCATTAATTCAAGCATAATAATGTGGTCAGGAAGTCAGGTTTGGATTCACACCCACATATTCAACAGGCGCATTAACTGTACAAGAAACTGGCTGAAGAGGCATGCGTGCTAGTCCACAAGGTCTTTCCTAAAAGGACCACCCAAGCTCTGCTGAAGATGACTGAGAACATGCACATAATGGCTATTTTTGAACTATTTGTTCTCAGGAAGGCTTATTAAATACTTTTAGGTAGCCCAAGCAATTTATTGCATCCTGAAGCTGTATTTCCTGTCTCAACCAACCTCTAATCAATCTGTTAGTCACTTACAGCGTGCTCATTGTCCTCATACTCAAACACCTTTTCATGTTTCTAACCCCCATCCTAAATTTCAGAGCTTTGCTAGGCATGGTATGTCTTAATTCAAGAAACAAACTCAGATGAAAGAATGAGGCCACTAAAAATTGTGAAAGACTGACACAGAGGTATTTATAAAAGATCTGGTTTCACATATTTTGATGAATGCACTTGTAAAAGTAAAGACAAAACAAAAGGCACTTTCTTCATACAGACTGTATTTTATAAAGTATGATCAAACTTAACACACAATGCAACAGGAAAGGTGGCATAGAACTGCTTGTTTAAAATAGTTTTAAGCAAATCATAGACCAGAAACACAGAAAGTCTTCTATTTTTTGAATAAGAGAGATAAAAGAGCACAAGAGACCAACTCAATAGCTAAGGAACTGTGACATTCCAGTGAAACATGACTCAATTACAGCCCTTCATTTGATGAATATTTAATTATCTATACAAAAATGGGATGGCCTCACATTTGAAAACTGAGAGCTTTCTCCAAGAATATTCTATAGCCAACTGATTAAGGACCTCTCCAGAAAGAGATTATTGTCTTTTCTGTGAACTGTTCTAAATTCAGGGTAGGAAATATTTCAAATCAGGTTTCTCTGATCCCGAACTTCTGCTATAAAAGTTAAACCAGTGCTTATAAAAACTGCATAGACTTAATCTGGGGATGTGGATTCCAGCAGAAAACACGACACAGCAAAGTAAAAGCTAAATTCCCCTTTTCTGTATTGCCCTAAGTCCTTTCTAATTATGTGGATGTATCCTGGCACGCTGAACAGATTTTAGCTTTTACGGTATCTTGGTAAAGGTGCCAATTTTCACCCGTGTTTTGCCCTTAGAGAACTGAGAGATTGCTTAACAGACTTGAACAAAGAAAGTTTGCAGCTGCATTTCAAATTACATTAGGGGTTCTGACTCCCTTTCTTATCTTGTAAGCACTGGACTGTTGTGCAGCTTCTGCACGTCACTTGCAGACTTCATTACCTTGCATCTGTTGCCTCAAATAAAATTCAGGTGTCATTTTAGAAATTATGATTAGGGAATTTTATGTTAAAGATATACGCTATATTTTTAAAATCCCCCCTGTATTTTTTAGTTCTGGAATTCATAGTGAAGGATTCCACTCCTGCTCTTATGTTAAATTGTCGGTGATGAGGTGCTTCAGGCACTGGAGATTATAATAGTCAAGAAACTTGTGTAAGATTTGGAGCACGCTTTGGATATGATTGTACCATAGGTTCCAATTTTTAATAGAAACTCCATATTTTCATCTTAGATATTGTTTAGATCACAATATATTCAAAACGTGCTTTGTGAACAGACACAATAGTGGGTATTTATTCAACTGTACTACATTTAACACTAGCATTTAGACCAACATATGAAAATAGGATGCTGACGATTTTTTTTTTCTGCAAGTATCAGCAAGGGAATCTCACAGAACTATACGTTTATAGATTCCTTGTTATTTTAGATGCTTTTTTTGGATATATCCGCACTCTATATTGAACTTTTATCTATCAAACATGGAAGCTTTTATGTGTAATTCACAGCACAATCTTCTGATTCATTAGTGGGGCAGCTGCTCCAGTCACATCTGGAAAACAGTAGAGCAAAAGAAGAGAACAAATACTTTCTTCCTGACCATCCTCAAACTTAATTTTATCAGAAGTCTATAGAGTGTTATTTTTTGTCCTGTTTGAGGTAGTCAGAGTAGTGATGGTCTCACGACAGACTTACGTTTAATCTCATACAGAAATATGTGGTAGAACATAGTGCTACTGCTTTACAGACGATATTTAGTGACTAGTAACAGAAGGCAACGCCAGAAAATCACCACTTGTCCAGATAGATTTGACAAGCACTACTCTTAAAAACACACCAAAATATCTTTCTTTGTGTCATGGTTCTCTGCTAGTTCAGATATTGCTTCATATTGTTATAAAGTGACACAAAAATAAAAAAAAGTAAATAAAGAACTTGTTCTGCCTCCATTGAGAAATCCTCATGTACTCAGTTAAGTATTTTTCTACAGAAGGAGGGAAAAAATCTCAATAGCATTAAAATTCCATGCAAAAATGCAACTTCTTCTATTGATTTTTTTTGTATTTGTCACAGGGATTCAAATTATGCCTATCACCACCACATCTTACCCCGATACACTTCTTAAAAAACATGGAATTTCAGAAAAGATAGCGCTCGGTAAGGATGTCTTCAAGATGACTATACTGCTGATCAGCATAGAATGCAATATTGAGCTTGTGACTATATTTCCTGGAAGCATAACTGAACTAAATGTAATGTTCTGGATGGGGACTGAAGGACTGAACTTGTACTAAAGACAGATTCTCATTTTGCTTCTTCAATATCAAGTTTTGGAAAAAACACAAAAAATACTAGTCTAGTTTTCAACTCGCATGCCAAGACTATTAGAAGAAACATAGAAGGATATTCTTCTATCCTATGCATCTTTTTTTTCATTGCAGCATCAACAATAGAACAGAAACACCAGATACTATTGTTATCCCAGTGAATATACACAGATTTCTACCTACGAAGACTACAGATAGGCATTTTCCATTTCTGTACCTGTAATTACGGGCAGTTCTTTAATTAGGTAGCTTGCATATCAATTCATCGTGTTTCCTTTTAAGAAAAAACTGGACTATAATTTTCTAATTAATACACATTGAAAAACTTAATGAAATATTATTTACAGCTGCTGGAAACACATCACATAAATAGTAGTACTACTAGTCCAACAAGACTGGGCTATATAAATTTTTAAGCGTGTGCTCCCAGGAACATGAATGAAATTCTGCTTCATCCTATTTAGTTCTAAATGAATGTATGAGTCCATAGGCTTGTACTAGCATGCATGGTCATATTTCTGATCTCTAACATTTATGTAAGTGTATTTTGTGTCAAGTTGTACATTTTGCATGCCACTGTAAGGATGCATTTCTTGGCTCAGTATTCCAGCATAAAAATATGTCAGGTACAAGTTTGGTAAGTGTGCAGTTTCATACTTAATTCTTGTATTGCAGAGAGGTAATAAGCTGGATTTTTCCTCACCCTGCTGCTATATCAATCTCATACACATAGACAAGAAAAAGGAAAACTGACCACTTCTCCAGGACTCTGCAGGCAAAACAAGCTCTCATAAAATCCTGGTCTAATTATCAGTGCCTTATAGATATAGAATACATTTGAAAAGTAATTGTTACTTTAAGACCATTGCCCTATGGCTGCAACAATTCAGGTTTATTCATAGCAAGCCAAATTCTACACATTTCAATGCGAAATTTGTTTGAAATAACTCTGCAAGCTCAAGGTTTTAAGTTTGACTACCACATATTGTCCTCTCTCCTGTATTTGCACACCATTTTACCAAGTAATCTGCAGCCACATTCCTCCTGACCTTCCTGAGAGCCTTCCTCATTTTTTTTTTTTTGCTGTTTCTCCACTTCTTAGTATAGGCAGAAGCAACATTCAGGACAGGGACTGACAGAGACAAAGAGGGCCTGAGGGTAACTGCAAAGAACATACTGTCTCCTGGTGGTTCTACAGAATATCCTCAAACTCCATTAACTTTTTCTACAAACTGCCCAGGCATTCCTGGGGGCTACGGCAACCAGAGGGGAGTTCTGGGAGTGCACGTCTGCAGCCAAAAATGCCAGGCTGAAGGGGACACGTGGGTCAGCGCTGCAAGATGGTCACAGAACTTCAGTGTCTCTTGTGTTTGTCCCCCCCTCTTTAGGAACAGCTTTTCCACCCCACCGCAAAGAAATGACTTAAAACAGTCTCTGCAGAGAAAAGTCCATATGGACTTTTAAAATAAAACGTGCTGTAGTCTAGCTTCTTACACTGGTGGATCCATCCTGGAACATTTTAATTTCTGTAGTGAACTGAATTACTTGTAATACAATAATGCACCATTATTTTGAATATAATGTCATATCGCAATATACTTGTCAGTAGGGCAAAGAATTTATTAGAAATCAAATAAATAGCAGGTGCTACTACGTTACTTCTTATTTACATTACTAAAAGTAATGTTTCACGTGGACAATGTTCTGCATTATGTTTACTTTTGTAGATGTGTTTTAGAAACAATTTCACAATGCTCCCTCCTTGTCCTTTGTACATACTTTGCTAACGGCTATTGATTGACTACTTTAAAGTAAATAGTGAAATTTAACTGAGCATGGGTTCCACAAATAGCACGGGTCCTGTATTTATTAAAGCAACCATAAATAATGTTATTTCAATTTCAGTTTATTTAATTGTACATTTTGTGATTTGTACAGGATGAGAGATAAAAGACGGTGATGTGTAAGGTGAGCTCCTGCTATTGCACATAATAATTTTCATGATAAACTTCCCTTAATCAATTACACAGTTGAAGAAATAAGGGTCAGAGAATATCTGTTAGGCTAGATTCTCAGTTTCCTATCAGCAGTGCTTTACAACCTGGAAAAAGGAGGCAGAGGAGCCCTATGCCATTTGTTCCATTCCACCCCTAACCTGTGGGCTGCCCGATGGTTAAGTTCTACGGAGGCAGCAGATACCGATGTTCCAGGAGTTGCTGTACCGGCCAGGAACCCTGAAACAACTTCCACTCAAATGCTCACAGCCCTCCAATGTCAGGGAAGGTGGCAGAAGACAGAGATAAGTACATCTACCCTGCTGAAGCAGGTGACTGCTAAGTCACCTGTGCAGGGAACTGCAGAAGGATCTAAGGCTACAGACCTCGCTGGGGCAATTACTGAATCCATCTTGCAAAGAAGTTTATTCCACACAATTTAAAAATAAATAATAATAAAAAAATTATTCAGACCTGTTTCTAGTCAGATAATGTACTTTTAGGATTTCCTAGGATATATCTCTGCCATCTATATGTATTTAGTTTTTAAAAACGTATGGAAGCGAGGGGGGGAAGGCAAAAAAAGGAAAAAAAGCTAAAAAGCTTGTTGGAGTTCTGTTTAGCTGTATTTCAAACTAATTGTCCTATACTTGAGCTGCCTTGAAGATTCTTTTTCTCTATACTTCCCTCTATTTCTCTTACAAATTTACTTTCTCTTTGCAAGGGAAGAAACAATGCAGCTATATGACAAAATCCTATTGCTTTTACATGTTAGCTGTCCTAGCTGAATAATGGGGGCCATTTTCGTACTTTGAAATACTTTCAAGATGCAAGGAAGTTTTAAGGCTAGGACACTATCTGATATTTAGTGGCATGAACAAATGGCAGGTCTCAGAAAGGCCTCTTTGCAGCTTAAAACTAATGAGAGAAAAATGTGACACCAACAGGGTTGATGGCAGAACAATTCTGAAACCTGCATTTTGTATGTATATCCTAATACTAAACAAAAACTAGCATGTCTCTGATCTGCATGCATAGATTTAACTCTCTGTATCGAGTGGGAAACAATTATTTAATCTGTATGCAGACACCTAAATTTACCATCTCTGCATTGAGAAGACAAATTCTTGTGATTTTTTTTAATTGCAAAACAATTCTATTCCTCTTTAGAACTTTCTTAGTAGAACAAGTACCTACAGATTCCACTGCTTTTCTTGAAAGCCTTAGAGTAACAGCCTATATTTCTAGTGTCATCATTAAATTGATTTTGTACTTTACATAAAAACGTGTAACAGTAACATGTACGAAAGTGCACTCAGCCTTGCTTGCTTCTTTATCATTATAAGTCCATATTGACAGCTCAAATATACAGCTGGGGCCAATAAGTTCTATTTTGTCACACTAATGCTAGGTAACTTTTTGAAAATTACACCCTCTCATCAAGAAAAAAAATAAAATAAATAAATCTGCAGTTGTATGATATAAATCTAATATAACTGGATGTTTTTTTCAGGTGTTCATGAGATATATGGCCAGAATGAACTTGTAAGGAAAGGACACTATATTTCAGTCTTTACCATTCCAGGACCCATTTCAATATTTTAAACATATGAATTCCTTTTCAAAAGTACTGACCACCCACACGCACAATTAAAAGTGTAAGGTGCACATTTGAAGCCAGACCTAATACAGTTTTCTTGCTTATGCAGCAGAAAAAACCCCCAGGAACAATTACAAAATATGATAACTTAACTATTCTTTAAGGGCTGTATTGAGCGAGCATGTCTCAGACCAGGTTTTTTATCTTATTTAGCAATGAGATACTTTAGGATATTTCAAACGCTTCTGTAACTGCATTTATTGCCTGTTTCCAAGGAGTTACTCTTCGAAACATTATCCTAGCAAAATATCTAAAATTCCCATTTGAGCCTCATAATACATTGTTGAGAAGTCAGTATAATGCACATCGGAAACCAAGGGGGGAAAAAGAAAATGCACTTTACATATAACATAAACTTTTCAAAATATAGCTAGGCAAAGCTAGAATAAAAGAAAATCAAAATGTGCATTCAGTGTCCACTAAGATGAAATATCTGAATATACAGGAGTTTCCTGTCTGATTATAATAACACACACAAAATTAAATACATAAATATTAATTTTATGTATCACATAAGATGAAGACAATGAAAAAAACAATGTTTACATTTACGGCTGACTCATTAGTGTTTTATTATGTGAAACACTAGGAGGCATCAGTTGGGTAAAAAAAAGGGTTCTTTTGAAAAATGGCATGAAATTAGCATAGAAGTTATCAGCTTGGAAGTTTCATACTTCCAAATGTTAAAGGCTGTGCATTATAACTAAATTATGCAAACAGACAAAACTCTCTGCTTTCACTAATAAATGGCATATTTAATAATATAGGGACAATATTTGATTTCCCAACTATTTTCAAACCAGGCTACTACATTCACATATGGAATGCACAGCACAGTTTTACATCACATTACATTTCTAAAAAGGACAGTACAGAGATAAGCTGACTGACTTATTCCTCAGTATTACACATTCTGATAAATCTGAAAAGCACAGACATGCTTTATGCACCCTGCTCTGCACGTAAACTCTCAATAGAGTAAGTGCAGTGAATTCAGTGCAGTCTTAGGCACTTCTAGGAACTTTTGACCGCTATTACCAGATAACTTCTAGGCAAAAATGTTTTTAAAAATCCCAGGATAATAATTCACTACATTTTGAATGCATTTCCCCAAAGCAGTGAGTGAAACAGAATTTTCAAAAACCTGTGTAGCAACGCTACAAGTGGCTCTACCTTTTACTATGAAGTCATACGAAACCAGTAATGTCAAAATTGAGTTTTCCTTCCTTCAAATTTCATTTAACAATGACTAAGCAAGAGTTACAGTTGTCTTATAAAATAATCAATCGAAATTGAAGTGTGCCTTGCCATGCTGCAGCAATCAGCTTTATCTCTGCCCAATCAAAATGACATGTGAAGTGCCTAATCCTTCTTTTGTAAGGCACATAAGACTTTGTTGCCACTGTTGGTTTTGTGAATCGCCTCTATAAGCTGGTCTGATTTCCTAAAGATGACAGATCCCAGTCAATAGACAAGCTCTACTGCACTGCAGTCAATGAGACAGTGAGATTAAAGTGGAAACTGAAGACACCAGCTTTTAATCACCTGTGCACTTGTAACATTGGCCATCACTTCTGAGCAAATTATCTTAAAGCTGCTCAGAGGACCCAAATAATTCCTGTATTTTAAAGACAGAAAATTAAGAAATTAAATTTTTCAGTTTTTCACTTGCACCATTAGTTGTATTTGCTGATCAAAGTTCTTCTTAGCCCATTTTGTTTCTGAAATCAGACACAAAACTGTGTTTTCAGCCTTTCCAAATATTGGAATACTAACCCTACCCTTAAGCTTAAGTTTTCAATTACATATATAATTTTTTATATTTTAAGGATAAGTCACTATATAGCCTAAATGAGGACAAAGCAAAATCTCTCAGCTGATATATCAAATTTAAAAAAAACTTCAAATAAATCAGAAATAGAACTGCTTCAATTATTCTTCAGAATGCTGAAGCAAAGACTTTAAACTTGAAATTATATGGCACCTTATTTAGGTTCATCTTCACAATTAGCTTTTTCAAAAGAATACCACTACACCTTACTTGATTTTTGGATAAATTATCATGTAATTTAGAATTATTATGTCCAACAGGTAAAAATGGAGGCTGCGTATCAAAAATCAAACGCTTATTCTTTCAAGCATTTAATAGCAGTTAATGACTTCTTGTTCAATGAAATGTAGAAATATTCTTAGCTGCTTCTGAACATGAACTGAACTCATTACAGAGAAAAGTGAAATTAAAAGAAATGAAGTTGGCAAAAGTATTCTGTTCAAAACTACTGCTCAGCTCCTAAGTTGCTATTTAGTTGTGTTTATCTACTAAATAGTGAGTTATCAAAATCTTCCAGAGGTAAACTTTTGGAAAAAGCTTCAGAAAGCTAAACTGCTTTGTGTCTACAATATTTTAGATGTTTTAAAAAACAGAACCACTTAAGATAGGCATCTCTCTGGTTTTGAATATACCTGCAGGTACGAGAAAGTCTCTCTGATCCCATGTTGCAAGAAAAATCACAGTAAGAGAATATTTGTATGAATTTTCTTATGACACTCCAAAACTAGCAACTTAGGAACATAACTTGAAAGACTTAATTTCATACACTATTCATCATCTAGCACCTATTTCCATAAAGGCTAAGTTTCCTTTATTCTTGGTCAAATAAGAGGATACAGACCTATCTGACTGCTGCATTAATTTAGAGGGCATCAAAAGTGACATTCTTTACATCTTTGTTCTAAGAGAGCTATGGGACAGGCAAGAGGTTTAGGTCCCCTCAGGTCCTGATCTTGTAAATCATTACTCCTGTGACTTGTTCATTTTCACACAAGGAATCTCAGCATTGTCAGTGGGACTCGTGGTGTAAACTCTGCGTGCATGAAAGAAAGCTTTCATGTTCAGGTCCCAGAACTATCTTCTACAGAGGGCATGTTAGCATAAAATACATATAAACAGCAAATTTTTAAAAGAAAAGGTTGTATACTACAAGGAAAACAGACACTCTGAATTAAGGGCTATTCTTCTAAGTTTTTCAAAGATTTTTTCCATTACTTCCAAAGGGATTTAAATTTAAGCAGAGACTTTGGTATTAGACTCAATATGAATTATGTAGTCATTAACAGAGATAAAATAATACAATAGATATTTTAATGAAACTGATAAAGTAAGAAAGCATTGCGGGTTTTTAAACTTGATGTTAGGTACCTAAAATCAGGTACCAAAAGTAGTTTCAAATATAATAAATCCCTAAATTAGACATTTGCCTGAGCGTTTGGACTGGAAATCGGTATGCATGTAATACAGAGGTTAGAGCTGGTTCACAGGTGGTTATATTTCCATGCCCTGCCAAGCCTCTAGGGATTAGAGTTATTATACTCCACATAAACATCTTTACTCTTCAACCACAATACCCGGGAAAGTGCCAATAAAAGAAATCTAGTGACATTTGCATCTAATATAACTGGTTTATCATCCGTCTTGTAGTTCCTTTAAAGTAAAGATGTGAAACTAGGACATTTGCCATTAAGCTGATTGCCAGATACATGCTAGGAAAATGCATTTTGTGTCAGGGCAATTATTTTCTGATCATCAGTGAAATATAGGCAAAGTGCCTTTTTCTGTTTAATTCTGAGAAATTCTGAGAAAACAGAACTCTTCCATAAAAGACAATGCTTAGGTCCCCACAATGATTCATTAAGTTTAGTGTTGCATTATGCTCTTTTTTTCTTAAGAAAAGGAATTATTAATTTGCCTTTTATACTTGCTTTGTTTTTCAGGCTGACAGAAGGTCACACTAAGTTTTGAGGGAAATGCAAAGTATCATACTTACATAATGCACCAATAGTCTCATAATTCCCCCCATTTACATTAAACTTTGTCTTAGCCTGTAAGTAGCTGTACTGCAACTAAACTGGTCAGTTTTTAAGGCTGATTAGCTCTGCTTTCTTGTGTAACAAGATGTACAGATTACTCAGTGTACTATGTAAAGACCACAGCATAGTATTCCAAAAGAAGTTTGCAGCCTATGACTTAAATTCCCACATTAGTTTTTTTTTTTTTTTTTCTGTCTCAAACGTTCAAATGAAAGATGCACAAAGTTAAACACTCGGAAGCATGCAATACCTAAACTCCAGAACTGAGGATCCTACGATACAATGAAGTTTAAGAGCATTCCACTCACATGGGATTGTTTCCTCACCCTGATAAATCAGGGTGCAGGCACTACAAGGTCACAGCTTTCAGTGAACTATTCAAATCAAAAAAAGCTTTGAACACTTCACAGTATTGAGCACACAAATGATGTAAACTAACTTCATCAAAGTTTACACAATGAGGACACTGACAGAGACGAGTCAGCAATAATTTGCTAGACAGTGATTTAACTATGCTACTTGTCTAAAAAGTTACTTTTAAGCAATTGATGGTGCAGCCATACACTCAGAAAGTCTGCAAGCAGTCTCAATCCCACTCCACATACAATGACTGATACATTCTTTAAATGCAATAGGAAATGCGCATCTGGCTTTTGTACCAAGCCCTCTACATTTTGTTCCGATGCTGGATTTCACATGTACTTACATTATAAACATTTAGCTGTTTGGATGATCAGACTAGTCCTTGAGATATTTTCCTTTCATAGGAAAAAGAAAAAAAATCCCTTTACTTCTTCCAGCCTTAAATATTCACCACCTGGTTCAACATGCAGCCTCCTTGAATCACACACACAACCTTCAAAGTCAATCCAATAAGCAGCCGGGAGATGCCTGGGGTGTGTGTGTGTGTGTGTGTGTGTGTGTGCGCGCAGCCTGGAGGAGGAGAAAGTGGCTGAGCTGCTGGTCGGATTAAAAGTAACCGGACTCGTCCTGAAAGCGTCCAGGAAGGAAGTGACAGCAGGCGAATGGGGAAAGGCGAGCAGCTCACAGCCTTTGTAGCATCGCGGAGGGGACGGGGGGAGGCGAGGCAGGGATTCAAACTACACGCCTGATGAGGTGTCCTCCTCTCCTTCTCTGCTCCGCTCCCTCTTCCTCCCTTTTCTTCTCCTTCTCTCTCCGCGCTCTCTATTTCTCTCTCTCTCCCTCTCTCTCTCTCTCTCCCCCTCTCTCTCCCACAATCCCAAACGAATGACTCTTTCCTCCCGAGCTGGAGAAATAATCAGTTTCACTCTTGAAAAAAAGAGAAAGAAAAAAAAAAAAAAAAAAAAAGGGGGCGGGATCAGATCCCGAAAGCGTTTTAATAAAACAAACATAGAGCAGCAGCAGCGGCAGCAGCTCCCTTCCTTGCCCCTCTAGTCTAAACTAGATTGATAAATTACTCCGCTACACTACTTTAATTATGTATATGGTATGCAGAATAAATCACTGAACATCAGCACCTCAATCAAGCACTTTTTAAATGATAATTGCATCTTGGGCGAATCAATCTTCCCATGGCTGACATTTTGCTAATTTTAGTTTTACGGTGGGGGGAACGGCACATGCCACCCGCGAACCTAATGACAATCCTTTATTCCCCCTGTCCCCCAGCTCCCGGCGAGGTGCGCGATGAGCGGGGGGCAGCTCCGCCGGCTTCCCCGCTCCCCGGTGGTGGGGACGGGGGCTCGGGGGGCCGAGGGGGTGCGCTGGGAGCAGGGGGCTGGGCTCTGAGTCCCCCCAAAAGCCTCGCCACCCCGTTATCCCGCTGCCGCTGCGTAGGGATAACGGGAGGATGGGGGGATGCGGGACCCCGGTCCTCGCCTCGGCGCCGGGGATGCTGACCCCGGAGGGGAGCCTCGGCGTTCGCATTCCCGCCCCTCGGCATTCCCGTTCCTCCTCCTGCCCCGGCTCCGAGCTCCTCTTTGCCGAGCTCCTTCTCCATCTGCTAAGCAGCCCCGACCTCCCGAACTCGTCGGGATGCGCACCCGCCGCGGGCGCCTCCCTCCCCACCACCCCGGGAGACAAAAGTTTGGGGCAGCAGCACCTTCCCGGAGAGGAATGCCGGCCAGATAAAATCCCGCTGCCCCCTTCGCCCTGTCCTGGTCTCGCCGGGGAGGTTCTCTTGTCAGAACTGCCCACAGAAAAGCAGCGCGACCGGCACGCAGTGCGAAAGGACAGGGCTCTAAAACTGGTTCATTTGCTCTTAAAACCGGGCTGAAAGGAGCGTAGTGTGTGTCAGCTTGAGTGCAAATTAAGCACAGGCAGTAATCTGTAAGTAAAACTGGACTTTGCAGATACTTGCTTTAATTTCTACGCAGATAACCAACTTTTACGATCCTTCGAGAGCAGCAGAGGAGTTTATAAAGGCACAGACTATTATTTTTATGATAGATTAAGGTACTGGAAATAGGAACAACATGTGTTAAAACCAAATGGCTGAATTCAAATAGCTGTGATAAATATACATTTGGTTTATTTTAATGCGAGTCCTTGGTCTTGTAGACTTTCCCCCCTACAAACATCTCATTGGGCCACTGACCTATTTCTGAAGTTCTCTGTTTGACATTGAATAAGTGCCTTTGCAATTCAACTGCACTTCTTAATACGTGGATGCTTAGAGCATGGTCAGAGCAAAACGAAGCTCAGGCAGCTCTAGCAAGCACCCCACAATCACTCTCTACTCAGATCCCTGGAGGATACCCTTTAGTGACTGTGGCTTTCATCGCACCCTACTCTGTCTCGATGAGAATTAGACAGAGTGGACAACTCTCAATGGACCGATGGTTGGGTGCTATAAATGCACCCACAACAACAACAGCAGCAGCAATGTGCTTGGAGCCACTAGGCAGCCAGACACCAGCCGAACACGTCGTATACAGTGGTGAGAGGCACATATGCTCGGCAGTGTCAGCAGCGCAGCCCCAGTCGTGCTGGGGAAGAAAGACTTTCTCAGCCTCAGGTTTGGCATGAAGCGCAGCAGGAAAGAAATATGGAACAGTTACATGGGTGGTACCCTTGCTTACGCCCCTTCTGCAGACAATTTCAGTCTCCCAGCCCAGCACCCAACTATCCGGTAATATTCGCATTTTCTATGTGGCAAAAATAGAAACCTGTGTTACGTCTTCACACTTTTGTGGTCTAATTGAAAATGACTGTCATCTGCTTTATTTTCTGCAGGATATGTAAGTTTCCAGGTTTCTGGCTACTTGGTAACACAGCCCTTCAGCTGGCAAGACAGAACGTAAGCACTGTCATATTGTGAAAGCCATTATTAGAGTGGGCAAATATTTCAGAAAACAAAAGTATACAGCAGCTTAGCACATCTACTACACCTCTGTGTGGGCACTTGTGGCTGAATCTTTAAATAGTTGTGACCTTCACATACTGGAGTACCTTAAACCCATGCCAAGTTTTTGTCGCAGATACGATTAATCAAATCCACTTAAAGGACACCTCGATTTTTGAAAAGGAGTTCAGATGCTAGATGGACAAAGAAATACAAGGGGAGGGATCAGGCTTTCTCACTCGTCTCAGGGTTAGATGAGACATGAATTTATGTAATATCTTTTGGAGCATTTAGAATTTTTTCTCTTTTGCCGTGTTTAATTTTAAAATCTGGAATAATTTCAAACAGTGAAAAACCTTTGTTCTGGTGTCTTTATGGTGCTCCACAAATGCACCCATTTTGAATTTCTGGCATGAGACTCAAATCTGCTCTTTTTTGGCCTTCCATAGGTCAATGTGCTGACAGATTTCTTTTTTTTTTCCTTAATCCATCA
Source organism: Clamator glandarius (assembly GCA_033459285.1). NCBI lineage: Eukaryota > Metazoa > Chordata > Aves > Cuculiformes > Cuculidae > Clamator > Clamator glandarius. The sequence goes on from JAUNZM010000789.1 coordinate 153,659, forward strand.
CCTGAGGCACACACTGTTTTAAACAATGAGAAATCAGTCAAAATGCAAAATTAAAAATCAGATCTCCAAAGTTTTATCAAAGACTGGAGTGTGTATCCAAGTATCTCTTTTCCTTACAAGTGTGATTATCTCAAGGTAATATTCCTTTGAAGATGATTATCAAAGTCCAGTTTTGTTCTTTTGTGGATGCAGAATGTATCTTTCCCTTAGGAGAAACGAGATTGCCAGCTTACATCTTTTAATGGTGTTCAAACTGAAAAGCAGTAAGGTTACTATGAAATGATCTACCTCCTTTGCATCTTAACTCTGGGGTGTCTTGGTTTCTATTTTCTGTTTAAAGTTCTGCTCAACCCCACTCCACTCCGCGCCTCGTTCTCTTCCACCACCTCCCTATCTTGTAAGAGCAACACAGTATAACACTTCTTCCCATGTCTGGCTGCTTTTAAACTTGGCCCACGCTGGGTGCAGCGCTTGAAGTGAGCTTTACAAAATTATTTTAAAGTGAGCTGGGGCGGTTGCCACAGCAACCCACCCTGAGAGAAATCGAGGCTATAGATTAATCTACCCCACAAGATTATTCAACAGTACTGTATTTGTTCCTCATTCATTCAGAATATTCCCTCAATCCATATGCTTTTCTAATGAACAAAAGATGTAAACTCAGATAATTTCAAAGATAATAGGATATATATTCCAGGAGCACAATTCAAATGCTTTGTAAACCATGGCAAAGGGCTGAAATGTACACGATTCTTTGCAAAATCACTTTAATTGTGAAAAATAAAAAATTTGCAAGGTAGGCACAGCCGACACATGAACTTTAAACAAAATGGCATGCCATTACTAAAATGGTGCGAAACACATCAAGCAATGATTACAGAAAGCCTTTGTCACAGGTATACCTGTAAGTACATAATACAGCATAGCTTGCTCTCCAGGCTTTGCTTTTAACATTAAATCTGAAAACAATAAATAGTACTTTGTAATATTCAATGCAATAAATATTAAACACTCACCACATACACCCTCTTTATTGTCAAAATCATCCGCCTCCAATGCTTTACTTAATCTTTCCCATAGTAGTTGCTTCACAGTTTACAATTCTTGTTCGGCACCTTGGATGTTTAAAAGCACAAAAGTAGTGTATTATTAAAATGCAAACCTACAGTACTTAAATATATTTAAAGAGATTTATGAAACAATGTCTATAAAAAGAATACGAGTCTTTACTGATATGCACTTAGGCCTAAAAGGAATATCACTTGTGAGCGATGTTTCACGAAGCCGTAATAAACTTCATCTAAATCCCATCTGAGGGTTGTTACACTGTTAATAAAAATCACACACCTATTGATCTTGGACAGTATTTTCATCCTCCAATTGGTACTCTGAAAAGTATTTATGCTTTTTATCTGCATTTTTGAAAACACGGCTGTATTGTGTTGTTTAATAAACATCAATTTAGAGGTCTGGGCCAAATGCTAAGATATGTTAGAGCATATTAATATCTTCTTTTAATGACAGATGTTGCCATACCATCCCCCAGAGATGGTCATCCTCTGGGAAGGCATTGCAAGGATCCCTTTTTTTAGAATCGTAGAAGCATAGAATTTACTTAGTGGGAAAAAAACTTTAAGATCATAGAATTATAGAATGACCTAAGATAGAAGGGACCCACAAGGATCATCATTAGACTAGATGATCTCAAAGGTCTTTCCCAACCAACGAACCAACTATACCTGCCCACTACTAAACCACATCCCTGAGCACCTCATCTAGCTGTCTTTTAAAAACCTACAGGGATGATGATTCCACCACCCAAACCACCCATTTTTCCATGCACCTGTGGCATTGGCAAAGGGGGTCCCCACCAGACCTGGGTGAACGGATCTCTGCCTGGATCCCTCGCACCCTGGACACCCACTCCCTCAGGCTCCTGTTAGTTTTATTTCTAGGGGCTGGGATGGGGGCTGAGACCCAGTGCAGGGATGTTCCAGCTGCATCCTCCTTCTTTCCATGGGAAGGCACTGAGGTGAAGAGGGATGGGGAAAGAATGTAATTTCGGCTGGTAATGAGAGAGTGGGTGGTCCAGGGGGAGGGAGGCAGGGAGGGAGGAAAATGGCAGAAGAGCAGCAAAAGCCCCATGAGGCCATGGCTGTTTGAACAGGGTGGGAATAGTGAAGGATAGGAAGGACTGGCCAAAGGTTAGTGCTGGGAAAGACGAGGAGCAAATGGCAGCTAGATTCCCTGCTGTACTGCCACCTTCTTTGCAATGTGTTCCCACCTTTCCCACCCATGGAATAAACACTTGGAAAGCCTAAAAAGCCCTCTGGTGCCAGGAGGCATCGGGGTGTGTGAGGGCAAGGTCTGTGGGGAACACGGCCAGGAGGGAAGGTCTGAGGGGTGGTTGGGGCGCCACAGGTCAGGGAGGTGTTGGGTGCACCCCATGCCAGGGGGTGTTGGATGCCCTGCAGGGCATGCAGATGTTGGATGCCTAGCAGGATAGGGAGAGTGTTGGGTGCCTAGCAGCCTTGAAGGTTGCGGAGCAGGTCAGGGAGGGTGCCCAGCATTCCAGGGAGGTGTTAGGTGCCCCCAGGCCAGAAAAGGTGTTAGGTGCTCCCAGGACTCTCCTGAGTGTGTTTTGATGCCATGGAGCAAGAGCAGGTAGCAGCAGATAGAATGATAGCAAAAATTGTCTTCCCAGAGAGCTTAGAGGTGAACTAATCTGAGGCATTATCTTTTACTTTCCAGGCTTTTGGAAAGTTGTTTTTTCAACAACCCCTTTCTAAAAAAGAAGTGGAATTTTATTTGTGCTCCCTTGCTGGTATTTTCAAGGGCCTTTACAGGGAAGACTCTGATTGTAATGGGAAAAAAGCTGCCAGGTGCACAAAGTCAACAATGAAAAGGGGATTGGTTTGTTTTGCTAAATTGATCCAGTTCTAGTAATCTGAAGTGTTTCATTGTTACAAAAGGCAGTTTCTGAAACTGCAGCTTGCAAGTTGATATTGTTCTTTGAGTATCTCATAAAGTTTTCCAAAGGTTATTTTTATTTAATTTTCTGTAATGCTTCTTTCGTTTCTATTTTAGTTTTCTTTTTTAAAACTTAGAGATAGGAGATGACTTCTTCATAGACAGATACATTTTCATTTAAAAATTAGCTATTACTAAATTTGTTCTGGAAGTGTAAAACCAGTATGTATTACTTTGTGAATGACAACACAGACTAATATTCGAATCAGATCTGAACCTAGTGATAACTTTTTTGTTTGCCCCAAGTGCCTTTTAGACATATGCTAGTACTTAAGACCTGTAATTTGCTTGAAAGTGAGGCTAAATTTGCATCTGAAGGAGTTAACATCTATAGGAATCTTGAATCTCATGCTTGATGTGGAATGGGGATGCTGTGGAGCTCATGCACTGCATCCAAAATCCCCTGAATTCTGTTGACATCCGCTAGGTTTCAAATGAGATCCTAAAGTGGAAGCCTGGCCCTACATCATTGGCCACCCAGATCCTATTCCTGCCCCAGAATTAATCTTTGAGCATGCTGTTACTGCAGTCCCTGCATCAGCCCCTGTCTCCCTGTAAGGGATTCATTTGTCCTCATCATCCTGTGAGAAAGCTACACCAAATGTATATAGTTTATATTTATGTCTATGTATTTTAGGAGGACAACACTTATAGCCAATGATCTTACTGAAGTGTAACTAAAGGAAGAATTTAACCTACTAATCTTTCCCTTGTTGAGATTCAGGGACTCCAAACAATGTGAGTCTAGACTTGTGTGGAAGAAATGCATTAAGGGTTTTGGAGTTCTTCAGTGCTACTCAGAAATCAGCAAGCAAAACTCTAGTCTCAGACAAACTCGAAAGCTCAGTAACTAGTTTCAATTCTGCTCCTCCACATCCCCCCACCCCCGGCTTCTGACATAGAGTTGATTAGGTGAAATTTCAAGCTAAGTGGCGTTTTTTTCCTATGCAAAAATATAAAAATAGATGAAATATGAGCTGAGAGTGGAAATTTGGAATCAATTCCCCATCTTAATAGGTTTTAAGTACAGGAATGTATTTGAAGAATAATTTTGGAAATGCTGCCGTTTTCATGAACTGCCGTTCCTCAGTCTGATAATGCTGCATCTTCATATGCTTAAGAAACATTACATATTTTAAAAAAGCAAGGCATTTGGTGGGTTTCTGATCAATCTTATGATTTAACACAACTGTGATTAAAGTCTACCTACATTATTAAACAGCCTTCACCCAAGAATTAGAATATCTTTGCTGTTCAGGTTGGTGGCTAACACCGAAAAGCACGCTGGAGGGAGACGTGCTGTACTTTGCTGTGCTTTGCTGACTGGTTGTTCTGAAGGATCTATGTCTGAACAGAGCAGCTGTGAGGTCACTTGAATTTACAGAGGGGATCAGGTAGGTTACTGCCTGCTGCGGATTATGGCACTGGGAGTCCCTGCCTTTGGAATCTTTATCTATCTTCCAGTATCTTATGCAACTTCTAGAGTTTATTGAGAGGAAGATAACTTTCTGTTTCATTGTTAATTTATTCAGGTTTAGAAGGTTTAAACCTCTTCACCCTTAGCTGGTCCTTGCAAAAGAAGTTTCTGCTAGGAAGTTTCCCCCTACTTCCCTCCAAGAAGAGAGCCTCCCAGAAAATCTGTTCCAGAACTAGCATTTTAAGTAAGGACCACTTTTCTCATTTCTGTTATCACATTTTTTCTTCATGCGATTGCTTGCAACTGAATGAAGAGAATTTCCCTGTGATCCCCTTTCATTTTGGGAGAGGTTGGGGAGGGGGATGATTTTTTAGGCTGTGAATTCCTTCTGTTTTCCTGAATTGGAATTGCCTTACTAAGGTATTGTGATATTTTCAGATATTTTGCCAAAAAAATGCATGAACCAAATAAAAAATATGATTGCACCCCCTTGCTAATTGCGTGGCACTTGAGCATTTGTCTATCTTGCACTCCATGATGATGCTATACAGAAGCAGACAGCCATAGATGGCCAAAAAAGGCTTAATTAAGTATTCTGCAGCTGCTACAAATTAGATCAGCATCTGCATCTGTGTAGACAATGAAGTTCATGGTAATTTTGAGGGCCAAGCAAAGTAGAGATCTGTTTTGGATAGACCCCTAGGCCACAATTCAAACAAAATTCAAATCAAACCTTTTCAAATGGGTAGAAAAAGGTTGGTCAACTTCATCTCCTGTTGCTGAAGGCCACTATAGTTCCCTGTCCTGGCTACATATACAGATGCCAATGTACTGCATGAAAGGCAGCTGTAATGGTATTCCCAGCTAGAAGAGGAAATGGCTTTATTTCTTTTTGTCTTCTTTTTATTTTTACTTTCTTTTTCCTCTTTTTTTTTTTTTCTTTTTTTTGAGAAACACAGTTCTCAGGAGTTTTCTAGACTAGACTTTGAGATATATCTTAGATAAGCATCCAGCTTTTTGGCTGTTTCACTGACAATTTACCTCTATTCCAAATGGTGTACCGTTTTCTGTAACCAGAGCTGCAGTAAATGCTATGCAAATTTAAAAGGTCAATCATCGTGCCTGCTGTAATAGCATATGCTGTACGATATTTGCAGTATAGATGGTGTATAGACTACAATAACAGTAGTTAGTGTATGGAACAAGGGGATGAAGGTGTTGGAAAACTGTTTTGTACAGATATACTTGCATGCAGATATCAAGAAGCAATAGGTGAGTCTCTGGGTGTTTGGAAAAAATGCACCATTATAATTTTAAGTCCTTATAAACTCTTCAGTACTAAAATAATGTTTTTGGTTTGCATTTGAACAGCTCCAAACACAAGCAGTGATCCTTAAGGGTGTCTTCTAAGTGCTGCTGCAATAGTAATATTTCTATTATTAAAACAAGAATTAATATAAAACTTTTATTAGACTTTTAGAGAGGCCTTTTGGAGTTTGACAGCTCTTGTTGGTAGGTGAAGAAGAACTTGTAACCTCTGTGGCCATAAAATGTAATTGCACGATAGTCAGGTCAGCTTTTAGATGTTCTTGTGCCACTTATGTTTGTCTATATTAAAACTTCCATGAGCCCCCAGCTGTGATGTCATTGGTTATAATTCTTCCCATGGAAGCACTTGAAAAAGTTGATATAACTGAGGTTAAAAGGAAGTTAAACCTCAGAGGTCATCTTTGGATATGTACACTGGTTCAGATGTATTTCATACTGCTGTCGTATGATGTAGTTTGAGCATCTTTGCACAGCTCCTGTATGGTACAGACAAATTTAAGTTCCCACTTCTGGTTCATTATGTTCTGGAAGCCTGCACTGATCAGACCAGCAAATTCTGATTTTGGCAGTGGCTCCACAGGCTAGGCTGATGTAGTTAAAGGAGAAGAAATCTGGTTTCCAAGTCAAAGAAATTTCTGGAAGTGAGGCTTATGATTTTTGCCAGGCAAGCAAAGACAATACAGTGACAACTACTGTTCTTTTTTAATTAACCAGTTAATTTCCAACCAAGTATTTATTTAAACCTCTTGAACTCATCCATGAAATATGTCATCACCCTCTCCATTTTTAACTCCTAGTCACACTCAGATAAATTAGTACAGTGGCACTGGTGTTCATCTTTAACTTCTAGATCTACAACAGTCTAAGGGTTTGTGCTCTAAATTTCCTTTCTGCTAATACCTCTGGACATGGCTTAGTTGTCCTCTTGGCTGTGACTTGCATAAAGCAGTAAGGGCTAGAGAACACGTACATTTCAAGCTCTGAAGTGAGACAAAAGTGTCTTTTGGGGTCCGTAGATATTAAGGTGGAGTGAATATGGGTCAAAAGGCATATAGGCAGGAATAATTTGAGAAGGACTGTCACTAACAGGGATAGACAGGTTAAGAATGTCTAGACTGATGTGAGATCCAATGAGGAGTTCCTGTATTCTTTTTGCAGATTAAATCTATCATTTTTTATACTGTTTAAGGAATAGTTTGTCCCAGGAACAAAGGAACAAGTTCTTCTCTGCCCTAAGCTGGAGCCACCAGTTCCCTCATATTTCCACGAAAGAATTCAACCCAAAATCTCATTTGAGTGAGGTGTATGTACCTAGACTCTAAAGTGCAAGGACTTTTATTTAAATGGAAAGCCATACTTTTCCAGGGGTATAAACTATCTCCTGGTGCACAAGTTGATACTTGTACCATCCCTTCTGTTCTTCTCAATGTTTGTAGACTCTTCATTAACTTCTGTAATTACTGCACACTGTACTGATTTCTTATTACCAAGCATTCTTCTACAATAATTTCAAACTCAGGAGGCGGACTGATAATGGGGAAAGGGATATTTGCATGTAGTTATATTGGATAGAGAGTATCTTGCCACTGATTAAGAAAGCAAAGAGAAAAGAATGAATGCTGCAAATATCTATAGCAAAAGATGTAGGAACTATTAATTTTGTATACTTCCCTATCATTATTAGTATAGCAAAAAATATAGTAGAGAGATATTAAAATTAATGTAGGAGAGTTTTTTTTTTAAAAAAAAAGGATCCAAACAACCCAGATACAGAAAGTGTACATTGTGTAGCTGAAGTAATCCTTAACAGCTGGGTGTCATACTATTCAGCTTTTAATTTTTTTGCCCTGACAGATGTTGTCATGTTTGAGGGTACAGTGCATTGGCTGCATTACCATTAGATGGAATCTCATGTGCTGGGAGCCCAACTTTTAAGTGTAGAACTAGCATTACTATATATATATTTATGAACAAAGCAGTTATTGCTGTTTCTGTACAGTCCCTTTACAAGCTTCCAGCAAACTAGTGTGCCCTAGCTTGAAACTATATGTTTATCCTTTGTAAACTGCATTTATTGAACTCGATTCATAATCCACTGCCTTTGGAATTCCACATAGAACACACTGCTGCTTTTGTCTATTGAAAACGTCTTCAGTGGTGCTTTCAGAACTTGCTTCATAATGCTGGTTGCTTTCAAAGGATCAACCCCCAATTTAACTGTGCAATAAATTGTTCATACTTTCCTTGGAGGAGACAACTTAGTTAACAGTTTGTGTGTCTGTACATCGTGGCAAGGAGTATGCTGCAAGGTCTGTCCATGTTACCTTGTTTATGGTGAACTATGCAACTCCAACAGCATTTTTGAAATGGGATAGCAGGGAGGAGCTGCAAGAAGCCATGGGGTGTGGTATGGGAATGCTGAGGGTGTCTACACATGGGAATTGGCTGCAGTGGGGTACAGGGGTGGGGAGCGGCTGCAGAGGAGTCCATCTGCAGCTGCTGTGACAGCTCAGGGGGTGTTGAAGCCACCAGGCGAGGCGGCAGCTCCCTAAATTGCCAGAAGACTGGCAAGGAGGAGAATTCTCCACTGCTTCTTAATGTGAATGTGTTTGTCTGATTTTCAGGGAGACAGTCTCAGACCAACAGCCAATGAGGTTTTGAAGAAAAAAATAGAATTAAATGTCTGTGAAGAAAAATTATGTATATTTTGTAGAGTAGCATATTTCTTGCTGTATTGAAGGAAAATAATTATAGATTCAAAGTGTATTTACATATTCTTACGTGTATGCATGTACGCACACACTTTACATATACAGGTGTATATATATGTACACACAGACTTTAAATTTATAGTAGAAATATAAACTGGAAAATTTGCAATTTTGAAATGCTGATATATGAAACAGCAATAAAGGCAATTATTCCTGCTTTTCCCCCTAATTTTTTATTGTGCAGTTCATCTTTGTATCTAACTTTTAAATGCAGCTTCATTGCCTTCAGTGGAAAGTGTCCAGTTTTCGTCAGCATTAAGTGAAAAGAGAATAAAGCACGATATGCTTTGAAGCTGCCATGTAACACTGTATGAAAAGCCTTGAATTAACTTTTAAAGAACACGACATAATGTCTCTAAGTTGTGATTTTTGCCAAAACTTTGTGGTTAAATCCCATTTTGTATTTACACACACTATGGAATAACTAATATAGATGTCTTCCTGACACTAAAGCTTGGATTTATTGGAAAAGACAAACATGTGGTTGAAAGCTGAGCTAGAGTGTAGCTTTTCAAAATAAAAGAGATAAAAAGATAGTTGTAGAATAAATTGCCATAGCTTACAAAACAGACAACAGAGCACTTAGTTAAAAGGGAATCGTTGGCACAGAAATAAATGAGTGAACCAGGCATTTTAGGACTGATTCTGTTTCTATCTGAAATAGTAGCGACATTTCAGGGAATTTAATAAGGTTTTTCTGTTTCTTAATATTTGATTAATATTAGCAATACTTTAGAATTTCACTTAATGTATTTAAGTCTGATGGTAAGAAAAGTAGAAACAGAAAGATCAGTAAAAGGCAGTCATTTATGTGTAGTGGTATAAATTATCTAGTGTGCAATCTTCACCTTTTGCAACTTTAAATACACTTTTTCTAGAAAAGTAAAACATTCTGTACTGAAGTTTTATTTTACAAAATATTCCTTTCCCCAAATATAGTGAAATATAGACTAACTTAATAGGATTTCACGAAATTACCCAGGAGTTTGTGGCATTAATTACTACTCCTGAGCCTTTAAAATCAATACAGTAAAATGCTGATGAACTTACTGTATACAGAATTAAAGGCTATAAACCAAAGGCTATCTGTTTTTCTTGGTTAGTGTAGCACGTACAATATCTAGTTAACTCTAGGAGCTGTTGTAACTATTTACTGTCTTCGGATTTAACAGTGCTTGGTTTTAATGTCTGTTCAGGGGATTTGGTTTCCATACATTACAAATGTTATGCATGAAACAGTGAGGTTTTACAGGCATTGCTTAGTTTAAAGGCAGATCTATTTTTTTGGTTTTATTTAGTTTTATGTTTCATACTTCATCCAAGAAAGTATCTTTCATATTTAGAGTTTTACTTTATACTTTGGCTGGTAATGTTTTATTTTACTGGTCTTTTATTCTTACATGAGAATATCTCACTGAGATATTCTTATAGCAAACTAACTTGTGATTATTTTCATTTTTTCATTCATTATTTTCATTTTCACATTCCAGAAACAAAAATAATCTCTGCTGCCCTTTTTTTGCCTCCCTAAATGAACAAAATGGATAACAACTAAGGGCTGATCTACCTTTGCTGAGGTTGGATTTCCCTGTCCCTCACTAAGCAGTCTAGCTGAAAAAAATCATGGACTGGGGCCTCGGGTATTCTTAAGGTGTCCATTGCTGATAAATCACTTATTTTGACATACAGGGAATACCCACTACAAAAGTAGTCTGACTGTATATTGACCTGTGATTCTTTTCCTTCTCCCATTAATAAATTCTGTGATGTGCATATGAATCGTGGATGTGGAATCTGTTTACTGAAAAAGATTCATATGGTCAAGTGGTCTGTCTGCTTACTTACTTAAATACATGTTTTCAATTTAACACAACAATTTGTAATGAATACTGTGAAACAAAGCTAACTGAGTTTTTGAAACAGAAATCATAATAAATTGGCTTTTCTCCCCTCAAAAATATTTATTTTAACATGTGGTCACTTTTTCCTACACTTTCCCATTAGTTGAAGTCTTCTTGTTCTAGAAAAATAAATCTTTTTTCCTTTTATCTAGTTTACCAGCTCTTACATGAATTACATAATATACACACAGGCATAATTGGATGGTTTAAAATAAGGAAAACACTGTAAATTCACAATATCTTTAAAAAACATCTTTAAAAAGCCAAGCAGTGCTCTCATATAGCCTCTGTTTTGTAATTTACCTTTTCACTTTAGGGAAAGGCAGCAGTGTTGTCTGATGATTCTTTGATTATTGAGGTTTTTTAAATGCTCGAAAGTTTGTTAATTTCTCTTGTTTATGGCAAAGTAAATTTGTGTTGATGTTTAGAAGGAGTTTCAAAGGAACTGGAATGTCCACTGAAGCTCCAGATACTGGGAAATCTACAGACAACACCATCCTTTCTATTTATTTGGAAATTACCAGGATAACTCTTTTATTTTAAAGGAGGCAGATGGGGGTGAGGGGGCACAGAGTACACCCCCAGTGCTGTCTGCCTTGTGGTGTTACTGTATGTAATCTTTCCATTCAGATTCAAGACACAGTTTGAAAGAAACTGACTATAAATATCCAGTCACTTTCAAGAAACTTTTCTTGGCAGCAGAAGCTAAAATCAAGCACTATATCAAATAAAATGCGAAACGTGCTGCAAAGCTTATCTGCTTTCTCTTGAAGAAAGCTTTGTGAGCATAGCCACGAGCCTGGAGCTGAAGAACCCAGTGCTGCCACAAGCAGAACAACTCCAAAGACTTAAGAAAAAATTTTTAATTGGTTTTGGTATAAAAACTCACCAGTGCCCTTCTTCTGCTTCTCCAGGAAGTCGTACCCGTCAGCACCTGCTGAGGGCTTCGTTCATCAAACTGGCAGGTAAAAAAATTCCTGTAGAATAAAGCCAGACCAGCTGGCTTTGAAGAGAAACCCCCCAGTTTGGGTTCTGTTTGCCTCACTCACCCTCTGCTCTGCAGCCCCGGGCTTTTTCTCCTTTGGATGCTGACCTGTAGGCTGCGTGATGCGGGTGCACAAGTGTCTGGCAGGCCAGGGTCCACCTGCTTCTGTCGCTCCCGAGTAAATTTAGCTGTAAAAGGTATCGCTGACAAGCAGACCTTTGTCAGCGCTGGCAGGCGAACGCAGCGTTGCTGTCCCCTTGTCCAAGTGCGCTGCCAGTTGAAATGGAAAATATTAAATCCGTCATCTTATCCAGGAATCGCTTCTTCAAGAAGAAGGAAGGCCAAATTGCTTGCACGTGGCAAAAAACTTTCCTCTTTCACATAGATGTTAAAATCATAGTATTCCAAGAATAATCTCTGAACAAGACAGGGTTTTGTTCTATTAATTGTGGCTGGAAGGAAACTTTTTAAAATGGAAATACAGCACACACATATTTCAATTCAGGTTATTAAGCTGTGTTAAGTATTAAAGTTGATTGCCTTTCTTTTCACTAACTCATTGTGCTTTTTTATCCAAAGAAATATTAGAAGACTAAAACCTCTCAAATAGGAGATATTAATCTCATTCCCAAAATTAGAAAGCATGCAATGTTGAGAGAATGGATGTCAAAATTACATCTGCGTAGCACTTATGGAGTGGGAAACTGGGAACCAACGACTTTTAAAAAGGGAGCTTAAAGTAAATGGAGACTCTTGTGAGAGAAGTGATCAAAACTGGTGTTCTTGTCCTTATTGGAGTGAGGTAAGGGTATTTATCATTTATGTCTGGTCCTTGCTTTTTTTTTTTTTTTCCCTTCCTGAAAGTGACTTCTGGTGATTGAAATAGAAGGGTGTAATTTGCATCACTATGTCTGAAAAAAAAGAGTCACCAACTGAGGTCTGCCAGGGTTGGTAGTAGCATACCTAGAAACTCCACTCTCTGCTTAAAAACTGTCATAAACTCAAATAACTTTGAGGAAAATTTTTGGATGTTTGTATTTTGCTACAATATGCTACTTAAAGGAAGCAAAATGTTCCTTCTAAAAACTGATGAGAAAAATTGTGGGTCGGGAGCTCTTTGTATAATAAACAATGTTCCTATTTACTTACTTGTATAAACAACCACTCACCAAGCTGTATGTCTCTGCAGGGGCACTCTTTCAGATAAAAACATGGACCTGATTGGCATCATCCTGTATCCATGGAAACGTTTTAAGTACCTCTCTCTCAATATGTACTTCTCTTATTCAGGGTTTAAAAGCTGAGTACCAAATAAGTAAGTGTTTTTATTTAATAATTATACAGGAGGTACTTTGTGGAATCTTGGTTCTTAGCATTTGTATCTGCCATAATAAAGATCTTGTGTCTTCATCATATTTGATAAAATCATGTGTTTAATTTCAAGCTTCATTCTTAGATTAAAGATGCTGTTCAAAAAGCCCTATTGAATGAAAATTCTGAAATTCTTCATGCTCCATTGCTGTTTGAAATCAATGATCACAGTTCATATTGCCATCAGACTTGGACACTGCTCTAATTGTATTACACTAGTCTGCTTTCCTGTCTTTTTGAAAAATAAATAGGAAAGGTATTAAGAAAACAGACTATTTCCTTCTGGCAACAGCCATACCCACTTATGTCACTGTTCAGTATGTCACAGAAGTTAAGAGCTCATCAATTGTCTTGAAATTGAACCAAACTCTGTAAATAAAGAAGGTGTTTCAGCAAAGAAATAAGTCAAGTGCAAAATATTTTTCCAATTAAGGTGTATCTGCACCAACACTTCGTTAAAATATCAAAGCAAAGAGTTAACATAGATAAGAGATTTTCTGTCCCCATGTTCCCACATGGAGAAAGAAGTATAGACATAAACTACATTTATTTTCAAAACTATAAAACTGAAGAAGATTCTTTGCAGATAAGATGTCATTCTTTCAAAGTTGCCTTGGCTTAAATTAGAAACTCTTTAGGAATTCCGCTTATTAACTGGTACAATTGATGGACAATTTTAGCATAATTTGATTTAAGAGGTATGAAAATGAGCCACTGCTATCCATTAGCTGACATTCTGTATGTATTTTGTAAAAATCCTGTCTTTATGTTTTGATGGGAAACATTTCTCCACCTGAGCCAGTGGTTGCAACACTGAGATGCTTTGCTAATTACAACTGCTATCAGAAAAACTCATATCTGTCTAGAAAGATCAAGTAGCTTTCACTGAAATCCAACTGGTTTAGAGTCTTGGTTTGCTAAGTGTTCACATGCTAGATTCTCCATAGCAGTCTTATGCTTTTCTTTCTGTTTATACATTTACACATGCATAGCAATTTTAATTAAGAAGTACAAATGCAGTGTGGGATGGTTGACTCTGCTTGGCTTTTCTGAGGAGGCTTTAATGGGCTGGCCCATTCGTCTAGCAGATTGCCATGTGAGACCTAGGATTGTGATTGCTCTTAAGAACCATTTCTTGGAGGCAACTAGGCATATCGGAGAGGTGAAACTTTCAGCCTCCGGGGAAGGATGCAGTACACATGACAATTTCGTATGTTTCCCTTCTATCATGTGCCTGTCCCTGCTACAAGGTTAAGTTTGCTGGGGCACTAACTAGGGACGTAGAAGTAGAGATTAGTCTCAGCTCAGGCCTTTACACATTCAGTCTGATGTGGACAAGGAAGCCCTGACCTTGTCCACCATCCTGAACAAATGAAATTCCAGTGATGTACTTGAGAGGCAGGACAGCTCTGGTACACTGCAAAATCCTACAAAGACTGATCTTGACCTTGCTGCACTGAAATCGAGGGAATGAGGTTTGACCCACTGCCACTGTAATGGGCAAAAATCTGATGCTTCCTAGCTACAGATCTCAGGGAGAGAAAGGGATGACAAAAATTGATGGTGGTATCACTTGGTCACATAAATCTTCATCTAAGTAATATGTTCTCAGCTTTATGATTTTTAGCTTTTTAATCCAAGATGTCTTTTTTTTTTTCTAGCATTTGTTAAAGAATCACTTCCAAAATGCTAGAAAGTCAGCCTGAGCATATTGCAGATAAAATCTGTCTCCCTTCTCTATCACGTAAAATAGAGATACAACATTTGGCCTATATTCAGTTTTTCAGGTGCTAAAACACTATGACAAAATTGCACAGATCGTATGATAACGGGCATATTATACAACTCTAGATCATCATATGCCTAACTTATTATTACTATTTTAGTTTTCCACAGACCACTTTTATAGCACCATCAACTTAAATATGTTTCACAAACATAAAGGCTCATAGCATGCTTTTTGAATTTGTAGATCAAATACAAATATGCAGGAAAAAAAAAACAAACCCAGGAAAATGTTTAAGAATACAGCAAAGGTGTAGGGAGTATTGCTATGAAAAGAAAAGTCAGCTGAGTTGTTTGAAGGCTTTTAAAGATCATCAGAAGACTAAGATACAGACATGGAATTCTCCAAGGGGCACCTCCTGTTGTTTTGGAACTATCAGAGTGAAAACAGGCCCTAAATTCTGACCCTTCCATGCTTTAAATGTACGCAACTGAAAAGGACTGACTTAAAGTGGACTGACTGAAAAGGATCTGCATTTGAGGAACTTGTGCGTAACAAAGCTGGCTCAAATTTGGGCTTGAAAAAGTGGTGGGAAAGCGGAGAACACCAAATCTGCTTGCACTGGTAGGAGCAGGCAGTTGCTAGGTGGGAAATTTACAATAGCAGTGTGATAGAGCATGAAACCCGCCTGTTCATGAACGTACTCAAATTCACACATACCGCACTGAACGTATCTATATGAAGTTGTATATGGCCTTCACTATATAACTGTGTGTGTCATCTGAGAGCAGAAGGAGTGTAAACGTACATCTGATATGTGAAACAAAGGGCAAAGTTATGTAGGTTTTCCTAATGCAGAAGAGCTGTTTGTTTTGTTTTTCTTTTCCTGAATAGGCAGTAAATTATGAGTTTATATATAAACAGCAGAGATGGTGTAGGAAAAAGATGAGTTTAGGCATGGTGTGCTGAACAGTTTTGAGGGAAGTTTGTAGGACAGGGTTATAGGCGATAAGGTGAGATGTCTGTCCATTTCAGTTGCTGTTAGCATAGGTGGGGAGCCATGTTTCAAAGCAGAACTTCTTCTTTTTAGGTAGTGAAAGTTTAGGAATATGTAGGACCATAAGTTAAAAAAGAGAATGGAGTAAATACAGAGAGATAGGAGATAGAGAAGGAGTCAGAAGGAAGAGACAGTCTTTAAGAACTGTTTGTGGCAGTGGCTGTTTGTAGCCAAAGGGAGATGCATGCTGTGTTGCAGAAACAGATTTGGCATAAATGCAACAGAAAGCAGGGAAAAGATAATCATAGGATACCAGGTTGGAAGGGACAGCAAAGATTGTCTGGTCCAGCCTTTCTTGGCAAAAGCACATATCTGAGAGTGAGGAAAAGAGATAGCTTTGGAATATGTTTCTCTAGTTTTCAGTTTTTTATGTTCTAAAGTGAAGGCAACTTTTTAAAAAGGAAAATTAAAGCCACTGAAGGGGAAAGTTAGGCAGGTGAATGGGAGAGTAAAACCAGACCTTGCAGTGATACTCATTCTGCTGAAATACCATCCCTAGGAGGGCTG
Source organism: Clamator glandarius (assembly GCA_033459285.1). NCBI lineage: Eukaryota > Metazoa > Chordata > Aves > Cuculiformes > Cuculidae > Clamator > Clamator glandarius. Next base: position 169,753 of record JAUNZM010000789.1, read on the forward strand.
TGTACACCCATGTACAAGCACATCAAATATCCCTCTCTCCAGAGCTTCTTTAAAAGATTGTAAAAAACTGTGGGGAGAAATTACTAATGTAGGCACAGGTAGTAATCACTGATGTGTGCAAGAGTACTGGGTAGCCAGTGTGCTTGTGTGATGTAATATTGAAAGCATGCAGACAGTGAGGGACGAGATGACGTGGTAGGGCCCAAACTTGGTGTGTTGAGCAGAGCAGCCTCTATGCAGCTTGTGTCACTGCCTCTGTCACACCAGGCTCACATACAGGTGTTAGATGTCTGCCTGATTCCAGGAAATAGCACCTTGTGGGAACTACAGATACCTAGCTCACAATAAACCTTTGTCTTTTGTTGGAGTTAAAAAATGAGAAGCGGTTCTGGGAACAACTTGAAGAGATCTATAGCATTGCACGAAAGTGGTGTGAGCAGCTGCAGTCTGTGGGAACACAGGTACGTATATGCCATTAATATAAATGTGCTCCAGGATTCTGCCAGCAGAGAAAAGAGGGAAGAGATTCTCCAGGAATTTTTACTGCAGAACAGTTTTACTGATTGTAAGTTGCTTTAATCTAATAAATTAATAGTGACCTTCTCTGCCAAAGTATGATTTATTACAGACCGATCTGCTGTTTTGTATAACTGTTTTACATACTAATTGCCAATGTAGTTGCCCAAGTACTGAAATATAAATATGATGGGGAGTGATTCATAGACAGTATCTAAAAGCAAAACCAAAACCCTCAAAATGTTACAAGCTTTTAGAACTAAAACATTTTAGTGCAGATCAGCAATATGGTGTGTTGTCAAATTGATTATTTGAAAAGGAATATTTATAATAAACATTGGAAAGGATCAGTGGAATAAAGGGTTTCACTAAACAGTCCCAGTTTTGTGTAAAAATGATTCAACTCCTGCTCCCGCAAATAATTTTTCATGTTTTGCTATTGTCTCCCAAACTCCTGCAAGCTCAGCTTTATAAATATGTTCCATCCAATAGATAAGGCATTACTTTTGCAATTGTCATGGTGTGTACAAGACACCCTAGTAAATAAGTAAACAAGCCTCCTTACTGTTTTAAGCCTTTTATACTACATGAATAGTTGATTTGAAATCTATTTTAGGTGGACCCGGTGCCCCTGCCATGCACAAGGTTGTCTACTGTTTCTCATTAAAATTTCTCAACGCTACATTTCAACCACCAAAATTTAAAGTTGTGTTTCCTGGGTATGCTCTTTATCCAGGATTTTCTGGAGTGATTCAGCAGTTACTTGAACTGGAGGAGAGGTATTCTAGATTATGTGGGTTAAAAAAAGGACAAGTTATTTTGCAGAGAATGTCTAACACCTACAGATTTTGAAATAACGGACAAAATTCAGGGACAGTCCTAGGAATCTGCGTGATGTCTGCCTGAATATTGCATCTGCGAAAGAGAGATTTGCCAGGAAAATACCAGGTCGTGTGTACTTGTCTAAGGCTTCAGTTGGGAATGTGGCACCAAGAGAGAGGAAGTGATTAAAAGCCATTGGCATGCCTGTATGCATAGAGCCAACTTAGAGTTGCATGGCTAACTAATTTTGATATTTGTGATATTTTAAGCACTGGACATTATGTTATCACAGAATATGAGGGCTTATTAAGGTGCACACTAAACTGTGCATGTTTGCCTTGGATAGGGATAGAGGTTTCATCTGTAGCCCACTCCTTATCTGCTTGGTCTCAATTTATAGTTCAAAAAGATGAATATATAGATTGTCCTGTCTCTCTGCACTCCTTTTCCCTGCTCCTTGGTATGATACAGGGACGTAACCTCACCTTGACAGGAGTCTTTGTCTCACCTCCCCAACTCTTATTATGGCTACAAGCATTGCCCGTCCTTCCACAGCAGAAAGAGAAATTTCTGGTAGGATTCATACATTCCGAAGAACTGAGTTTTGCAGTAGCCACTTGTATGTACAAAAATGTAATTCTAATTCTCTGTTGTTTTTTTGGCATTAATGTACCCTATTCATTGAGGCTGAGACAAAACTGCTGCCTCTAAGAGCCACTGATTTGGACAATTATCCAAAATCAGATTATAATAAATGGCAGTCTTAGGAATTTTGATTAACCTCTAAATAAATGTTACTTTGGAAAAACCCTGTCAAATGCATTAATGACAAGTTGTGAAGTAGTAGTAATTGCAGGCATGGCATTATAGATAACATAGCTAATTGATACCACCCTCTCAAAGATGTATAGCACATCAGCTGCCATGAAGCTGTAGTGATTATAATAGTATTTACAACAGTTTAAATACATCAGATAAGATGTATAAAATGGAAACTTATGTTGCTTACTATGATCAACTCACTTGGTCATTTAATGACTAATTTGGGTGAATATTGCTTGGCTGTTAACAGCATTCTGATGAGGTAAGTATATGCTGAGCTGCTCTAATTTGGTTTTAAGGGAATGTCATGTGGTCCAGGTTGAAAAATGAAATTAGTCCTGTTAGTCTATACAATGTGAAGTCATCAGTCGGGTCCAGAGATCACCTGGAAAGCACAGTAACTAGGAGTAACCAGAGGTGGCCAGGCCCAGGAGTTAGACTGAGTGATCTTTGTGGGTTCCTTCCAACTCTGGACATGCTATGATTCTATGATTCTCAGTCTATGCAGAGGACAGGACCAAAGACAGGACAGTTGAGGAAGCTGCAACAAATTAGGAGCATCTCCAGGAGGCAGCTACCCACAGGAAAAGTCTACTGTCTCTCCAGAAACTACTACACTTAAAACATAGCTCTGGCTAATAAAGAGCCTGGGCTGAGCTTAAATGGAACTCATAGGTCTGGAGGCATTGGTGTGTGGGGGCCTGCAGGAGGCTTATCAGGGCCATTACAACCTGTCAGGACAATCAGAGCCTTGACAGCTTCTTCCTTTCTCTTTCCCTTATCAATACTTGCAGTTGCAGGGTTCACAAAATCCATCTGCCTAGGTCTCCTTTTGTCATGATGGTCAGAAGGAAAAATGTGTGTTGGATGAGTTCAGGTTGAGATTACAAAAGGAAGTGGAAAAATGTCCTTGTCTTGAAGGTGTGTTTACAGAAATGCAGTGAAGTGTATACACGCACACTCTAGGGAAGGATGTGCTGGCTTTGTTTCTTTGGGGAATGAATGACACACGTATTATGAAGAGTCCTTCATTCATCTTGTTTCAAGCCTGGCTCCAACCCTCACCAATAAATTAGGATAAAATAAGATGTGTGGTTTTGATATAGATGCAACAATTTCATTGAACTAGAGGTAGGAAGTTTTTTTCAACAAAATGAAAGTGTGGGCAGAATAAAGAACTGGGAAGCATGCAGAGGACAGCTACCACCAGCCACTTCATCATCTCCCAGCACATGAATCCATGTAAAAGGATTACTTTTTTATGGAAATCTTTTGGTCGTAGCACAGATAGAACAACGATTGCATGACAATAGGAAAGAAGAAAAATAGCAGATATGTGTGTTTCTAACTTCAGCAATGGTGGAAAGAGGGTACCACTTCCCAGGACAGAGCATCAAAAAATGATTTCTCACCTGAGCAACTTCTGTACCAGCAGCTGATCATCACATATGTGAAGAACGGTGCAATTCCATTGTCATGGAAATCCATGTATTTCATAACCTGGATAAAACATGTAGCCTTCTGCTTGGGTGGAGGCTTCTAGACAGCAGTGCCAAGAGTAGAGATCAGCCATGCTTGAAGTGGACATTTTGCTCCTGGTTACAAGTTTGTCCATCTTACCCCTTAGCATGCTAGGTGGCACAACTGTCTCTACTTTTGCATCTCAGCCAGGATAGTCACTTGTTATAAAGGCAGTGGGTTGGAGGAAAGCTATTAGGTACAAACTGGATGTGCTGAAGTATGGCTTGGACATGCTCTCTTAGGAATTAGGGAGGATGGAGTGATAGATTTGACACAATTGGTCTAGCAAACGCAATCCTCAGGCTAGCAAAGACATTGGTAAGCTTTGGTAGGAGAGCTTTGGGGCTCTATTCCCTATCCTTGGCGTCACAGGTTGTGAAATATAGTAACACAACCTTTTCAAGAAAGACATAACATCGGCTTACTTTCCTCATGTAAATGTTCTGGGCAAAGGCTGAGTGTAGCTGCTTGAGAAAGGGAGTTGGAATGCTTTGGGGAAGATAATATTGAAACTAAAACTTCAGGCTACAGAATACATTTTGTAAATGCTGGTTTTAGGGGAACAATTTGCAGGTTAATGCAATTATTTCAATGGTTTATTCTGCCATTTTAAGCCAGTTTACTTGTAGTATAAATCCATGAGATCTATTTTTGACTCTCCAGTTAGGAGTAGGTCTTGCCCATTTTCAAGTGAAAACTACCAGCTGTGAAAATTTCCCCATTCTGGTGAGGGTAAAATACCACTCTTTAGTCCCTAAGTGTAGTCAAAATAGTGTGAAAGGAGCTAAGTCCTATATTTTCTTAAAGGTTGCCTTGAATGAGGTTTTGCTAACAATGTATAAATGAGGTTAATAATTCTTTTTGTTTTTTTGTTTATTTAAAGTAACATGATGGATTTATTCAAGTAAACATTATCGTACCCCCATCCCATGCTCCAAAAAAGCCAAAATCTCCAGAAGGAATCAGAGCTGTTCTATGAACACGAATGTGTTCTTACCACTTTTGTCAATAATATAATTTGTTTTCCGGTATTAAAGCCTGCATGAAGGAGTACTTTGCATTGAATAAAGTCTTCAGTCTTAAATGGTAAGAACAATTTTTTAACCTGAAGTTTTTCTTTTGAGAGTTGTCCAAGGTTTCATTCCATGACTCCTTCCTAAAGCTATGGCTACATAAATCGGGCCAGAAGCATACCTGTTTACACAGCTGTGCCAGGAGAACAGGGCAGGAACTTCACCTTGGCAAGGGAAGGATTGCAGCCTGGCATAGATCAACTCCGTTTCTCATTCCTAACTTCTTTCTCAAGGTTGATGAGTAATAATTTGTGTCCTAAGAGCAGAAAATGGGGCAATGCCTCTGACTGATCGGCTGTGATTTTCATAGCCGACTGAGTAGTAAACTTCAAGGAAAATTGAGGGCTTTTTTCTTGTTTTTAATTTTGTGAGGACAAGGAGACAGCCTCTCATCTCTTTGGGAATGCTTGAACATAATATTGCTAATAGGAAACATTATACACAGTTCCATCTATATTTTCCTAGTCATTTTCCATGCACTAATCCTCAGCCAACACAACTGGCATCACTCCCACTGAACAGACACTAATTTACACCAGCTGAGGTCCTGGATCTTATGTTACTTTTATATTCATATACTTTAGTCTGGGAAATGTCAATAAAGCATGCAGGTTTTGAAATGGATAAGACACATGAGCGCACCATAAATACTTAAAATAAGGACTTGAATCAGAACTGTTACTTATGGCTGGCATACTATGATACACTTTCTTTATGACCCTGTCGTATGCTGCAGCTCACTTGACCTAAATTCTGCTGACGTTTTCTGTTGCAAAAGGCTGAGAATTCCGACACTGCTGCAAGTAAATAAAGAAAATGTAAGTCTTTACCAAAACGATACTATGAATTCAGCATTGTGTGGCGTTTAATCTTATATTGCATCCTATTGATTTTATGCCAGACTTAATTTTTCATTTTTAAGTGAGCTGCAGACTGCAGTATTAGTACTGAGAGTTGCCAGAACAATAAATAGAAGGTTTGGGGAGTAGATATGGAGAAGTTGAAATTTATCAAATTTGTCTAGAATATGAAGATGGTCTGGGAAGCAGAGATTAGGATAACAAGCAGCTGTGAAATACTTAGCATTATTGACCAGTTAAATAATGGCTATGAAGTTTTCTGGTTTAATTAACAATTAAAATTGAAGGGCAGCTCATGCCTATTAGAGCCATTGTGTTATGCTGCCTGCAAACTTGGGCATGTATCTCTGCATGACTTTATTTCCACTTAACATCTGGAAGACTTTCTTTGCCACTAAAGTCCCCTTCCCCCCATTATAGTTTCAAAAATGACAGTCTGCATCCTGCAGTGTGTGTCTGCAGCAGTGGGTGGATTCACTGGCAAATTTAATTGCCACAGGATCACATAGGGCCCTATTACCAAATGGTGTGTGATAAACAAACACAGAAACTTATTTTACTAAAGTTTTCTCTTCACTTAGTACTTAAATGCACTAGAAGTGGCCTTTTGAAAAGCACAGGTCATGGAATAGCAATTGGTTTTGGAGTTTCTGGGTTTCTTCATTGTTTATTTAACTTGACAGCAGTCTAGCTACAGTTTCACAATTTAGATCATTTATTTTTATGGTCAAAATGTTTGTACAGTAGCAAAATGGTTTAACATATCTCTGCAATGGGATAGTGCCTCATTCTGCAGCTCCTCTGGTTTTCTTTAATTCAGGCTTCATGCACAGTGGATGCTTCAAGAATCTGGCAAACTGTTAAACCAGCAATACTTTGTTCTGCCAGTGTACTGTACCCACAAAAAGGAAACCTTGCAAGTTCATTTCGGTATGAATTTCTGGTGTTACAGGTAGCCCTGAGGAGAGAGAGATGTACTCTGTGATTTCCCTTGAGTGAAAAAGCATGCAGATATGAAGGCAGAATTCAAAAGCCCCCTGAGAAGAAGAAAAGACAAAACTATTCATGTGTTTGTGGTATTTTTTGTGTAACACGTCAGTGAATATGAAAAGTTAGCTAGTAACATGAAAATTTCACATTTACAGAGGCTTGGGACAGTCAGTAACAGACTTTACCTCAGTCTTTGGTAGTCTTCTTCACAATATCTTTCTGTGACTAGTAAGTCATGTAATAAATCAGAAGGAAAAATACTGCCTCCCTCTGCTACCTTTAGTGCACTTTCACTGATGTGCTAGGAAAGTATCGGAAGAAGAAGAGGAAGAAGGATGAAAGGAATGTTACTTTTAGATGTCTTACTGGAAGGCATCTAATTTTCTCTCTATCGCACAAGAATGTCCTAGAGAGAGACTCAAACTCCTCTCAAGAGCTTTTGGTAAGAATTTGAGCGGTAGTGGACATGTTGAGAGGGATGACTGTATGGTGGTCCTTGCTTCTGATATCTTCCCTGAAGTAACTGCAGGTCTTTTGGTATCTCTGATTATAATTTCTACAGTGTCAAGAGTAAAAATCAGCTGAACTAGCAGCAAATACTCAGTTTCCCAGGGCTGTCTACAGACACAGAGAACCACATGTCCTGGTGGTGAGGAATGAGTCCTTGTGCAGTTTTTGAGAAGCTAGTAAGGTCGTGGTTCGATGGATCTGGATACTAGGTACATATTTAGCCATATGTAAATTTTCCATTGTAAATTCACTATTTGTTCAGGCTGTGTGTGCATGCAAAAACCAAGAGTCTGAGCTTTTTCAGCTAACACTGGATGTTTTTTATCCTTTAAGAGCTCCATAAGATTGGCATTATCCTGTAGTAGTGTCACAGCCTGCAGTCATTTAATGCCTCTTCTTGTGGGGCCAAGATTCCACGCCCAAGTGCATTTAGTAGGTCAGTACAGTAATTTTAAATGTCTTTCTTTCAGTCTTTTGCCATCTTCAATTATACCTTTCCACCCTACTATTTGTGTAATTTTCTTCTGTCTGAAGTCTCTTTACTGTTGTTCTCTATTGCACAGCATGACAAATTACCCATCAAGCCATATCTTTTCAGCCCAGAAATGCACAGTAACACAGAGTCATGGCATTATCACATGTTGTGCACTTTATTTCCTCACAGTTCATTCAAGTGTGTCACTTTACTTTCCGGCTTCCTTTTGTCATCATGAAGATTAACAGTTTTATTCTTCCTAAACTTTAAGAACAATTAGAAATGTGTTACTTTGTAAGCTTGAAGCAACACCTATACAATACTGTATAACAACGCTTCCCTGCATGGGAAAAACATGTCCATGACTGAGCCGTTGCAGAAGCCAGAGCTTTCATCCTTATTATACAGCTGACTAACCTTGGCTGTCGGCAAAACAATTATTTGTAGCCTCCAGCCACCAACCAAATTAATTGTGAGACACCATTCAGTTTGACATTGTGCACTAGATTCTCTCTGGCGTTATGAAATTCTCTGGGCCTAATGTGTACTGTGTCCAGAGTCCTTCCTCTCCTGTCTTTCCTCACCCCCTTCCTCTTTAATTCAAGATAAATACCAGTAATTGTGCAATTTGTTGTGAGATATCTCCCAGGCATTGCAATTATGTGTTAGAAAAATCAATTGGAACAATTCAGAGAGTCAACAGGGCTATAGTTGATACATGTATAAAATGCACCTTTAGAAAGATTAAGATGATTAAGCGATTAAGATGATATAGAGAAATTTTGTTGTTAATGGCATTGTTTAGAGTACGGGTTTCTCATTAGCATCCCACAGGGGCTGGTAGCTCTGGCAGCATTTATGCACACTCTGAAGAGAACCGCAGGAGTAAAGGTAAAGCTGTCCTCATAATGTCTCTGAGATGTGAGACAAGGGCTGTTTGGGTGTACACATCTGGTTCTTCTGTACAAGCTATTTTATAGAGCAATATGAAGAATAGTTGACTGTAAGGGAGAAAAAAACCTACTTCTACAAGGCAAACTAGAGAGATTAGGACATCAGGCAATCAGAAAGAGCACTGAGCCTGAAATACTATTGCAGAAAACTTCATTCACTTTCAGATTGTTATTAACAAAATGCTTACTCTTTAATAATGTTAGATTTTATGATTTTTAAAAACACTTATACCTAAGAACGGATAAGAGCAGAACATAATAAGCTGAAAGGTGTGTATTGCCAAGGGTGGCGAGACATTTGCAAATTTGTGTTAGTGGTCCAGTAACTTAAAGAGTGTCAGATGTTGAGAGACAGGTCTTGAACTGCCAATAGCTGGTATAGGCAAAGGTTAGGGACCAGTCCCAAGTCTAAATTAATCTCATGCTAATTAAGGTTTCTGTGTCACCCTCTGCAACATTTTACTGTGTACTTTGTAGTCGTTACCTATTCTGTAACTATTACAAGCCCTTCATGCTGGGTTTTAAAAAAATCCCAGGTATCAACTAGCAATATAGAAAATTTAATTATAGTACTTTTTTCAAGCTGCAGGTTCAGTGGCAAGATTAGTATAGAAAGAAATATTAATTAAAAATCTAGAAAAAACCTAACTTTTAAACAAAAGACAAAATATGTTTACTTCAGTTTTTGAAGCTTTTTTTTGTGAAAACTCAGAATTGGTTTAAATGAGACTGGAAGCTCTGTTGTAATTCATTTATCTTGTGATGTTTTCTAATTCACTTTCTTCGGAGTGTCAGGTAGGAGCTAGTAATAGAAAATCCAGCCCCAGCATGTGTGTCCATATATCCCCCCTTACAGAAACTTGTTACTGCAGCTGATAAACAGAATTGTACAAGATTTGTCACACAAATCACATTATAAAAGGTTCCAAAAAACTTGACAATGTTGACAGTTGTTTTCAGCAAATGGCTGCTTTACTGTAGCACTGTCAATGTTGATGTCCTTGTGCACATGTAAAAGAGCAATGTGATTAAGGCAAGCTTGTCCATGCTAGACATGAGCCAAGTTTTCAATCTCCTCATGGCACTGAAAGATTGCTCAGCTGTTGCAGATAAGGCAAGAATAGCTAGCAGATTTCTGCCATTAAAAAAAAAAAAAAGATCCTTCTCTTTGGGCATGCGTTTGTAGGAATTTGTAACATCTGCTACTGACCTTAAGTTCTAGATAAGAACATCTCGTATTTGTAACTCCAAATTGATATTACTTGGTTTAGATTATGCACTTCCATTACTGAAGAATCTTTGCAAGAAGAGATTAATCGAGACAGCAGTCTAAAGCATGATGCACTTCTGTAAGGTGCTGCAGTAGTGAATTATCTCCATCCATCTAGCGTCACCACCTTATGTTCAATTTAATTTGGGCAAGTAATCTTTATTGTCTTCCGTTATGAGAATGTTTCATATTTATACATGAAAACTGATGCTTATGCCCTACCTAGAACATAAGTCATCTTTTCTATATATAATTTTTTATCACTATCAACTAGATGAAAGCAGTGGAAAACTCAGTTCTTTAGCCAAAACTTTGTCAAGGGAAATGGGGCTGAGTTAACACAGTCATGTCTTCCATCCTATTGACCCTGAATTCTTTATGTAAGATGTCAAAGCCTTGGGACTCAGCAGATTTTTTGTCATGTCTGGGTGTGGAAATAATGAGAAGCAGCCAATTACAACAAAATAATCTTATAACAAACCATAGGGATTTTCTCATATAAATTTGTGTAGACTTTGTTAGTCTAAACATACTCAGATTTCCACTTTGTATCTACTAAAACCTTTTTTTGAAAAGTCTGGATTTCTGACAAGAGCTGGAGGGGAAGGAGGGCGTAGATTTCATGTTGGCTCAGGGTGACCAGCTACGCATTTCCACAGACATTCAGTGCAATGATCTGCACATCTTGGAATATCATAGATGAGTCCGTGCCTCTATGAAATGATATGGAAAAATGTGGGAGCTGAAGCTGTCTCTCAGTGTCTTTTTCTGAGAAGCTTGTACAATGACAGTGTGGTAGTGAAGGGTAGCAGTCTTTTATTACAAAACCATCTTTTCTTGGAAACCTGTGGCATGTTCCTCGTTCTCCAAACATATTCTGAAAGAGGAGGTGGTTGGAGATTTGCTTGCCCAGCTAGACGTCCACAAGTCTATGGGGCTGGACGGAGTCCACCCAAGAGTTTTGAGGGAACTGGTGGATGTGCTGGCCAAACCCCTTTCCGACAGTCCTGGATGACTGGGGAGGTTCCACTGGACTGGAGGCTGGCTGATGTCGTGCCCATCTATAAGAAGGGCTGTGGAGAGGATCTGGGAAACTACAGGCCTGTCAGTCTGACCTCGGTAACGGGGAAAGGCATGGAGCGGGTGATCTTGAGTGCGATCATGAAGCACTTGCAAGAGAACCGGGTGATCAGGCCCAGTCAACACGGGTTCATGAAAGGCAGGTCTTGCCAGACTAATCTGATCACCTTCTATGACCAAGTGACTAAACTCTTGGATGAGGGAAAGGCTGTGGATGTATCTTCCTGGCCTTCAGTAAAGCCTTTGATACAGTTTCTCACAGCATTCTGCTTCGGAAACTGTCACCTCTGGCCTGGACAGGCGCACACTCTCCTGGGTGGAAAACTGGTTGAATGACCGGGCCCAGAGGGTGGTGGGAAATGGAGTTAAATCCAGCTGGAGGCCAGTGACAAGTGGGGTTCTCCAAGGGTCAGTGTTGGGTCCAGCCCTGTTCAATGTCTTTATCAACGACCTGGATGAAGGCATCGAGTGCTCCCTTAGCAAGTTTGCGGATGACACCAAGCTGGGTGGAAGTGTGGATCTGCTGGAGGGTCGAGAGGCTCTGCAAAGGGACCTGAACAGGCTGGATCGCTGGGCTGAGACCAACGGCATGAGGTTTAACACGGCCAAATGCCGAGTCCTGCACTTGGGACACAACAACCCTGTGCAGCTACAGACTAGGAGAAGTCTGGCTGGAAAGCTGCCAGGAGGAGAAGGACCTGGGGGTGTTGGTTGGCATCAACTGAACATAAGCCAGCAGTGGCCCAGGTGGCCAAGAAGGCCAGTGGCATCTTGGCTTGGATCAGAAACAACGTGACCAGCAGGTCCAGGGAGGTTATTCTCCCTCTGTACTCGGCACTGGTGAGACCGCACCTCGAATCCTGTGTTCAGTTCTGGGCCCCTCACCACAAGAAGGATGTTGTGGCTCTGGAGCGAGTCCAGAGAAGAGCAACAAAGCTGGTGAAGGGGCTGGAGAACAGGCCTTATGAGGAGCGGCTGAGAGAGCTGGGGGTGTTTAGCCTGGAGAAGAGGAGGCTGAGGGGAGACCTCATTGCTCTCTACAACTACCTGAAGGGAGGTTGTGGAGAGGAGGGAGCTGGGCTCTTCTCCCAAGTGACAGGGGCCAGGACGAGAGGGAATGGCCTCAAGCTCCACCAGGAGAGATTTAGGCTTGAGATTAGGAAAAAATTCTTCACGGAGAGGGTGGTTAGGCATTGGAACAGTCTGCCAAGGGAGGTGGTTGAGTCACTGTCCCTGGAGGTGTTTAAGGTGAGGGTGGATGAGGTACTTAGGGGCATGATTTAGGGATTGGTGGGAATGGTTGGACTCGACAATCCAGGGGGTCTCTTCCAACCTGGTTATTCTGTGATTCTGTGAAATTTGTCGGACAAAAGGCTTCTTCACTAAACAAGTCCAATCAAGCCCAGAAAACAGTCCACTGTCTGCATTGACTGAGATTGGACTCTCATATTAAAAAAAGTTTATGATAAGGTATTCAACCAAGGTGGGAAGGAGATAAAGATGTGCTTCTGACCTTAAATCTGGTATTTGCCTGTATTTTAAGACTTGATGCTGTAATGTAAACGTCTTCATAAAAAAGAATCTTATTGTGTGAAATGATGGGCAGCCTTAGCTACAAGCAGCACCACCTGTGCCTCCTATTATTACCAGGTTTAAAATAAAAGTTATAGCAAGTGTAATGAGCAGGGCTTTGCTCTTAAGGGAAACCAATATTAGTTTTGCATTTGGTGTCATAAGGGTAAAATTAGGCGCTACAATAAAAGCTACTTTGCAGGAAGACATGTTCATCTTTATGTCACCTTGTGAAATTCAAGGTGACAATACATCTTTTCCTTCCACAGTCTCAGGTGAAGATTCATACCTCTATATTTTTGACTTGGAAAGTAGCAGTTTGACTCATATTTCGTTCTTAGGCTCTCTGGCTGAAAATCTAAATCTTGTAAATGAAAGGCTGTAATTATCAGCTAGTAAATCTTTCTATCAGTGGTTATTCTTTAAGGTCAATTAGAGTGAAGAATATTTCAATCTGGGCATATCACAAAGGAAAATTTTTCATGCAGAACTGATGAAATGAGAGTGCTTCTCCCTATACCGATCTACTCACTGCTCTTGTGTGTTCCTCCACTACAGCTGCATGCATTAGTAGCCTGACTCCACTTTGAAAACCTTAAGCCGCATTCTTCAGAACAGTTGCTTGGTGTTGGTCGAATTTCTCTGCAGTTCTTTTTTCCATTTGGAGCCACCGAGGCTGACACATAGTTTCCAAGAACTTCAGCATGTCTTCTGTCTCCTGAATCCCAAATATTTCTCAAGTGGCTAGCAAAAGAATATCCAGATAATCTTCAGCCTGATGATATGAGCTTCGAGAAAAAAGGCCAGCTGGCTCTGAAAACAAATTGTAAAGTAATTATTTTGTTTTATGTTAGCTTGGTGTCTTTAATACATGTGTACTTTCATTGTTACAGTTAGAGCATTCATGAGATCTGAAGAGACTATGCAATCCCACAATTTCTAGCACTAATAGCAGCTTTTGTTGGTCAGGCTGTAAATGATATTGCACAATGATTCATTTGAAAATGCAATAATACAGCTTGAAAAAAAAATGGATGAGAAGTAAAATAAAACAAAAGAGCTCATTACCTTTCACAAAACAACATTTTTTCATTCGTGACCTGGGTTTACTTTTTTTCTCCCATTTCTTTAGGCATCCTTTACATTATACACTAAAAATAAATGCATTCAAGGTTCAAACTTTAAGTCCGAAATTACTGCCTTTCAGATCCTTTATTATCCTTTCAGGGATCTAAAAAAATAGGTCAAAACAGTACTGAATAATTTGGAAAGTTAACAAAATATTGTTTACGGAACAAAAACGTAAGTCGATGTAATTATAATAACCTTTAAACGCATTGTTTCTCTTTGATTGTCAATTAAATATTTTAAAGAACTGAAGTTTTACACAATTTTTTTTGCCTTCTCTCAACAAGATGAAGGGAAAAAAATAACTTCAAGTGATGTGATATGACATGAAGTGCACCTGGGTCAATGTCCCCTTTCCAGCAAAACCTGTGAGCTTTGGCTCACAGCTTCATTTTGTTCTCACTTAAAACATTGTGCCTAGAAACCACCGGGGAGATGAACACTGAAGATTGACATGCAGCAACTGTAGATACAAACATACATTTCAATAAAAAAGGCCCTGATCCTTTAAGCGGCCTTGTACAGGCACCACTCCCCTCCAGTTTTTTGCTCTACCACAGTCAGTCTACATATTTTTCTCTTCAATTTCAGCATTATCCTGGGCTTTAACTTGCTCAGTGCTCAAGGCCAAGTGACTAGCAGACATAACATTGATAGCACTTGATAATGGAGAAACACTGTGCAAAAAAAGGGAAATATTTATTTTCTGGCCATACCTGAAAATAGCGAAAGACAAAACATTCAAGAATTTTTATGAACATCTGGCAACAGACAGTGCCAAAGTTCTCTTTGATTTTCTGCGTTCTGTACACTAGATAAGCCAGGTTTCCCAAGCTTTGGGAGAAATTTCTGAACATATTTTGAATGAAACCATAGGCTGCAACACAGATTGAAGGAGAGAGTCCCTAGAGATGTCTGCACAAGGCTTGCTTAGATGTTCTACCCCTACATTACATTGCCACAGGCAGAAGACACAAGGAAAGTGGAAAAGAAGATAACGTCCTGCTGGTATTTTGAGTCCAAAGAGTGGTATCCTTCTTGCCAGGTGAATTTTTGAGTCTAAACTTACCATTTAATTTCCTTTCATAGTCGGTGGCAAGAAATGGCTGTCTTGTAACAATTAATGTTTAGAAGCAATGAATCCTACCTACAGGTGCCCACCAGTCTTATGACTGTCTAGCAAGTCTGAGTAGCTTGCTTTCTGTCTTTAAGTGTATAATATACTACCAGGCAGGAACCAGATAAGAAGAATCCAACCATTAGCTAGGATTATTTCTTGCCGATGTAATCATAGAATGGTTGGGGCTTAAAGGAAACTCTAAAGACCATCTAGTTCACCTCCACCTGCCACAGGCAGGGACGTCTTTCACTAGATTGGGTGGGTCAAATCCCCATCCACTCTGACCTTAAACATCTCCAGAGATGGGCCATCAATTAAGTAAGTAGCCTCAGGACATTATCCCCCCAGTCTTCAGGAACTAAATTTTAGAAGTAATGTGTCACTGCTGAGTATCTCTACCTGGGTATGCCACAGAGATGCTCTCCATGACCTCCCTTTCCTATGCTCAAGTGCTTTGGGACTTCTATAATTAAGCCTGCCATTTATTTCTACAACCAGTATTCTTTTCCGTTAGTGCTGCTCTCACTTTAAGGCTCAATTGTAAGCACAGAAAACACATGACGTATTTTGAGTGACATTTTAGGATTTTCTTCACATGGACTGTGCAATGCACAGTACACAGCAAATAGTTGAAATTAGTCAACTAATTGTGTGCCCCTGCTTTCTAGCCTGCACATGAGCAAGCACACAGAGGCACACAACTAAAGCACGGATAAAGACAGCCAAAATTTCTGCAGCATAACTGTCTTGCAACTTATAAATATATAGGACAACAAAACTCTGATTAGCGGCATGATTTAATGAAGACATATTTGTAAAAATGTTGTTGGAGGATAGTTTCCACTCAGTGGTCTCTGCATAAGAAAAATGAGGCCAGAATAAATACCTCCTGTGCATCAGAACACACTATGCATATATGTTTAAATAATATAAACTTAATGATGATTTTAAAGAATGATTGGGACTTCCTTTTTTCCAGACTTACCAGCTGCTAAAAAGATTGTCCAATGTGGAAAAAAGGAGGATCTAAGGATGTTCTTTCACACACAGAAGAAAAAGTTTTGCACACACTCAAGGAATTTTTAAAACAGTGATAAACTAAATTTGGGTTAAATGCCAAAAATCAATGAATTATGTGACCACTAAATCGATATCTTGCAGACCTGTCATATATTGATTTACTACTATATGGATTTTGAGAGTCCTGGGCTCCTCATCTTTTCTGATGTGATCAGGGAATATGCAGTAGGCTTTCAGGGTGAGGGAAGAGGTTGGTATGGTATAAGAAAATGCCCTTTGCAGAACCGTTGCAGGAGTTTGTGTTTATGTGCTGGTAGTGAAAATAACAAGCAATTTCTAAAAAATTCCTTTTTATATTTGAGAGGAAGATGGATGTAAGAATTCTTTTCCCAAATTCTTTAGAACCTTGGGAGTATCTACTGTTAGGCAAAGTTTCAAGATTTTCTTTTTCTTACTTGATTCATTTAAATCTTGAAATAACACAGTTGTGATCCATATCTGAAAATTATTTACTATAGAAAGCAGTACCTCAGTCCTTGAGGAATGTGTGTAGCCTCCCCACCTGTAGAACTGTGGCTGTGATTAAGCAAAAATATATGATTTAAAACCCAAATGTTAAAAAATAGAAGTTTTACAGAGGAAACATGATTTTTGTGCATGTGTGTGTCTGGTGTATTTGTTTAATCTGTCTTTATTTAGGTAGTTACCTAATTAATTGGTTCTCTTGTGCCTCAGAAATCTAGTTGTACTTGAAATGAGAGCTTATTCACAAGAACGTCTTCAGAAGCTTTTTTCCTCAATATCTTCATTTTCATATGCTGCTCTCCAGACTTATAAAGCCATTCCAGACCTATTATGCAGCACAGTGCAATGAGTAGGCTTTGTTGATGCCAGGTCCCCTAGATATCTTGATGGTATTCAGTGAAAAAGAGGCTACTCCTTGGCTGAGATTGGAAAGAGCGCTGGATCTGGAGCTGTGTTTTGTCTACAATACATCCCCAAGGAGTTGGTGAAAATGCATCTTTGTTTAGGACTGTGTGGGAAGGTTTGTGGGGCATAAGATGCTCACAGCCCTGCGGGGATGCTCAGATGAGGGTTTGGAGAGCAGCGTACAGGGTGCTGCCAAATTATTCCCCATGATGCCGTTCATCAGAGCTGTGCCCAACTCCAGACTCTGTAATAGGGACACCCAAGCCCATCTATTTAACAAGGAGGGTGTGGTGTGCTGCCATATGACTTTTTGGGATGGAAGTGTGGGTGTACCCCATTTTTGCTGGTTGATGTGAAGGGAGGAGAGGTAACCAAGCCACTCTGCTCCTGCCCAGCTGTCCCTCTCTGGTACGGCTGATACCCGAATAGTGATTGCACAGATGCTGACTGGGGTATAGTGGTGACAAGAAGGCTGCTGTGTGTCTTGCAATCCCAGCCACCAGCCCATCAACTCAGGCTGTTTTTCAGATCATCTATCCACTTATGTCCTGCTGTATCAGCTTTGTTAGGAAAAAACTCTTCAGCCCCAGGAATGGTATTAATAATTATGATGTAGAAGATAATTTCAGTGACACCATCTTGGCTCTGGTACACAGTTTCAGGGAAATATATCCAAGACAGAATTCAGACCATGTTAGGACCAGAGACAAGTTATTTAGCTGACTTCCAATTGTTGGAAGATTAAGGGAAACACACTGTTGAGCCTCTTGACCTGTGCTGAAATTCTTGGCTCATTGTTACATCTGATACTGGTCCTCTCTGTAGGCAACAGAGCTGACGGGCTCAGTATGAGAGAGCAAGTATTTTGCCTTTCGTGCATAGTCATTTGGTACTGTCCTGATATACATTAATCATTCTTTAGCAGCAAGCAGTGAAGTGCCCTACAGATGCCTGAAGTAGCAGCAACACCATAGAGTGATTTTATGAATTAATAGGTGAGTGAGTAATAAGTACCAGAAGGATCATGGTGGAAGACTAAAATATAATCATCTGCATGCAACTTCAGAAAGAAGCATCACATATATGTTTTTAACTTGCCTTTTTCCCTTAAGTATGACGAGTTGGAACAGGTGTTTGCTGAGGATTCAAGTCCTGTTTACCCTTTTGCACAATTGTATTGATTTTACAGCTGTGGACCAGAGTGTGCACTGATATTGTGCTTTGTTCTGAATACTGTTGTTAAACCATTGTTAACATGCAGAGCTTGATGTGGAGTGGTAGGTCCCAGCACATGAAGTTTTGTTAGGGAAACCTATCATGACCTGCCTTCAAAGCCTTGCCTTGCAAAGCATGGGAACACTACTTATTGAAAAGGAATTTTTTTTTTTTTTTAGATTTGAATTGCCTGAAAGGTTTAACAGTGGGTTTTTTTAGTATTAAAAATGGCATGCTGCACATTTGTCTTTGGTGGCAATTCAAGACCTTATGCCCTTACTTAAGATTTCAAATTTCCGTGTGACTTCAACAAAACTATGGAGAATCAGATTTTACCACTACTGATTTGAGTAGGGTAAAGAATTACATTATACCGAACCTACTTTCCTCCCACTTATTTTTTTTGGCATTGAAAACCATTCAGTATGTGCCCATTTATGATAAATCTGTTGTTCTTCCCCTGTGAATCTTCATTAAGAAGATACAATGCATGCAGTGTCCTAGTGCCTGGTGTAAAATTCACTAAAGCCAATGGAAGTCTATCCAAGCATTTCACTAGACTGTGGTTTGAAAAAATCCTTTGCGAAGAGCATATTTTGTGGCTCTGCAACACAAATATTCTTTAGTTTTAATGGAAGCTTTACTGGCCCAGAGTAAGTAGTCTGTGGCCTAACATTTTGTTAACAAGAATGCAATGTAGCCTGTCTGTTAAAACTAAAATGTGTATATTGATCTGTGGTAGATAGCACTCTGAAGGATCCCATAGCAACAGCAAAACCTTCATTTTTTGGTTGGCAATGTTATTTATTTTTGTTTAAGATAATCAGCTGTTTGACAGAAAATTGGGGTGACATCAACCATTTGAAATTACTTTGTCAAAGCCTTTTTGGAAAGCCAAGAACTAAACCCTAGTGGCCCAGTTTTCCAAACACATGTTAGCAGAAACAGTTGCAGTGGATCAGAAGCACTGCTTCCTTCAATTATGTTACTGAAGAAGATAGGTATGTTCAAAACTAGCCTTTGGCATTTAGTATGTTCTTGCAATCTTGAGTTTTAAAAAAAAGTATTTTTTTTTTAAATTTTGTTATGGAAATAAGATTGGACAGTCTTCATCTGGCACAAAAAGAGTGGCAAAATTCCTTGTTTCTCCTGATCTCTGCTCATGTAAGTACAGAGATGTGAAATCAAGTCATGCACACTATTGCCAGTTGTTTTAAGGCCACCACATTTATGCCTTTAGATGAAAACCTTTTAAAGAGTTATTATAATTATAGACAGCAGCCTTGTTATTTAATTACATCCCAGTGCAGCCTCTGCAACTCAAAAAGTTTACAGGCAGGCTAAGAACTGAGAAGTTAAATGTATTTTAAAATGTGTACACTGTGGTGCTTCTGAATAATTCTTTGCTGCTAGTCAGTGCCAGCTCAGAATTTCACACCCTTGAACAGATTGACTAGTTTGGCTTGTGTAATAGGTACCCTGCTATCCTGGACTGCTTGGTGGGTGGGTGGAGATGGGTGCTTTTGGAAATGCCAATTGATAGCTAACCATAACAACTCAGTTATGTGTGAGTTGAGAAGGTAGAAACATCTATCTGAAGTAAAATGGATCTACTGAGCTTCCTAGGAGGAACCATGAAATTAGAAAGGATGCTTTAAAAATCCGCCAAGACACGGTTTTGAGGCCAGTACAAGGTTTCTGGTGGAGGTTTTGGGGAGCAGCCATAAGGGTGCGTGAGCTGGTTGGCTAAATCTGCAGTGATGCTGTGTTGGGGGTCCATTTATTAGGGAATCATTCTCCATGTCAGTATTGAATTGCCTGTCATCCTTCTGCTTTCTGAACAAGAAAGAAAGGTAAATGGGAAGTCTAGGAAAGGAGAATTTTATTTCAAAGATGCCTTAAAACATTCCTCTCAAAATACTCACTCCCATGGTGTAAGCTACTGAGTAAAGATTACCGCCTTTCAGTCAATTACACACACAATAAACTTGGAGGATTTTTGCCTTTCCTTTTGGAGAGGAAAGAGACTGATATTCTGTGTTATTTAAGGACCAGCTTAGTTAAGGTTTGGGGAAATTTTTGCTTTCCAAAAAACTCATCAAAATAAATGCACTAATTTTTAATTAATTTTTACATTAGAAACATTTTTAATAGTGCTTTCTGTGCAAGCAATATCTTTGCCTTGGAGTTAATACAGTATTTAGTAGTTGAAAGACTTAAAGACAAGCTTCACTGTTAGCTTAATGAGCTGATTTCTGTCATAGTCACCTTAACCCAACAGGTTTAGTCAGAAATGTCTGCAATCCTCCTAAGTTTCAGGAAGACAGACTGCCTGAGATCCTATAGGGCACTGCTGGCAGCACACAGCACATTCCTGGGTTTACAGGCCCTACATGATATTTCAGGCAGCTCTTGTTTCTGCGGCTGTGACCTGTTGCTGAGAGTCAAGCCACTATGTAAACATGAAGGGCTTCAAACTCACAGTGTGCTGCTTTCCAGAGCAAGTGGTCATTTGTTCCAGTTTCCCATGACCACATTACTGGGTTTGCTGTTCAGAAAAATACATCAATTTGCAGCATTAATGCTAGACGGGGGAGAAGGGTTGGAAATACAGGCTGCATTAATACATATTATTAAAGTGCCAAGAGGATAATGTTACCTTATCCCCTGGTTTCAGCACATTAAAACGCTCTCCTTATTAAAATAAAAAAAAATGTTCAGATATTCAAACTTGTGTGGCCAAAATCCAACTTAGGAAACACATTATTTAGCTATATAGCAAGATGATGTGACTTTTTAACTCCATCCATGATACTCATTTTTCCACTGGTGCCATTCAAAATAATTTATTTTTCATTGCATTTATAACTCTATCCGGAAAGAGAAAGGAAAAGCAGTATTGGAGGGTGATTTACATTTTGCTGGATTTTACTGCATGTCAGCATTGTGAATGAAACTTTGGAATACTTGAAAAGTACGTAAGGAAAAAAAGTCAGTTTCTAATTTGCTGGAGAAAATATTCTGACATGGTGATAAGTGAGGTGACCAAAAAATTGTGGCTCAAAAAACATTCTGAATGATTGCTGTTTCAGCTGTCCCAATCCACAAGCTGGTATTAAAACAGGCTGGTAGTAAAAAACACTCACAGCCTTTTTCTACCTAAGAATATTAACTCTCACTCTGTGGCTGTTACACAGAATTAATGTGGACATTTCCAGTTGCATGTATTAGTACAGCTTTTGTTTGTGAATCAGAGATTTGCATTTAGTAGTGTGCAGCAATAAAACAGAGCCTGATCTGACATCTTTAATTCGTGTGTAAGTACAAGGCAACTACTCTGAAGTTATAGAGGTTTGTTCAGATTTATATCACCATTGCTAAAAATAGAATCCTACGCTCTGTTTTTAGATAACCCTGAGCTGTTATACATTGACAACTTGCAACTGTTTTACCTACTCTGGTGTCTTCATTAAAAAACTCAAGCATGTTTGAAAATGCACAATTAATTTTAATACAGTTTGGGAACCTTCTTTACATGTAAATATGCCACTGCCTCCCAGAATCTATATCCACTACCGCATCTAATTGCTGATGGATGAAGGTCCTTTCTCACTGCAGAACCTTGAAGATAAGCCTTGTTTATGCAATAGAAATTACTTTTTTCATGCAACACTTGAAGAGCACCTAAATATTTAATACAGCCCATTTTTTACCCAAGAGAGATGTGTTGATTTTGCTGATTCTGTTTGGTCCCAGCCACCTAACAGACAGCAAACTTTTTCCTCACCCAGGGCTAGGAAAACCAGAAGTCTTAGCAACAAAGCTGATGGAAATATTTTCCCCTTTCAATAGTCTGCCTAGTACAGCAAGAAGAAAGAAGCAAGTGATGCTAGGGAAGGGAATGCCCCTATTCACAGGGGATTCCGCCAGCGTGAATCCATCCGAGTGTACCCAGACAGAGCCAGTGGTCAGGGCAGCCAAGCTTTCCAGGCCTAGCAATTAAGTATAAAAAGCCTGTCTTTATCCAAACAGGCTTTCTATATTTTGGAAATTTCCACCACACTTCCTTCTGAAGTCCTAGTTTTCTTAAAGTGCACAGCAGCATGATCAGCAGTAGTTATCCTGGGATAGCAGTGGCCAGAAAGTCATCCATGCTGAAGAACTAGGGCAATCTATTAAGTCAACATGAGTGATCCATGTCACTAGCAATTTGTTTGCTATTTTTACCAGTGAGTTGGATTTTTCTTAGTTTTTTTCCCTTTTTTTTGGAGGATTTTAAAATCCTCTAGATTTTCCATTGTCTGTTGGAGATCAGCTGTTGTCAGTGAAAGTTTAACATGGATGACAGTGGCTGTGGGTGGCACAGTCAACATTTGGTGTTACCCCAGTGTTACTTGTAATCTGAGAAGACTTGAGCTTCTGAAATGTTGGTGCCTTTCGTTTGGGCTTCGGTCAGACATTCCAGGAATAGTGGGGAAGCTCCAGTGCTGGTCCTGGAAATGGGGTAGGCGGTGGCAGAGAGAAGTGAAAAAAGGAGGAAAATAAAATAAAAAAAAAGAAAAGGAGACTGAAACCCAGGGAAATATTATTAAATCAGCAGCACTGCAGTTCCCAGATTTTCAGAAACCTTGAACTAAATCCTCAAAAGTGAGGTTGGCTTCTGAATTAAAATAAAAACAATGACCAAAAAAAAAGAGACAGAAAAACTCTATCATGTGAGCATCAAAGCCAGAAATTCCAGTGTTTTGTTCCATCTGTTCATCAGTTTTTTATTTGTTTTCTATTTTTTCATTTGTTAGGACTCATGACTTATTTAATAGTTGTAAGAGGCAAAGATTTAAAAATGCTGGATCTAATTACTTGAGAAAAAGAGTGAGGATTTTATGGAAACCACCAAATATCCTGTGACTGGTGATAAACTTGCAAGTGCTAGCCATACTAATTAGTGTAAAGTTATTATTATATTAACTCAGTTAAAATAATTCAAATCAAGTGCTCATATTATTCAAGCATTGACGAGAGGAAAGTGTCAAAATGTATCCTACCTTCTATAGTTGAAATGAAGCAAGTAGAAAAAAAAAGTATTACCTACAGCAGAAAAAAATTAAACTACTCAGTGTGTGTGGCAACTCTTATGTGGTATCTATTAAAAATTGCAATTTTGAAATGTTTTTATGCAGATTCTTGTCTTTATTTCTTACAGTATTTCTGTGAAAACCTCCTAAACTTTAACATACAGAGGGACATCTTCAAAACCTGAGAGAATGCAGGTGTCAAAGCACAACATGCACGACAAGTCTCAGGTAAAAGATGCTCTAGAAGACATGAGCTTACGATGTGGCACTTTTAAACAATATTTTCAGTCATATATAATTGTACTTCCTGCATCTTGAAAAGAGAAATAAACTGGGAGGAAAGGAAGCAAAAGTAGGTCAAAAAAAATTTTTTTAACTCGTGTAAGTAAAATGATACCCCAACTTTGCACTCTTTAGATAGTATGTTTTCCTGCTGAAATAAAATCCCTTCCTCACAATGCACATTTAGCTGAATCACTTCCTCACAAATATGTGGGAAAAGTAATAATTAAAAGAATTCCTGTGTTATTAACATGATAATGAACACTTGTGCATTTGAGTCAGTAACACAAAGAATCAATACGCATGCGAAGTCAGGTTATCCCCTCTTTTAGTGGACAAGATCTGAGAGGCTTTGCATACAGTCCATCCTACTGACATATGGTGTATTTGTGGCAACAAAGCTATGCACAACAAGACAGAAAAAGCTGGAAAATGATGTGTTCTCTGATTGTGCCTGTCTTTTAATTGTTAGAGAAACCTGCTGCCATGGTTCAGTTAATCATAGATTCATAGAATCATAGGATGGTTTGGTGACAAAAGACCTTTGAGACATAGAGTACAATCGTATCTGTCCACTACTAAACCACATCATTAAGTACTTTTACTACCTGTCTTTTAAAAGCCCCAGGAATGGGGACCCAACCACCTCCCTGGGCAACTGTCCGAGTGCCTGTTAACCCTTTCAGTGAAGACATTTTTCCTGTTATCTAATCTAGTAAATTCTCCGGGTCAGTCCCTGTGGGCCACACTGAAGTGGACTGTACCAGTGGGCCAGTTTGTGCACAGCCACCTTCTCTGTTCCCTTTCCACTCCATCACTCCACACTCAGAGATAACCGTTGCTCCAAAATCAAACTGTCCTCTTATGGTTTAGAAAAAGATGAAACACTGACACTGATCAAATCCACTCTCTCTACCCTATTACGTTAGTGAAGACAAATATGATGGTCTGAATATTGTCTTGATACAGCTCCCAAGAAGTATGAAAAGGAGAAAAGTCAGTTGCTTTTACTAATCTCTTTGTCCACGTGGCAGTCATACTTCTGGCAGTTTAGAGGAACTGTGCTCAGCACCCCAGTGAATGGAACTTGGCGTGCTTTTGGTTTTGCCTTTGTGCTTGCACTGATGACCCTCATTGGTTTGAACCTGAATGTCCCAGTACATCTTGTTTCTGGAGAGAAACGCTGGCAGAAGAAGTAGTTATTAAGGACATCGAGATATGAAACAGCAAATAAGGAAAGTAGATAAAATAGTGAATAGAGAAATTGATTTTTGTCATCTTGGATAGAAATATACACCAAAATTAGTTTGCTAGGGAGGCTGCATTCCTGGGTGATACCCTTGACCCATGGGTGGGAAGAAGGAAGAAGTGAGGGAGAGCAGTCGTGGCAGCTCCAGACCAGTGGCCAAACTTCTCCTGAGGCCAATAACTCCTAACATCTCCTGGAGGTGTGATGCATGGGCTGCATTCCTCCACCTCAGTCCTGGAACTGCTGCTGCGGCAGGAATGGGGCTGGTTGATTCAGACCCAGATCCTGGAACCAAAAAAACCCTTGTTGGCCTGCCTGAGTGGCTAAGAAAAGTGAGCAACAAATGTATTGAAGGATGTGGAAGGCAATTCAGGCTTCCAGCAGTTACCCTACTCATTTTAACAATTTTACAGCATGTTTTTCACATAGCATTGCCCTAAAGATGTGCAGCAGTTCTCACTGTTTTTTACAGTCAGATCTCCTAAGCCCTGCTAGTTTTCTAGACCATGGCATAACTGCAGCTAGCTACTGTGAAAAACAACACCTTATTTTCCTCTCCTCCAGTGGTTAGGGATATGAAAAAAAACCCCAACAACCAAACCCAAAACAAAAATCCAACAAAAAACATACTGCTAGTAACTGTGACCTACAACTGGAGCTGGTGCCAGAAGCCCAAACCATGATTTCTTTAAGTTATGAAATGCTTCACATAGCCTAATACCACAGCAGTGACCCTACTAGGTCTCTTCTGAATAAGTTAAGCAAAAAAATAGAGGCGAGAAAAAGAAGAGAAGAAACCCAATGTTTTAAGCGTCAAATTACTAAATAATAGAAATGGTATTTTCTGACTTAGATGTTTAAGAAAGTTCATGAAAGAGATGAATATTAAGCCAAACATTTTTTTGGCTTTGCTGCAGCCGGCTGCAGGAATGTAAACTTTTTCTTCAATGACTTCAGCTCCTAATTTAAAAGCTAGGATTTTTAGCAGTGAGCAAGAGACTATATTTGGCCAAAAAATTCTGCTGGCTTTACTTAGTTACCCAGCACATTCAAAACAATACTCCTTTATCAAAAAACAATAGTCTGTTTTATTCACAACACATGTAGAAGTTGGACCATCCATGAAATTCCACTTTCTTCTCTTGCAATATGTCTGTTGCTGGTTAATGAGCTGCGACAGTGCCTGGGCTTCATTTTCAGCAAATTAAACTTGTGCCTCACAGGAATTGTGGTCTGGTTGTGGCACTGCTCCTAGGTATGGGTGGGGTTTGTTTCTTCAACCAGCTCTTGGTTAGCCACATGGGTACGTGCTGTCGCACCACACAACAAAATCTGCTCTATAATAACTGGTGTAAGTAGCCATCCACCCCGCAAAAGTGGATCCCATTTAATTTACTTTGTGTTTACAGCGCTCCCTTTCAAACTGTATTGTTGGCACAGATGGGTATTTATATAACTTTTATTTTAAACTATTTATTTAGAGTTGAGACTTCAGTAACACTCTCTGTCAGATTTATAGCGCACATTTAAAATCAAGGTTCTAAAAATGTAATATTTCAAAGAGGAAGAAGCAGACAATGAACTTACACACTTGGGAGCCTATTCTGTCTCTGGATGTGATGGGAGCTGTGCACACTGTTTATGAAGAAGTCAGCTGATAAATCAGAGTGTGTGCATCTGTGTTTGTACAATTACGCTTGATCAAAACCCCTCAAGATTATGTGTGGTTCTCAGACTTAATGTAAAACCAACAGGCTGCTGAAGAGAGGTAGATTTTTAATCTTGGATCATTGTGTTTCCCTGGCAAAGGCAGATCTAGTGGGATACTCCATCGCTCATGGGTAGGATCAGATCTGGTGCTGACCTCGGAGAGAAATGAAATGAACAAAATAAAGTGCACAAAAATAAAAAAAAAAAGAGAAAATGGCTCTTGCTCAGCCTTTGAAAATAGGGTTAATAAAAAAATGGCTTTTAGAAATCCTTTTTTGAAACTAGAAGAACAAAACAGACTTCCATTTTCACGTAAGAGCTTTCAGGTTTATTGTAAGGCAGGGAAAAGCATTATTTGGGCAATAATTGTAAAAAAATCTTCATTAAAATGGATATTATCACCTGAACATTTGCTTTTCGTGCCCCAGTTCTCCATGGCTTGTAGAAGAATGAATGTCAGTGTGTATGGAGCACACAGGATACTTTATGTCTACAGGAAAAAAAAATACTTTTAATGAAGGCAAAACCTGGCCTAAAAAATTTAGTTCCTCTTTTTCATAAATCTATGTAATTCCTCTGGTCTTCCACCTGTGCAAAAATATTCTCTATAAGCTTCATTTTGGAAAGCAACCTGTGTATATATCTCAGCACTCCCTGCAATAATTAAACACCGTGCAAAAATAATGAAGGAAAAATCCTTGTTAAGGATATGGGCTTTCAGGCTTCTTGCAAGTTGCAACAACAACCATAAAATCACTTGGCAAATTTGTACTCCTCCCGTTCTCCTGAGATCCCAAAATTAAAACTTCAATTTTTACAACATTGCTATGAAATAACAGAGAAACAAGTGAAATGACATAACCACTCTTTGCTCAGAAATTCAATGAGGAAATTAACAATAGATTTCAGCACTCTTGAATCTCCATCCCAAGCTGTAACTTAGAGGGCTCCAGCCTTTAAAAGCTTAACTCTTAATCATATTTACTACAAGCAGTTCTCTATAAGTTGGGTAACTTGTAGTGTGAGAGCAGTTAAAAACTTGAGCTAAAGTTGGAAGGATCCTTGTCAGCTTCTTTTCTCTCTTCTTTTGTTCTAAACGCAAAGAAATACTAAAATAAAATAATAAAACATGATAGAAAATAGACATGCATATGCCAATATACATCTGTATGTGTATATGTATGTGTAAAAGAGTGTTAGCTTTGAAACCTCACAATAACCCTCATTTTATAACTCTACTATGTTCTCCACATTCAAATAACTATCTTTGATGCCTTCCCTTTATGTAAAGAAATATAAACTGGACACACACACAAAAATATAGCCTGTCAAACCGGCCCTTTCAAAGGGCCCAGTATTTTAGACTAGTGAGTAGAAATGGAGACTGAGCTTGGAAAAATCAGTATGATTCTCACAGCATAGGGTATAGAGAGGGGTGGTTACACAAACATTGTCAGTGTTTCCGAATGGTGCAAAATGCTCTGTAACACAAGAATAATGTTTTATCTGCATCAAAAGCATGCAGAGGACTGAAGCAGGGGCCTCAAAGATTTGTTCAGCTCTGCAGAGGGCAGCAGCCGAACAACTGCACCCTTTTCTTGATAGGCATTGGGGAGAATAGGTGAATTTTACTCATGCAGAGTATAAATACACAATTACAAATGACAGTAGATTTCTCTAACTGCAGGGAAACCATCATGAAATAATTCATGATTCATAATAAGATTATAATACTAATGGTGGTAATATAATCAATTGATAATCGATCTATATAGCACCTGTTTTCTATGTCCCTGCAGAGAAAGAAAATAGTATTATCGTAACCACATAATCAGATACCTTTAGGGAGTTATTTACAGGACATTCCTGTCTCTGAGCTAGTTCTTACTTCACTTGGATGTTACAAAGTCACACAGTTAGTTTTTGATTCCACATGACTTTGAGAACAAAAAGCCTTTGCAGGAGTGCAAAACCTAATTGCTGTTAGTACCTTGTCAGTTAAGATGAACCCTCCTCTGTGAAACCACCAAAGGTAAAATTGTTGCCAGACATTGAAAAGGCGCAAAGCTATAAGAATGCAAATATTCAAAGATGGTGCAAAGGTCATCCAAAGATGATGCAAAGAGTGTAATTAAGATAGTAGCAATTTTATTTTCAGATTACTTTTATCTATCTAATTACTAAAAGTCCCTACATTCTTATTTCTTTCCTTGCACTGCATTGAGGCTCTGCCTGTGGTGCTGTGCGAGCCATTTTTTAGAACATCAGGGAGGAATCTTATTGCCTGAGCTGTGAATGGAGTTTCAAGTGGTTGCAGACAAGTGCAGGTGGTCAACACCGAAAAAGTGTCATTGTCAAGCATTTTACCTAATTTATAAGTGACAAAAGAAAGACATTGCTGCAACGAATCCCTCAGCTCTTACAGCCATAAAGTAGTGAGGACACTGTTGAGCAGGTTTGCAGGAAATTAATTGTGCTCTGGCAGGCAATTTGTTATAAGCAGTGTGGAAAGGGATGTTTTTCCCTTTTTCTCCTTTTTTTTCTTTTTTTTTCCTTTTTTCTTTTTTTTCCATTTTTTTAAAATAGGACCGATTCAAACAAAGGTGTTAGGGTTAACTGATTTGTAATAGCAGCACAGAGATTTCTGCAAACGTGTATGTGCACTTTCATGTTATTTTCTGTTATTTTACACTCACTCTTCTTCAGGTGGTGCAAACTGCATATATGAAATACAGTTGTGCCTGTAATAATCCCACATTCCTCACAGTGATTTCAGTGGTGGCTATAGAGACCTTTAAGCTGGACTGTCCTACAGAAATGGGCCACTGTTGGCTCGCTCTCAAAAATAATAGGAAGCTGAATTTGCTGTTTTTTGCTTGCATTACCCTGTGTGATAGAGTACACAATTTAGGACGCTGGTATCTATAAATAGACCTGGGCTTTTTCCAAGAGAGTCAGAAAGTAGCACCCCTGTTAAAATACCTTTCTAGAGTATAAAGTAAAGGTAAACATTCAAGTAGAGCTGTTTGTACATAAATATTTTCTAGTAGAGTTTGATGAGTTTGGTTCTCAGAATGACAAAAAAAAAAAAACCCACCAAAACCAAACCAAACCAAAATCCAAACAAAAGTATAATTCTTGCTTCAAAGTTTATTTTTGGAGAATTTCTGTAAGCAATCTCTTTACTAAATCCAGGGTTTATTTAAAGGCCAACAAAAACACCTTCAAAAGATACCATGCTCTAATGATAAACAAACAGTTTCCAAGTAGACTTTCAATTGTTGAATTATTTGATGTCAAAAGGTAGGAAATGAAATATTTCTAAATATAGTGCATTGGAATTTTCTTATCAGTTAATTTTTTAGAAGCTCTACACTTAAGAGCACCATAGTAACAGCTCTGCAAGCTGATTCTTCATTACAGTTATCCACCGAGAGCTTCACTGAAGACATTTCCTCTGGGATCAGAGAGACTAAAAATCAATTGTGATAAATTAGAACAAATTTAAAGAGCAAAAAGCCCTAGAAAGTATGTGATGAATAAATAGGGAGATCTTTATTCCCTAGGTAATCTTTTTTTGCCTCTTTTGTTCTTTGTTGTTCTGTAAACAAATACTTCTGGATTGGAAATGTTAACACCTTTTAATTCCTTCAGAAGGTTTTGTAAAACTGAGGCTGAAATAATTCAGTCTAAATTATGCAAGTATTTAAGGTATGCAAGTATTTAAGGTATGCAAGTATTTAAGGTACGCAAGTATTTAAGTTACTGAGCTCCTAGTATGTAAAAAGTAGACAATGAGAAGGTCAAAATAATGAAGGCACTGATGACATCTTTGCCAGACATCTATGGTTTGAACATATATGTCTGTCTGGTGTGTGTTTTCCTCATAGCCTCAAATCTGTGTTGAGAAGTGAATCAAAATATCATTTACCTCCCCTCAAAAGTACAAAGGTTATGACAGTGAAGGCAGCACACTAAGCAGAATTCCAGCTGTTGCTCCAGCCTTGTGGTGTGCTGAAGTGGGGGGAATATGTTTTGCATGGCTGTTGCAACCTCACTCTGCAATCTCCTGCTCTGAGGCCAACAAAGTCTGCCCAAGCATATTTATTTAACTTACTGCATCCATTAAATGAGGCTTCAGGATTGTACGCTGTTGACAATTAGGAACTGTATTGTGCGCCACAGACAATCTTGGTTTTCCTGGAGGGCGAACAGCAGAACTGTCATGCTCCATACCACCTTGTTGTCAGATGCAACTTTCCTTTTGTAGTGCAAGCAGCAGCTGTGCTAGGCAAAATAAGCTGAATTCTCACATGCACTTTTCCTTTAGACACTGAATGGCATTTCTGGTACTGAATGCCCCTATGCAGTTGTGCTGGAAAAAAAATAGTTAAACATTTTATGAAAATAAAGCATTAACTCTTCATCTTCTGTAATTTTAAGTCATTGTCCTCCATCATGCCATCAACACAATACAGAGTGCTCAAAGTTGTTCAGAGGATGTGTCTCAGCCTGTGTGCACACCCTGTATCCAGGACACAATGTCAGTGGTAGTGTCAACACTTCTGATGGCAGATCTGCAAAAACAGGGAAAAGGATGGTTGCTATTCATCTCACTTTCTCCAAATTTTCATTTGCTTCATTTTTTAACACTGTGTTGGCTGAAGGAAGAGTGAGATATTGCCTTCTACACAAACTCTGTTCAATAAAGAGTTTGAAGATGTGGTGACTGGCGCCAGGAGCAGCCCTGCTGAGAAGGGGCATGAGGGTGCAACTTCTCAGCTGCAGGCAGCCATCTCACTGAAATCCTGGTGCAATTGTTTCTAGAAGTGCAATTGGCTTCAGAGGGAGAACAACAGGGTCCTTTTTATCCCTGTGTGTGAAATCCATGTGCCTGCTCTGGCCTCAGGCCACGGCTTGGAGGTATAGCTGGGGAGCTGTGAAGGCTGGCTCTGAAACATCTCAGAGCACAAATCCACTCAAGTCTGTCCAAAAATTGTTTACAGGTTAACTTTGCAGGCCTAAGTGTCTCCTGCCAAAGCACTCTACTTTTCTGCCAAAGCAGATATTATCTTTCCTGAAGCTTACCTAAATCTGGCATGAAGGAGTAAGTTTTCCAGTGTATAGCAAGGCTTAAAAACACATATCAGTGCAACCCTAGGGAGGTGAAACACAGGGTATGGGAATGTGAGACATAAGTTTCTGAGTCTGGCTTTATTGCTGGAGAAAATGGCACAGTGCCTAACTGTGTCCTCTACCATGCCTGTTCATACAAAATGCTCCACCAACTCACACAGTTTCTGTGGCATATTTTTTCATACAAGTGAAACAATGACATCAAAGATAAGCTGGGATCTTGTGTTATGGTGAAGCGTGGTGTAGCTTGTGGCTGTGAACCGAGGGAGGTTTGGTTTACCTGTTGCAGGCTGATTTGCAGATAGGTTAGGTAATTTTAGCAACAGAGTGACTGAGCCCAAGGGTGCTGTGCATGGTTTAGGGTGTCTGCACTGGAGGGGAGTGCTTAGTCCTCTGGAAATTCAACAGTCCTTGCTCTACTGAATCTGTGGTCAAGTTCTGATAAAACAAAGAAGTAGAAGACAATTATAAAATAAGTTTGACGTTCACTTCTAATTCACTGTTTCATGCATTAAAGAATAACTTTGGGATGATTGTCCCCTAAGGACTTCAGGAAACGTTGACTTTTTTGGAGGCATTTGAGTAAAGATGAGTATATGTGGGATGCGTGCACAAGGAGACTGAAGAAGCATAAAGGAGTGTAGGAAAGGTACTTCTGAAGAAAAAAGGAAGAAAAAGCAAAGGGAGTTAGAAAAGGTGGGTTACTCAGTCCCCTTCAAGGGGTAGAGAGATATTCTGGAAGATGACAAAACCTTTAAAATGACTGCATGGTATTTAATATGCATATACAAAACTTAGAATCTAGGAGAAGACCTTAAAGGGAAGTTATATTTCCCCTACACAATTTTATTTTCATGTTATTTTATGTTGTTTGAAACACTGAAGAGTAAGATCTGAATTTCAAATCTTGTTGTAACTTAGTCTCCCTATGGCCTTCTACAGGTATGTCAATCAGAAAGGAACATTAAAGAGAGCATTCTCCCACTGATGGGTGAAAATGGTGACCTCTTATCAACAGATGAAGAGAAGGCTGAGGTACTCAACGATTTTGTTGCCTCAGTCTCCACTGACAGCTGCTTTCCTCACCCCTCTTGGGTGAATGGACTACAAGATGGTGTCCAGCGGGATAAAGCCCCCTGCATTCTAGAGAAGGATCAGATTCATGACCACCTGAGGAACCTGAACACATATAAGTCTATGGGATCTGATGAGATGCATCCCAGTGTCCTGAGAGAATTGGCTGATGTGGTTGCCAAGCCACTCTCCATGATATTCTAGAAGTCATGGCAGTCAGGAGAAGCCCCTGGTGACTGGAAGAAGGGTAATGTGCCCATTTTTAAAAAGACGATCCTCGGGACTACCAGCCTGTAAGTCTCACCTCTGTACCTAGGAAGATCATGGAACAAATCTTAGAAGCTATGCTGAAGTGCATGAAGGACAGGAAGGTGATTAGAGGCAACCAACATGGTTTCACTGATGGCAAGTCCTGTATAACCAACCTAGTGGCTTTCTGTGATGGGGTAACCACAGCAGTGGACATGGGAAAACTAACTGATGTGATCTAGCTGGACTTCTGTAAAGCCTTTGACATGGTCCCCCACAACATCCTCTTCTGAGGGATGCAGCTATAAACTGGAGAGGAGCAGATTTAGACTAGACATAAGGAGGAATTTCTTCACAATGAGATTGATGAGACAATGGCACAGGTTGCCCAGGGAAGTTGTGGATGATCCATCCCTGGAAGTGTTTGAGGTCAGGTGGGATAAAGCCTTGGGCAGTCTGATCTAGTTGGAGGTGTCCCTGCCCATGGCAGCGGAGCTGAATTGATCTTTAAGGTCCTTTCCAACCCAAATCATTCTATGATTCTATGATTCTACACTAAACAAAGACCTATTAGTATTTAACATTTCTGTACTATACTTGAAGATAGAAGGTAGAACCAGCCAAGATGCTGCCATGATTAAGCAAAAATTCCAGTGTATAAGAATAGTTCAAGACCCGAATAGCTTCTAAAAGAAACAACAGGGATGTTTTCCAATTATTAGATAATATTTCTGAATTAGTTTTGCAGTCACTTTCATCTGGAGATCTCAATACACTCAAGTCATTTAAATAAGGAATAACTGAGAATTTGGAACTCTACCATGATACAGAGCAGTAAATACTTTCAAACAAATACATGGAAATGAGGAAAAAAAGATAATGGGAATATGTGGAATTTCCCAAAGTCATGGTTCTGGAACAGCAGAATGCTCTTTCCTGGAATGGCAGGAAGATGTGCCAGGGGAGGTTTAGGTTGGATATTAGGAAAAGTTTCTTCATTCAGAGGGTGGTGGAGCACTGGAACAGCTCCCCAGGGAAGCAGTCACAGTGCCAACCTTAACAATATTCAAGAAGCATTTGGACAACACCTTAAGAAACATGGTGTAAATTTTGGGATTGCCCTGTGCAGGGATAGGATTCAGAATCAATGACCCTCACGTGTCCCTTTCAACTCAGGTCATTCTATGATTCTGTGATTCTGTGCCCTTTATTCCATTTTTAGTTGTTGATGCAAATAAAGGTGTAATACCTCATGTGAGCTCAGTAGTGTTATTTTGAGACACATCTTCAGCACATACAACTAAGTACCCCATGCTATTTTCCAGAATTGTACAAAGGGAATTAGTAATTTCTGGGCAGCAAAATTTTACCAGGGGCAGGACGATGTCAGCACTTTCACCACAAAATCATCATTGTTCAGCAGGCAGAGAAAATGCTTGAGTCATTTGCGTCTGAGGGAGTGGCAACCATACAAGATGGAAAAAAGGAAAATTTCCAGCCATTTTCTTGGTTAGAAATATGAATAATATTAGTGCCAAAGAAAAGGGAAATTTGCCACTTTAACAACTCATCCCACACTTTTTAAAAAGTCTTGAAAAGAAAAGCCACTGTTGGCGTTTTTCATGTTCCAAGACTACAGAAAAGAAAACTGAGTACAGCTCCATCACTATGTGATAATGAGGTAATAGCAGGTCATGGCCCTTCATGAAAAACTTTTGAAGCAGGCAGCCCTGTGTAGAAGTACAAGCAGAACAGAATAGAGAAAGGGCATCACATTTCACCTGAGACTAAAACACTTCTAAGGAAATGATGGGTCTTAGATAATATCTCTAGAAAAATTCTTTTGAAGCTGGACACTGCTGGCTGGGATGGCTAAATAATGTAATCATTTTGGGGCTCTTCGTGTCATCATGGATTGATTACATTCTCATCTGCAAGTAGGTGTTAGGGTGGGATCTACTGTGGAGCCAGTTGCGAGCTAGATTTCATCTCCCTGAGAGGTGGAAAAGGTGATCGTTGTGGGCTTGGAAGAATAATCAATCACGAATCACATAATGGGACACTAACATGTGGAGTTGAGTAAGGTTGACTGTGTCCTATTGGGTGGAGCAGGAGAGTGAAATGTTACGTGGTGAGCCAGTATGACTGAGCAACACATGTCTCCTTGCAGAACAAGGCTGGTATAAATGGCTAGAGGATAAATCTACCAAATCCCTTCTAAATAAAGATGATGAGCTGTAGCAATACTAAATATCACATGCAAAAAGAAATCTCTGTAAACATGTGTGTCCGGAAGACAAACATGAAGTAAGCCATGGGCTGAAAATGAAGCTTCAGGCACTGTATTACTATTTTTTTTGGTTGGGTTTCCCCATGAAGTGAGTTATAAAGTGTCACAATGATTAGCTTACTGTCCCCATTTAGCTCTCCAATGAGGTGTGAATATTTTAGTGCTGATACACAGCCCATTTTCACTAGTGTTTCATCTGCCTTTCATCATGTTGGGAGAAATGCATCTTCAGGCATTTCTGAGGACTGCTGTGAGCAGGGAAGGCATGTTTCCTCATCATTTTGTCATGAGGTATGATGAGATTCTTCTTTCATGCAGTGCCAACCTGATTTGGGGGAGTCTTGGAATAAATATGAAGCATGTGGTGTTCTTAGTTGTTAGGGCTTGCTTTGTGACCCTGGCACTGACAGGGATATGTGAGCCCGAGCGGAGGCTATATAATGGGTGCACAGAAGCAGTCAACTAATTTAGGGAAGGAGAACTGTCTTACAGTTTTCCTTTTCATACATTTTGAAAGAGAAGGAGCCTGGTTTCTCTCTCACACTATTTTCATGTTTTAAACAAAGTGACTGATATCACAACAGTGAATGCAGAGAGGAATACCAGAGGTAACTGTCATTAGCAGATATCATTAGCTTGACAGGACAAACACAACCTATAGACCTTCCTGGTGTTATAAAACATAGTTTTCCCTGAAAATGTGGTTTTGGAAAGGATTTTGCAAATCTTCCACATTGTGATCAGGCTTGAGGTATAAAACTCTGTCTAAGCTAAGCATTTTTTCTGTACTCCATGAGCTGAATTTAGTCCTTTGAGAAAGAGTGACTAATGCTAGTACCTGAGAGTAGGTCTCTGTAAGGCAAATGCCTTAAATGTAGCTTTGTCTTGAAATTGACTATAGCTTGTTTTAGAGGAAATAATAAAAGTGCCAGATTACATTCTTTAAATAGGCTAAAGTGCTCCTAGAGTGCTCATTCCCCTCTTCACCCTTTGGAGCATTTCTTAGTTACTGCCCATCTCTCAGGAAGATCCCCATTGATTAAGCCTGTCCTTTCTGAAACTATTGCAGCTCAATTATGTCTTAACACACAAAAGCTTGATTTAATCTCAAGCCATACGCATACAAACAAATCCAAACTACTGCAGGTGATTGTACCCTGGTTCTGAAGAGCTGTACTAGAATAGCATGTTTGCTAAAGCAATTTGGTGCTGACCAAAGCAGGGCTGGAAGATTCAGAGTGTTGTTTATCATACCTGCATGTACTCTGTCTTACAAGATGATACTGGTTGCTTCATGCAGCTGCTGAATTTCTCCTGCAGTTTGAGATTAGAATATCCCTTCTCTGGTTAGATGCTGAGAGCAAGAGCTTGGCTTACTCCCAGTGGGCTTGGTGGGACAACGGCAAGAATAACACTTTGCTTGGTAGTTAGATCTACTGAGCCTTCCCTGCTTTTGGTCAGAGGCCATGTGCTGAAATCAACTGTCTTCCTCCAGACACCCCAACCGTTCTCAGCATGTGGGCTCCCAAAACTGCCTTTGACAGGTGGGGCAATCGCTCCCTGAAGAGGGTATTAAATGAGGGTGTTGTAAGCCCTTAGAACATTGTAAATCCCCACAGTAAATCTACTGTAACAAAGCAGTACACATCACTATGTACCTCTTCACTCATTACCATTGCTTTTTAGATGAAGGTCCCTGTTGCATAGGATATGGACATATGTTCATAAAAATTGTTGCAGTCCTTAGTTAACAGTATTGGAGTGACTTGAATGAAAAATGTGTCTGCTAGCCCCTAGCAGACCTCTCAGCAGGTGATGTTACTCTGTTTTCCTGTAAGAATTCCGTAGAAACATGTGTTGTGTAATGTAATACTGTGCTGTTCCCTTTCCAATACTGTTGCTGTTATATAGTTTAATTCTACTTAAATTATTAGATAGTAATTGATGTATTTATTTATTAACTGGGTTAAAAGGGAAGATGTACTCAACCAATGGAAATCAGTCCTGCTCTAATAAGTGAAAGCACTTATCCATTCTCACTTTGCATGGATAACCTCACATGTATTTCCCTTAAAACTGCAGGGATTTCAGGGGTACTAGGGTGTATCTGAAGCCACTGACACAACGAAGGTTAGCCTTAGGGTAAGACTTGAATCCACCAGGAATGGAAATCTTTAACCATTGCTTAGGTCATGGAAAAAGATTGAGCTCGCAGCTCTCAGATATCTGTCCTCGAGCACAGAACAACTGCATATCTCTTAAGCCTTCGTCCCCTCCCCCGCCCCAAAGTAATGGCAGTGCAGGCAGTTCCCAGCCCTTGATTCCTGATATGCCAATATACATTGGCAGAGCTTTGCTTTGCACAAATTTATATTTCCCTTGTAACAGTAAGTTACAGACTATGCTCTATTTCCCTCTTTCACATCTGAGTATGTATGTCTTGTACCCTGTATGTTGGCTCTGACATATAT
The DNA here is from genome assembly GCA_033459285.1 of Clamator glandarius. Taxonomy (NCBI): domain Eukaryota; kingdom Metazoa; phylum Chordata; class Aves; order Cuculiformes; family Cuculidae; genus Clamator; species Clamator glandarius. The sequence continues at coordinate 207,166 of JAUNZM010000789.1, forward strand.
ATCATACCTACATCCATGAGATGCTGCCAGATTTCAGAGCTGCCCTTTGTCAAGTGGCCATACAACTACAGTGTCATGTTTGACCTTAGGTTTTTGAGTAGGAATGATAAAACACTAAAAGTAGCAAAGGTTTTAATGTATTTATCCCTAAGACTTTGGGAAATCCAGCAATGTGTCAGGATTTTGCATCTGCAGGTCTATAAAATTTTGCTGCTCTTTACGTGCACTTACGGGAGACAACAGGCAGAACGTATGTACAATAACTACACTCATGGTTTGAAATACAGTACCTTGTATTGCTCCTGTTTGGACTGCACTTCCAGCTGATCCTGTCCTTACCCTGAGACCAGCTCTTCCACTATACAAGGAAGAGTATGCAAAGGTTAAGTGCCAGCTCTTTTTTCAGGAATGCCCTCCTCTCAGCTGTTGATGTTCTGTCATGGTCAATCTTTTTCAACCTTCCATCTATTTAAAATATATTAAGGAAGTATTTAATGTAAAGATTACATATTTTTGCAGCAATTTTCTTTCAAAAGCAATTTGAGAATATTTGGATTTGCTTTTACTTCTTCTGGTGACTTTACTTAAAGATAGTGCATCTCTTACCTGTATTTCCAGATACTTCAGCATCACTTTGTTCAAGATCAGTAATACAATAATGATGTCATTTAATAGGTAGCTGGATGAAGATAGGTGGATTAGGGTGCAGTTCTTAATAGAAAATACCTCTGTGCAGTGTGGCAATGTTGTACAGCATGACACAAAGCTGAAATTCACATTTGTGGTGTGTAGTCATAGGAAAAGAGAATAAGTTACAAAAGGGAGGGCTGCAACAAGGAAAAAGTGATGTATCACTTGCTTTTGGACAATCTACAGCTACCTCAAATGAATGGTTTAGTTATGTGAGTGGAATCATTTCTGATAAATGTTGACTAAGTGGGTTTACAAATCTGGATCACCAAAACAAGGCACAACCAAAAGCTGATTTGAAAGGTCTTGTGGCCAGTCAAAGATCAATCGACACTTACATAGTGAATAAGGAGAGCAGAAAGGGGAGAAAACAGGCTGCATTGAAAGCCTCAGTGGAGCTCCAGGCCCTGACAAACCATAGCCTGCCAGTGTTTTGCTTAGTCTGTATGAGATTTATTTGGTGCAAAGCCTCCTGCTTCCTCTTGCACTTTGAGGACGTGAAGGAAGGTGTGAGCAAGGGAAAACATTGTCAGATAAAATCTTGCAGAAGTGTTGAAGCTGAAAAATTAGCTGTGCTTTTTTGCTGTTTGGCCTAAATTCTGCACAGCCATCACCTGAACTTGCCAACCTCTGCGTGTGCTCAAGACTTAGATCTCATACAGATAGTGCTTGTACAGGAGTAGCATGCACATCATGGAGGCTGGGTTTTCTTCTATTCTCTTCCTTATTATAGAGGTAAATTAATTTCTCCAATTTTTTTTTTTTTTTTTTTTTGTTAAAGCTAACAGGTCTGCAGAGAGGTGCTTGCTTAGTTCCTGGCAAAGAACTAGCAACCAAATGTTTTTGTTCCTGAAAAAGGGGTATCCATTTTCCTCACCTTATGCTGTGGATGAGGGTCTGTAAAAGGTTTACATTAGCAAAGTAAATTAAGACTTTTATTAATAAGCAAGTGCTGTATTATCAGTCCCATAGCCCTACTTGGAGTAAGACCCTGATTTCCTGATTAAAAGTGGTTATTTGGAATAGTTTCCTTGATTTCAGTGGTACTGAGTCTGACGCGGGTTATTCAGACTTCACAAGCATATCTGACTATACCCTGTGTTTCTTTCTTTGTAGATCAGCCCTGGAGGGAGAACTTGTACACTTCTAGCTTTACCAAACACTTCCATTGTCCCTGGATATACTGTGAAAAACAGTTAAGGCATTTTTGTTACAACATCTTTTTTTCCCCTAAGAGAAATTGGCTGTATTGCAATACAATTTTTCCCCCCTAAGTAAATAGATACAGTTTATATCTTCTGGCAAAAAATAAACCAAACCCTCACAATTCTTGGCGAGATGAATCTTCCAGGGTTTGATCCTTTGGCAGAGCTCTGTGGTTTGGCTTTCTCTCTTCTCTTAGTATTGTGTGTGTGTATGCCTCATTCTCTTTGATTTCATAGCACTATTTATGTTTATATGCTAGCTTTTGTCTCAGTTGCCAGTTCCTTTTCCTTTTCAAGATACTTGATCTACTTGACTACTAAATGCCCTCTCTTCTATACAGTTTGGGTTGCTCATTTCCTCAGTGTCCATTCCTCACGACATACGTCTGTATAACACATCTGTGCTGCTTTCTCCCTCTTTCCCCTCTATGTCTTTTCCAATTTCCCTTTTCCCCCTGTAACTCTGTTACTTCTTGTATCTAATTTTGCTTTTTGAAATCTGTCCTCCTCCAAATGAAGTGCCCTCTTCTTTTGTTCTTTTTTTTCTCCCAGATTTTGTACCTTTTTTTGTTATTAACATTCCTGTTATTGATACAATAATATTTATTTACTTTTGAATTTCCAGAAAAAAATCCAATGTCTAATTTCATTTGGCATTTTGGAAATCAAAATATTTACTTCAAAATGTTGAAATCAAAATTGACTCTTCATCTTGCTACTGGTCTAGATGACACTTCCTCAATTTTTGGTGAATCTAGAAGTGGAAACTCTATCTCCCAGTCTACTTTCTCCAGCAAAAGGAAACCTCTACTTTCAGTTGAAGGGGTTTGTCATTGAATGAGGAATTTTGGATCAAACCAGACAATTTGCTGGTTTGGTGATAGAAAAGTTACGACAGAACTTCTTAGTGTGATGTTGAAGACCTCTAAGGAAATGAGCCTTGTGGGCTCACAACTGCTTCCTCTGAATTCAGCTCTTGACCTCTTGTTGATTGAATGGGAGCAGTGTTAGTTCCCCAGTGTAGAACTTGGAAAATAGTTTTTGGAACCAGCAGTTGTAAGCCTTTTCTAAACTGCAAGACTTTTTAGATACAGGAACCTGTGCTGCTGGTCTGCAAATCAAAGCTGCTTTGTGATGTTTCAAGCTGCTGACTACCCAGCCCAGCTGACTGTGGTGGGGATGGGACAGATAGTCAGGGATTCTAATCTTATCTGCTTTCATGGTTTAAGTTGTTCCTGTTCTTTGTTACTTAGAGCCTAAGGGGGGAAAAAAAAATCTCATTTAGTAACAGCATTGTCTGTCCATAAAAGTACAAGTAATTCAGAGGTGAGCTGCTTTTACAGAATCAGACCTGGATTTTCAGAATTAATCCATTTTATTTGCTCCAAAGTGTGTTACAAATATTATTCAGTTTGGTAGACATTGTTTTATAAGATATTTTGTCAAATATACAGGATTTAATAAAGTCTAATGAAAATGATTAAACATATATTTATTTTAATTACAGAAAATTAAAAGGAACATCTTAACTTTAACTCTAATTTGGTGTTCTGCCAACTCAAGCAAAGATGAATGAGGTATAATAAAAATGAACACAGTTCTTATTTTTATTGGTTATATGGCCACCTTTCTCACTACATACATCAGTTAGCAAAGTCTGCTTTCAGCAGTGGAAATTTCATTATCGCTTCTAATTCTGGTTTTGTAGCACATTAAAGTTTCCAACAGTTAATGACTCTGGTTTCTTTCTTTGAAGGTTCACCTTTCATGAAAGAACATGGAAGAGGAAAGAAATGACAGTAAGACTGAATTATGAACTCTCAGAAGCTGAGAACAAGAACTGATTGTATTGTGGAAGCTGAATCCACTGCTCTTGAGTAACGCTGGGCAACAATGATCACATGCATGAGATTGCTGACGCAGATGTACCTCATGTATTACTCATACAGGTTAGAAGAGACAAAAAGAAAACATTTATCCCAGTTTTCAATTCAATACTTTAAGAATACCACAAACACCACTTTAAAAGCCTGTCAGTCACTTGAAAACTGATGGCTGGATTTCCTCACCTTAATTGAAGCTTCTTTCTACTCTTGGTCAGAGATCATTGTGCCCCAGGCTTCTTTACCAATGTTAAACTTTCTTCTTTTCTGCTCTGACTTGTGCACTTGTGTCCCAGAGATGGGGTGATGGAAAGGTGTTATGTCCCATCAGCATGTCACCATGCCTGTACACTGTCCATGTCACCCTTATATCTGGTGGTTATCAAAGCCAGAACACTTCAGTTACTATTCAGGTATTCACCTGAGTGACTCAGCATCAATCTGAGCATCACCTCACTGCAGGATGACTGCAATCGTATCTCACAGAGGTATCATGGAATTTAATTACATCTTCTGCAAAGTGCTTAGAGGTTCTCTGACAAAAGTGATTTCAGCATGCAAAGTACTGCAGCGAAATAAACTGATCTAGATAGCAGAGGTCAATCCTGTCTGCCGATGTTAACCTAACAGCCTGTGCTTTTCCTCTTCCCTTCAACATTTGCCAAAACAGATAGAGTTTATTTTTCCTTTGATCCCATGGAGATGACAGTGACAGATTACTTTCAGTTTGTCATCCTGAACCTTCCCACTTTCCTGGTGATGTGACCCATGACAGGAAGGAGATCTGTAATCACAGACAGCTGCCTTTCTGAGCCGTGTTCAGATACCACAGGAGAGATGGGACAGGACCACACAGGAGTTACCATCTTCCCAGCTCCGTGTCGGAGTCCCAGAGATGGGTGTTGAGAAATAATTCTCAGAGGAGCAAGAGTTTTTAAGAAACTGTGTGGTTCTTAAATTTTTCACAAGGCAGCTCACTGCTCTAGAGAGTCTCATTTCCACAGCAGAGCTTCAGACCATTTTGAGTGTAGCTATAAGAGACTGTCTCCAATACTGGGGCCCCGAATAACATAAGCTCTATTTTTGTGATGTTTTCACATCAGTCTGTGCTACTGGGAATAGTCATATTTTGGTGCTCAATCTTCATAATCTGGAAAACCGCTGATTTTTTTTTTTTTTAAATGAAAAGTAAGACTCATTCAGGTTCCAATATATGCACATCAGATTTAGTGTATGTACATCAGATGAACCAAGCAATTAACTAGGACTCGGGGCAGAAACAAGCCCCAAAATGGTCAGCATCAGTCAGTTCTGTTCTTCACAACATCCCAAAACTCACAATGTGGGATAAAAAAAACCATTATATCTCATAAAACCATATGAAGTGCAGCATCGAAACATAATTATCACCTGAAGATTCACCAGAGTTGTCCTGTAATTTTAAAATATTGAGCACACAGACAGATGTTCTTCATACTAGAAGAGATCTCTAGTCCCACCTTCTCCTCAAAGCAGGGACAACTTGGAGATCAGAGCAGGATGTGCAGGGCTTTTTCCAGCCCCAGCTTGAAAATTTCTGAAGCTGGATACTAGATAGACACCCTGTGTTATTTTAACCCCTGCTTGGTATCTTCATGGGGACAAAATCTCTACCTGCATCCTGTCTGAGCCTCTCTTGCTATCTCTTGTCCTCCCACCACATACTGTTGCGAAGCACCCATACCCATTGCTTTTATTGGCCCCCTGGGCCCCTTCAGTCTCATCTGCAAGCCTGTGGGAGAGCACTCCAGTAACTCCTCCCAGACACTGATAAAGATCATAAACAGGACAAATCCCACAAATATTTGGACAAGTAGTCACAATTGATAGTAGTCTGTGATGTCAGAACACCATGTCATCTTTAGAACAAAATGAGACTATCAGAGCTCGGAAAGACTGGCAGACATGGAGATCTCATGGAGAAAAACATAGTGATACCTACGACATGTGAGGCAATTCTGTAAGTGAGACTGAGACTCTTTATCTAATTCGATGGCTCCTTAGCTTTTGCAACTCTTGAAACATGTCGATCTCAATAATATCTTGATCACACCCTAACATAATTGATTAAAAGCCAAGGGACTGTATTTTGCTTTTTTTCAGCTATTTCATGTAAGAAGTAATACCTAATTGATGGTATCATATTTCTTAAAGAGTTCTCCAAACTCCTTTAGCAAATGTCTGATTAGAGACACTTAGGTTTTTGCAGCTAATCACCAAACTCACTGTGAAAGCTCCTTTGACAATGTTATTGACCTGTTAAGAACAATTGTCAGGAGGAGTGGTTTGTGGGACAGACTTCTGCGGGGACATTGTCAACAATGAATAATAAAAAGCTCCTTCATTTGGAGCTCATCATTCTCATGGTTGAAGGCCTTTAGGGCAAGACACAAGTATTTGACTTTGGTTTGATTGTATTTGCATTTGTTTTGCTTTGGTAAAAGCAACTCTGAAAACCAACTTGTTTACACTGCCTTGGCAGTCATAGTGGTCAGTTTATGTTGTCTGAGTAAGGGTAATTTTCTGTTGCTCTTGGTTTTGAATTGTATAAATCTGCTAAAGGCTGGGGGTGGTATATAAATCACAAGTTGTGCCAGCAGGTTCTAGGTTAATGCTTTGTTTTATGCAAAGTAACATAATCTATTGTCCAATACTTTTATATGTAGAGTAGGTACAAAAACTTTGCAGTGTCCAGGAAGTTGTTCAGATGCAGGAACTCTCTGATTGTTCTGCAATGGAAAACCTGCTGATATGCAACTAGAACTTGTGTTTCTCCTTTAGAAATATCCTTTTGTAATGGAATACACTAAGTAACCTATATTTTTGACCAGAGTGTAATTGGTGTACGTGCATAACAATTTCTGTTCAAAGTTTTGTACATTTTTAAACTTATCTTGGAAGAACATTTTGGAAACTTTTCCATGAAACTCTTAAAGGTCACTCCTAAAACAAGCTACTCACAGAAGCCCATAGGAATAGCATTGTCTGTGTCATCCTACAACTGTGCAGTACCAATTTAATTCTTTCATGTCTCTGTGCATGTGTCGTAAATCCATTCCCAGGAGGATCCCACATTTGCTCAATAGGTAGAGCCTAAGTTGTGTGCCTCTGCACTTCTGCCATTTGTTCACAATTTATGTTCATGTCCAGTAATCCTGGTGGAGCTATTGCTACTGCTCTGATCCAACTGGGCTGTCAAACATCCAGAAATCCAAGCATCTAGGAGTTATTTAAAATCATATATATGTCTCAGCTTTTGGAATAATGAATTAAATTAGAAGCAAAGAAACTCAGATGGCCTAGTGCAGTAGTGATAGGCTGACTTTTCCTGCTGTTGGCAGACATTAAACCCACATGTCCACATTTTAAATATGTTCAGACATTTCTGAGTTAACTCTGTAACTTTTAAAAGCTGGAGTTAATTTCCTTAACTTTTTTAAAAAATACAGCCTTCAGATTTGTTATTTTGGTTTTTTTTTTAGAATTGTTAGAAAATAACAAGAGGAATAATAACAAAATCTTAAATATATATCAAAATATTTCTATCAATGGCAACTACTTCTTACCCTCTATCAGTATTGCAGAGACAGAATTAATTGCATCACAGCCTGTATTTTTAGAATTATATAATATAAAATTGACTTCCTATTTAAAGAGTATAGTTTTGTGATGTTACCACAGAATAAAGCAACTAAAACCTCTTTATTCTGTACAGGCAGCGAAGACCCATCTTATTTACAGGAAAATATACCACTACTCTCCTTGCAGAAGAAATACTTAAATGACTTTTGCAACAACAAACATTAAATGCAGCATCTTAGAAGGGCAAGTATCACTAACTGTGACTGCCTAGCTTGGAGGTGTCATGTTTTCTCTTTCCTAGTGAAGCTTATCTCTATAATTTCTCCCCCCTCCATTTTTTTTTTTCTGGTAGGCCAGCTTACACTGCCACCTCAAAGGCTAAACTCCTTTTCCTTCCCTCCCACTACTTGATTTGCTTTTCTATCACCACATACTGCACATGTGATGTGGAGCTGCCTTTTAACTTCAGAGATCAGCATGATAGGAGGGCAGTGGAAATCAAACAAACCTTCAAAAACACAAGGGCAGCAAGGCACCCACAAAACTAGCACGTGGATCCAAAACTAGATGGGTGGCCAGCTTTATCCCAGACAGTCCATCAACAGCCTAACCACAGGTCAGACCAACTGCAGTGTTGCTCATGCTGTCCTCTGGCATTCACCAAGAAGCCAGATATTCCTGCCTAAGGAATTTTCTCCACAAGGATTGCTATTAAAGAGGGAGGGGGAAGACAGTCTCCTAGAGAAAATGCACACGTATGCCACCTAATGAAAGACTTAAAAACCCAGAAGTCAAATCAAACTTACTTTGTTTATTGTATAATCCTGAGGAAAGGGAATTGGGCTTCCACTTCATTTGACATCAGCCTGAGTATTCCTAGACTTGAGGAGGAAAAAAAATGTTCATAACAGTTTGTTTTCCTGTGTAAATTAACTCAGATGGGGTTCTCCTAATTCAGTCCCTGTCCATTCAGTTGCCAGGATAAATATCCAAACCATTACTTTTTGAGGCTTGTTTCCTACATTTGAACAAATTTTTATTGTTCTTCATTTCATATTACCTATGTAAGACAAAGGAACTTGGTACTTTTGGCAGGTGGTGAATTGTATTATATTTATTTTGAATGCACATGCTCTCGAGTTAGAATCTCCGGTGAAGTAAAATGATGGTTAAGCAGAAAAATGACAGCCCCAGCAAACCTGTAATATGAGACAACAGGCAGTGCAGCCACGTTCATTTAGTGCAAACTCTAATGTTAGTTGTTTGAGTCAATCAGTTTAGGTTCTGGAGACTGTCTTAAACAGGCAACCAAAGGGGAGCTGATGTTAGTCTCAGTGGAAAGACAAATCCACCAACATGTAATCTATGCAAGGAGGAGCTTGAAGGTCTTTATGACAACGTTTGGGTTGAACCCCTGGTTTATCTTTTTAGCTATTGCCTAACTTCATTCTGTGTTTTAAAGTGAATTCCAGTAAAAAATCCAAAAGCCCAAGATAAATGTACCTGGTTTCTTTCCCTTCAATTTCAGCTTTCCTACCTACGTGTGCTTCTGTCTGCTAAACAGAACTGACTTGACTGGATTTGTAATAAGAAAAAGTGTGATTTCCAGCTCTTCATCCAATTTCTTGTTAACAGAATTTTGACAGTAAGACACATGTAGGAACTTGGACAAGGTGCGGTTTTAAGGAACCAGCACAGAAAATGTGCTCATAGCCAAAATATTCAACTGTGTATGTTCAAAGTGTACAGGTAGGTTTCTTAGGATCAGCTATGTAAGGTGACACTGAGTAGAAAGGAGTTGGTAAAATTACAAAGAATTGTGCCATTGGTTCTGCCCTAAGTTCTCCAGGACAGATGAGGAGCAAGAGTACCTCACATTTTTCTGTAATTAACTTTCACTAAATGTGCAGGAAAATCTTTGATTTACTTATCCCTGTAGTTTCCAATCAGCCAAGCTGTGTGTTATGCTGTTGTAAAGTATCTTTTCCGCTTACTGACTAGAACAAGGCAGGCATTAACTTTTTTTGCCACAGAACAAAGTGGAATTCTATACAATCCCCATGTTATGGCTCCAGTTCTATCTAGTTTAATCTACAACACTGGGAGTTTGTTATACAACAAGAAACACATTTTAGGAATTGTCACATTTTGCAATTCTTTTTTGTGTCTGGAGCATCACAAGCATTCGGTTCAAGCCAACCACAGACTGGAAAATGAAATATAATCTAAAAATACCATAAAAATGGAAATTTTTAGTGTAAATCTTGTGCAAGGCTTTTACATTCTGCAGTGAAGTTAGCTGAACCTGAAAGACACTCTGAAAATCAAGGATCTTTGCAGTTATTTGTATCTGCTGCCATCCACCTAGGCTGTACCCATGGGTCTCACCCATGAAAGGGGTTTTGCAAGGAGATTTTGCTTCATCCAAGGACCTATCAAAGAGCCTTCAGAAGCTTTCATGACAAGCTGGCTCTGTATCAAAGGAAAGGACAGAGGGTTAGTGGCACCAAGGAGGATGAGGGCAAGAATGGCTCAACAGATAAAGCTGACAGTTTAAAATTCAGGCAATCTGGGTTGTAGTTCCTGTCCTGCTGCTGGTTTCTGGTGAAGTCCTGGGCATATCTCTTGCTCTGTGTTGCAGGTGGTTGACCACGTAATGGGGAGAACAGCCCCGAAGAGAATGACAGCAGGGGTATTTGCAAAAAAAGAAAAAAAAGGAAGGAAGGAGGTGTGGGTGGGATAAGCCTATCCCATGCCAGACATCAGGGTTCCCAGAAAGGGTAGATATGATTAGCCCTCCAGTCCTATCCAGATCCATCAGAGGAATGAAACATCTCCTAAATGTGCCTTTGAGGATCTCCAGCAGCTTCTGTAGGGTGAAGACCTGGCAGGATATGCTTTCCTATTGATGACTGGAACCGGTGTCAAGTATGTGAAGTGGAAGAACCAATGGGACCTTCCCTCCCTCCCCTTTCAGATATGCAAAATTCTATGGTTTACACAGGTTGTGTGTCAGGGCTGAATAGGGGCATATAAACTTTGCAAATATATATTAACAAATTATCATGCTGCCAATTTGCATTGTTAACACATCTAATGGTTTTAAGCAGTGCTGTGGGTGAACCAGAAAGGCAGAAGTAATATTTTTATGTTAATATGCTGTAAAATGTCTTAGCAAAGTAAGCAAGTTCCTCCACAGTGGGTGTTTATTTTCCTTGATATGATTTAGAAGATTCTCATGTGACAATCTTTTGTGTTGTATTTGTAAAGTGATCTCTATGAGAATAGCACACTATTATAATACATTACAAACTAAAGTTGCTTGAGCAGCAGAAAGCTCCTAATACGGTGCTTCACAATGGAGCACTTAAACAGTTTAGTGCAGCTTTCATGTACAGTATTTTAAAGAACTGTTACAAGCCATGTTTGCAGTGCTTTCAGGAAAGCAGGGTAATATTGAGGAGAAATCTCCTTACCAGTGAGCTTCCTGTCACTGAATGATCATGTTGCTGTTCCAGCAAATCCAGGTGGGAACATTTTCAAGAAAATGTCGAATACTCCTCCTTTTGCCCAGAAACAGCATAGCTATTTTAAGGGATATTTTCCATTGGCCTGCAGCACATTTCAGTTGCTGTAGCATAATGGAGAGTGGCATATTGTACGTTACGTTGAATTGAGAAAATGACTATGTTGCATCACGTCTGAATTTGGCACTGAAGGATGCTGAGATATTCATATTTCCTGGTACTTGTGCCAATTTGTATGCAACGCAGATATATCATAAATAGAATGTAGGGTATGGGATCCATCCTGTGCTCATTTAACCCTGTGACATCTCAATAGCATATGACTTTCTTGAGGGAGGCTGGAATCAATCCTACTGTGTCTTGGTCATAGTCTGTTCTTGGTACTTAAGTATGAGGCCCTGTTGGTGCTTTGGAGAAGCTGTTATTGTAGTGTACACTTCATGGGCTCTATCTATATAGACATGTGAGACTCAACAATATAAATATCCAAACATTATGCAATATTCAGGGCATTTTATATTTAATTATACACACCATGAGGTCCTGGGTAGATCTTATAGCAGCCTTCCGGGGGTCTACAGGAAAGCTGGGGAGGGGCTCTTTATCATGGAGCGCAGTGATAGGATGCGGGGTAATGGTTTTCAGCTGAAGGAGGGGACGTTTACATCAGACATTATGAAGAAATTTGTTAGTGTGAGGATGGTGAGACACTGGCCCAGAGAAGCTGTGGATTCCCCACCCCTGGAGGTATTCAAGGCCAGGCTGGATGGTGCTTGGAGCAACCTGATCCATTGGAAGGTGTCCATGGCCATGGCAGGGGTATGGAACTCGATGGGCTTTAGGGCCCCTTCCCACCTAAACCATTCCATGATTACGTGATTCTGTGATTCTGTGTTAATGCCCTGCATGGGAGACCCCTTGAATGGAAAACATCAGGTACCCACCCCAGAGCAGTCAGGTTCAGATCCTCAGGGGCAACAGGCTGTTTACTGAGCAGATATAGCTCTACAGTGCCTCTGTCCTGAAAAGCTGCACGGGGAGATCTTTATCTGTTTCTCTACACCCCCATTTATTTGTGACACTCTTTCTGCTGGGGCGTGCAGTGGGGCAGGATCAGGCTCTGTTGCCTCTATTGCACTTAAGAGTAGATGAGATACATGGCCAAGCCAAACCGAGTGCCAGATAATATGCTCCAAAGTTTCTTACTGTTAATTTCCTCCTTAAATCTTATATCACAATTGAGGGTGAAACATAAAATTCTCGGGCATTCTACTTTAATCTACATAACTCTTACTCATGCAGCTGGTGTGATATTAAGTCAATTTTATATCACTGACCAAAATGTGAGCAGTTAAAGGACTATCTTTATAGAATACAGAAATTGCAGTGATTTTCCATATCAAAATTGCAGTGTTTTTCCATGTGGGTTTTGTGAACATTCAGTAGCAATTTGTCTCACCTGGCTTGATGCAAGCCACCAGGCTGAATTTGCATAGGCATGGCATTACTATTAACCCTAAAGGTTGACACTGACCGAGTAATAGGGGCATTGCTATCTAATATTAGTAACTCTGACATAAGAAATGAGAGATTTTTGTCTTCAAGTCTGCCATTATTCCAACCTTTAGGTACATGCATCTCTGTTTCCTCAGAAAACGGCACAGCTTTTATCTGCAGATCTCAGCAATAACCAAGAAAAGACTTTCTGATTTAAATTGGAAAGATCAGCTACACTCTGTTTGGCAAGCTGAACTGTGTGTTAAAGTCACTTTTGATTTAGTCATTTTAAGAGATCTGTCCCTGTCACAGTTGTTTTCTTTAACCCTTGATAGTGAGTTGAGGATGCACCTCATTTTTATATTTTATTTAGCTAAAATATCAAATAAAAATTTTTCCAAAAATTCTCCTAAACTGTTTTTCAGGTGGTCAGGGAATATTAAGGGAATGAGTTCATTTACACAGTCCAATCTGCTGTGTCAAAAGATAAAATTTTAAACAGAGCTAAGAAACTGCCATTTTGGGACAAACTGGGGCACACGCCCCTTGTTCACAGCAAACTACATGAACACCGGTGAGGACTTCGCCACAGACTTGAGGTTAGGATATGAGTAAGGGTGGAATATCAGTATATTGATATTTAACCCTGTAGTCTCAGCTGGTGGTGAGTTAAGTAGCATGCTCATTAGGAGGTATAATTCATCCTGTGGAGTGAAGCCGTGACTGGGATTTTGTGTCCTCACGTGGTTCCCGTTGCTGCCTGGTGTGTAGTCTGATGTTGTACATATCTTTAAAAAATGAAGACATGAGCCACATTTTTCTTTTTATTTCCTATCTGTTCAAATGCAGGCTATAACATGCAGCGCTATCACTGCTCATAACTATCACACTTAATTACATTTCATGTGCCGAAGTTGGGATCTGAATGTCACTCAAGTGGTTCTTGCACACTTTATGATGGATATTTAATCCAAAAAACCTGAAGAAAACAGATCATTTAATTTTCTAATCAGTTTACCAGATACAGTCTCTGAGGCATGGAAATATTTTGAGCATTTTCTATGTTTTTTAATGAAGTGTTACTACAATGAGAGGCGGATGTTACAGCCCAGCTGTTGCTATACGCAGCGGTGGCTGCTGTTCTCTGCACAGAGCATCACACTACGGCTTCCAGTGAAGCTCCAGGCCTCTAGCCAAGGACAGCCGGCAGCAAGCTGGAAACTTTTCTTTTTTTGTGTTATTTTTTTTATCTCCCCTCCAGTGGATAAACACCTCAAATATTTCAGAATTAGAGCTGGAATATGTCTAGAGGACGAAAAAGGGAGGATGGATGTTTCTTCCTGCTGGCTTTGCAAAGGTTTAGGCTGTGGTTTTGAGTCTCCCAGGAGCTCCATGAGTGAAGGGGACCCACTGAAGTCTGTCTCCAGCTGGGTGTGTTTGCTTCTCCACCATAATACCCCTTCTGCTGTTTTCTTCTCCCTTCGAGTTAATCCCCTCCACGGATGCTGTTGTACGGAGATGTGAGATTTATGTGTTCACTGAAACATGCAGTCTAAGTTTTTCCTTTCAGTGCAGAGCATCTAAAATAATGGGGAACACACTAGCAGCATTAAAGCAAACGTGCGTCAGATCCCCAGGGAACTTGGATGCCATGCGTGCACTGTTTCCTCTAAACATCTGAGAAACAGCATCATTGTTCTTCCAGAGTGTTTCTGAACTGAAAGAAACAATAGGATGTGCACATAAATCTTTGCACATGAGCGTGCAAAGCCATAGGACTGACTTTTTGTTTGAATGGTACCTGGCATGGGTAGATGTATCTGCTTCATCTGGGTCTTCACTTGCCAGGCATTTCCTGTAAATGAAAACACTCACACACATTTTTCCCACTGAAATGCATTGGTTGGTATTTTTTTCTTTTCAATAATTAAATTATCATGGTAATTAAATAGTTATCATTAGAAGAATTATGTGTGGCTACAGAAACTTGAAAGTAAAATAAATGCTCTACCCATCAGGGCCACATACATAACTAATTTTATTAACAGCAGGGTATATAGTACTTTTAAAGAGCTGTTACTATCTGAAATGAAAACACAGAAGTGTCTGTAGGATGTCAGTATCCCAAGGCCTCTTAGACCTAGAGCCAGCTGGTAGGCAACAGCAGAGAGGAGAAACTGATTTTTTTTGAAAGGAATTATTTCAAAGTGATTGGATAAAACAGAGAGGGGTGTTATGAAACAGCTGAGGTAAATATTTTGTATCCTGGGAGAGAAGATACACCTTTTGTTTGAGTGACCATGGCTCAATACTTCATGCTTAGCATTGTTATCTTTATATGCATTTAAAGTCAGATAATAGATGTACAGTGGTAAAAACCCAACAGAAGTGGAAAGAAGGAAGCCTATATTCCCTGGGACATTGATTCATTTACATGATTAGGAGTCAGAGCTCATAGATATTTATACACAATGCACAGTGAAACAACCTACAACTGACTTGAAAAGATGGAATCTGTGGTGTTAAGCTTTCCTGGGAGGTGCTGAGCACTTTTGGCTCTGCATCTCTAGAAAGCGAATGTGTTTTGTGGCCCTTCACCACTGAGCTCTACAGAGATATGGGAATTTCCCATCCTTTCCTAACTTTAATCCTGCTTTCCTCGTGGTCCTGCACAAGCACCACAATCCCTCAGTGAGGGGCAACTACACGTGTTGTTCAGTTGTCTCAAAAATCTGCTGTTGAATGCCACAAGCCACACCATTTTTGGTCCTTTATGACAGCAGAATAAGAGTGTAAAGAAGGAAAAGAAACTTCTCTGGCACTTGGAATTAAACTCAGAGCTCTTAACAGACCCAGCATTTCCTTGTCTTTGCTATCCACCTTGCAACACATCTGAAATACCTGTTGATTTGACTCTGCTTTGCAAACTTACTCAGTGTCTGAGTAAAATGGGTGATTTCTTAAAGGTTGACACATCAAGTAGAAGAAAATCAACACAGTAATTATTTGGAGCTCTTATTGTCTTTTTGTAGACTATTTCTTCAATATTTTTTTAACAGAATGGATATTGGTAATCCTTGTAATTATTCTGAAAATTAAACTCTGCTCTTGCAGGCTCATATCTTAGCCAGCATTTGGCCTTTAGAAACCATGTCATATAGATTAGTTAATAATTATCCAATTTATTTATTAAGACTATGTACAGTCTAGATACTGACATGGAGTTCCTTCAAGACGGCACAAGTATTAGCTGCCCATGCTGAAAAATGTTATGGCTTTATTATGATGGCTAAAAATAAGTACTTGAATACTTCTATACTGTGATGAAATTGAGTCCAGTTGCACACAATGTCAAGTGTTTTCTAACTTAGTATTTGGGAATTCAGCCAAGCAACTGTGTTTTTTCTGCCAGAAGTAGAATAACACACCGAGAATATTTCAGTACTCAACAGCATTTCTTATTAAAAGAACAGAGTCCTTAACAAGTTTTGCATTATTATGTCTCTCTCTAGGTAATTCAGGTGTTACCTTGAGATCTGCATATATTTTGCATGCATTGTACGCAAAGAGAGATTAATTGCCTAACCAATTATTTTTAACCATTAACCAGTTTATTTCATGGTAGGCTTATTTTTTTCTAAGACAGTACTGATATTCTGTTCGCCAAATTCATCCAGGTACATGATGGTGATAAGCAGTGAGTTGGGCTCCATAGTTACCCATAAAAACGAATGTAAAATACCCTCGATATGGCCAATGCACACTAGAGGCTGCTGGCAAATGTCTCCTTGCAGTGAGATTCCACATGATGCCACAAACTGTAATAACTGATCCTTATGTGAGATGGCTGCATAATTGCAGAGTTATTATTTTCTCCTTATAAGGATTTCAATTAGTTTCTATTTTTTCAAAGTTGAATACTCAAAAATCCTCAGCAAGATGTTCACATTGGAAGCAGTCATGGACTTTACTGGAAGCAGAGCGAGACCCAAAAATTTAAACACTTGCACTCTAGTGCTTCTAGAAAGGCCCTGTGTACATAAATAGACTGTTTTTCTCTGTTGAAATAGTAGATAATTTTTTCTGCTCTTTCTCTACTTTGTCAGAATTTCCAAAGATTCCTTCTAATTTTTTCTAAGGAAAATCTATTTAGCCATATCTGTGTGATATCTTAAGAGTTTTAAACTTGGCTTTCAAAACACCCTACATACAATAATCCACACAAAATTTCTGCAAGTTAGGTAAAAAAATATTAACTTCATTTTACACAGCAGGAAAGTGAGGGAAAAATTATTAAGTGACTTGAGCAAGCATTGTAAAAGAGAAAATTTCAGGCTTGCTAATCCCAGGAATTTTATAGTCCAGATTATATCTCTAAAACAGTTTTCCTATTTTTTGGCCATCACAGTAAAATATGCAGAAACATATTTCTGAGTCTTCAGTACATGGTGTTTGCTTTTAGGTTGTGAACGTAGTTAAATAATTTACTATTTTATATAGTGCCCTAAGAGCATTCAAAACAGGTGACAGCAGCTTATGAATAGTATTTAATATGTTTCAATTCATTACCCCTTGATGTTCTAAGAAAGCACTTCACGTTTGTGTTCCCTGCAGAAGTTCCCAGAAAACCTGTAAAACCTGTAACCAAAGCAAGGCAGTCAGTAAAAGTAGATTGTCTGCAAGAGGCACCTGGATTCAAGAGAAATAGATAAAGGAGTAGCCACAGATGTGCTTCTGATGTTACAGAAATTGATTATGTCCACATCTGCTCACTGGGTGAAAACAGTAAAAGGCACATTCTCAGTGGTTATATTGCACAGGAAAATAATGAACAATTCTCCTGAAAAGGAAAAAAAACCCATGAAGTGAATATTCCTGGCTAACATGAAGTTCATTAAAAGAGTAATGTGGTTACAGTGATGTAAGCGTACATTAGTGGTAAGCTCACGCAGTACAGTCAGCATAGAGGTGTTCCTAAAAAGCTCAGATGAAGAAGTAGGCATGTGGTTCAATGCCCCTTTTCTAGACGTATAGTAAAATTAAACCTGAGTTATCTTAAGAAGTTGGTGATTTCTTAGTCAGAAGCAATTTTTAAGAGCATTTCTATTATGTTTTCATGCATTGTAAGTTTCAGGATCGGGGCTACTTATTAGAAGGACATTATTGCTGAACCACCACTACCTGGAGGAGTGCCTGGGGAAGCCTTGACCACGTGCTTATCCCTACAAACTGCCTGCAGTCACCTATTTCCCATCACTGATGGAGACGTGGTAAAAGGCTGGCTGTAGCTCTGCTTGGGGCCAAGGTGGTCACACTTGTAGGCTGAAGTTCTTTTGTTGTTATAAAATATATTAACCCCATGTTATTTGATCTAATTTTTCTCCATGACTTCAGCTTCTTCCCAGAGTACCGACACGCATGGCTAATTTGTAATGTCCTTCAGGCATACCAGTATTTCTTGTACATACACAAGAACTTGGCTATCTGGTGTCCCTGGTCTTCAGTTTTCAATCTAACAAGTCTATGGATGGTGCAATCTCAGCATGACTGCTATGCTGCCCTGTCTTATTGCTCAAATACACCCCTGCTAAAATTACCACACCACTACTTAGGGTGAACAAATATGAGATAAGAACTGAAGTTTGACTGTTTCAAAGGAAATGGCATAAGGATTTAATTAGACTCTCTGTGTGCTCCTCATTGATTCCCAGAGAGGTTTTCATACTAGTGGAAGCAGATGTGGATAGTAGTATCAGAGTTAGGATTATTTTGCACGTTTTTATAGGCAACTTCAGAAAAAGTAAAATAACCAGACATTAGAGGCCCAAACGGCAAACAAAGAAATTAGCTAGTTTGGGAATTAGCTGCACATTATTCTTTAGTTTTCTGAGGCACGATGTGTATTAAAACTGAGCAGCAGCGTGCAACTGCAAGGCTATCAGGCTTCACAGAGGACTTGTGGCTATGTTTGGTCTCTGTTGAATGGCTGGCTGAGTTAGAATGAAGAAGTTGTGTAATCTCATCCAGTCATGACCTGCACATCTCGAACACCCACAGGATCCAGAGCAAGACATCATATCTTTGTTATGTACAACTTGAATGAACATAAGGTGAAAAAACCCGGGATCTACAGAAAACTGGTGAAAGTTTTAAGCAGTGTCAATAATCCAAGGTCAGCCTTCAGAAAGCATGAAAAGCAGAGCTTTTTCATGCGTTGGAGCAGACTCAGGTGGAGAGTTGAATGAGCTGAAGTGCTGAAAAGAAGTAATACTCCCAAGAAGGTACATAGAGCTCTAGCTACTAGTCAAACATCAAGGGAGGTCCTTGATGCATCAGTATACCCCAGATGGAGCAACAGATAGACAACCAGGTAATAAACAAAGCTAATGCAATTAATTATGTTTGTTTTTCCTGTGGTTTTAACATACATAGAGAATGGCAGTATGGAGCTGCACCTCCACGGTAGCTGAGTCATTTCTGCTGGTGACAAGCACAGGTCTTTAGCTGGTATTGCTGGGAAGATGGGTGAGTCAGGAATCAGGGTCTCCTGGGTCCATCCGTAGCAAATACAGGAATTGTTCCTGGCAGTGACATTTAATGCCTGCCTCTAACATTAAAATATTGTGTCAGAATAGCATGGCTTCCATAAGATAAGTGGTTACTAGTGGCCTGCACAAGAAAAGATCTCTTGAAGCTTCTAGGTGTCACTTATTTTGAGCTGTTCTTTCTAAAGAAGACTGAGGAAGTTTTGACAGGTGTCCTTTGCAATATTCATGGTAATTTTCTGTGCAGACTGGACTGTGGGACTGGGCTTGTTCCGATCACTTATCATCCCTTTTTGGCTACAAAGTAAGACAGAATTCTTCTTTTAAATTCAGCCTTTTTGTCACCGACTGTGAGTTCCTGCTGAAAAGTCTGAGAATATAACAAAGTGGTGAGATGCATTGTCCTTGGTGAATGCCCCAATTATTCTATGATAAACATGGTTGCTCACTTTTTCATTTACTATGACCTTACACAGGCACAAATAGCTGTTTCATCCTTGGCTGTTTACCGTGCAACACACTGTCCAAAAGGCTTCACCTGAAAGCGTTAATTCACAGTTAACAGGGAATGCACAGTTCTCTGTAGATCTGCTGACTGAAATCTGAGTAAATTCAGCAATACCTACTTGCCACGCCTGAGTTTTGCAGATCCTTGATGCATGTCCATAATCCACTGTTATTACTATTGTTACTATTATTTTCAGCAGATAGCCACTTTGTACAAGTCTCAGAGTAAAGATTCTCATCAAAAGCATCCTCTGCAACCCATGCTCTGCAGCAGATCAGTTCATGACAGCAAAGTGCAGTGAAAGTTTACATAGCGAGACTTCGTCTGTGTGATATGTGCCTTGTATTTCCATCCTGTTCCTAACAGGTCACCCTTTGATCTGCTCATTATTCTCCTTCATGCTGAAAGGTTTCAGCTTTCCTATACAGAAGCTGATAGAATGAGAGGTTTTATTGTCTCAGTATGTTGGACTTTCAGGCTCTCACAAAGAGGATGGAGGAAGCAGACCAGATGCTCATTTGGATATGACAGCTTCAGTAGCGACCTGGTTCCAATACAGGTTGCTTCTAGGGGTGACTCTTCAAAGTTCATGCATGGCTATCCACTTCGTAGCTTTTCCCACTTTGCCATCAGATTTTCTATACAATCATGGAGTGCTGCAAAACACGTTTTCTCCAGGGCCAGCACATCACATGTGCGTCACATGTCTAATGACAGTGCTAGAGAAGAAACCATGACTCGCAATCCACAGTGCCCAGACCCCAGCTTTAGTTGCTCTGCTATGATAAAGAACTCTTCTATTACAGCTTATTTTTTGAAATATAGTGAATATACTCTCTTGCCTCAAATTTATTCCTTACCTTATGAGGAGTCCTTACTGTGAAGACATTACAGTACCTAGAGTTGGTCATAGGGCTAGTTTTCTCCTTTGGAAAACAAGAAGAAATAGAATATTTCTTCCTGAAATTTGGAAAAATATATTTTTCTTTTTCTTGCTATAATTTGCCAAAGATCCTGCTATAAATACAGTTTTCTACTTCTTTGCTCTCTTCTTGGCTTCACATATGTTTAGATAAATTAAGAATTTTTGACCAAAGCTTTGAAAACTGAAACATTTTAAAAAGAAGTTGATATATTTAATGGCAATTTTCACTGCTAACTCTATTCACATACTTAGGCTTAGTATTTAAAGTTATAGTTAGCTAATGTTTAATATTTTTTTAAAAATAAAAATATCATTATTTTCTTGTTTCCCAAGAAGTTAAAACTTCATTTATGTAAGGTCTAGCTGACAATAATGGCATTTCCTTTACAATCACATCATTGAACTATTCATCAAAAGCAGATATGTTTTCTTACTTTGGTAGAATAAGACCAGAGGTTTGTATCACATCTTCATTCCATCATCAACTAAAGGGTTTTGTGAACATTTCTTTTTTTGGCATTCACTAACATAATATATAGAGTTGAAAATCAGTTAGGGCAGGACACTATTCTTATGAAGAATTGATCTGCCAAATCTCTGTAGAGCAGAAGAAATATCAGGAAAATTTAGACTGTTGAAAGCAATTTACTCTACTAAAAGGATCTGAAAATTGTGAATGAAAGAGATCAATAGTAATATGCAGGAAAACAAAACAAACCACCTTTTGTTTATATGAGCACCATCTATCCAATGGTAGATTTTCTTAAGTGAAATGAAATGGCAAGAGTCCAAGCAAACTGTGAGAGGATTAAAGCATATCTCAGTATGCCAGTGCACTACTTTTCAGGCAGAACTGCTAAGGCTCTGATTCTCTTTCTCATATGCAGTGATTGACTCAAAACATCTTCCTGCCAGTGGAAAAAATCTTTATTAGCTTCAGAATTACAGGATACGTTAAAGGAGGGAGCACTTTAAATTTTTATTTAAAGAATTATTTAAAAACATTGCTTATTTTTAGATTTGGTCCAGGCATTCATGCTGGATAGAAGGTATTTCTTTCTTAATTAAAATATTCTTAAAAGCACTTTAAAGCAAGATGAGTTGAGGCTGTCTGCAGACTATAGCCCTCCTTGGCATGACAGATCCAGAAATGCCCTGGGCTGCCACATCTCCTGGCCAGAAGATGTGCCTATCTCACACTTGTTAGGGCCCTTCCTTGCCCTACAGTCATGTAAGTTGCACTTACACAGAGTTTCATCATAGCTTCCTTATTGTGCTTAGGAATCTAGGATTAAAACATCTATGCCATTCCATTAACTTTGAAACTGGGTAAATAATGAATGTCTGGCTTCTAATACAAGTCAGTGAAAATCTCAAGAAGTAAATGAGAACAGATTAGTGGTTTCCTTTTTTTCTGGTGAAAATTTTGAAAAAATTGAAATTTTTATTTATGGGCTACCCTCATGAGATGTTTATTCTAACAATACATAGTTCAATGTGCAGCAATTCCCATTAACCTTTTATGAATTCACAATGAAACATATTACAAGTTAAAAAATGTCAGAACAAAGCGTGCTGCACTCTTCCAAAGCAATACCTCTAGATTAGCAGGATGCTGAAATGACATGATTTTGAAACTCTAATTTCTAATTTTTGGCAAGGAATCTTGAACGTTTGAGCATTTAAAATAACATGTCAACTGCTATTGTATATTGTGTATTGTATATTGTATATTGTATATTATATAAGGTATTTAATATTAACTGCAATTTTTTTTCTCATCCCATTACCAAGGAAGGCAATGCTGAGCTGGATCAAAGGAAAGAATTAACACAGACTTGTAATATGTTTACAAATCATATTTCCTCCCTCCCTTCCTATAAATGGCTGAAACCTACAATTAAATGTAAAGCTTTTGTGAAGTAAAAGCTTATTTTAGTTGCTGATGAGGCAAAAAGTTCATCAGGATGGCAGGGCGAACATGATGTCAGCAGCAGTTCTTGACAGAGTTGCAGAACAGCATTGCTATTTCTGGGTTTTCATTCAGAAGTATGAATGATTGATTGCATTCGACATTGCTTTCCATTTTCATAAATTATTGCAAAATTATGTATTAAAAGAGTGAGATCCTTAAATGCAGAGGAAAAGGGAAAATGCAGTCTATTTGGAAATTTAGATTCAGATAGGTTTTCAAGATCTGAATTTTCATGTGCCATTGCTGCCAGCAACTGTTTTTGTAGCTGACCCGTGTTCACCTCATTTGTTGCATCAGTCATCTCTGTGTAGATCGATGCAGCTGTTTGTCTTGTTATTACCTTGATGAGATTAATTATCTCTGATTATGTTAGACCTCTAAAATACGTATTCTGACAGTATTGTATAACAGAGGAAGCTGAATTGTTACCCTTTGAAAATAACCTTGCAGCCTGTTGACAGATAGTAATTTTTATAAAGATAAGATTTAAATGAGGAGGATTTTTTGTTGCTGTTGAAGAACTATATTTTTCCTCTCAATTAAGTATTTTGATGGAAAATATGTTTAAAATAAAATTTAATCATGGAAATCTCCTTATAAATGCCAAACAGCTGATAGAAAGGTGACATTTCAGGTGCTTAGGATTCTGAACACCTAACATTTCCTCCCAGAGGTCTCTTTCTTGTACTGCAGCTGAGATGGGGGTTATGAGCCAGAAAAATTCTGGAGCTAGACCACAAAGGCAGCCTGAAGGACCCCATTTTGTACTGTACATTAGGCTCATGTCAAGCATGCTGTACCACATTAGGCAGAAAACAGTAAATAAGTGAATCTATGGATCTAAAAAGGGATATTCTTAAAAGTAACAGCGCTGGCTCACATCTCCTACCACCCTAAGAGAGTCACCATAGGACTATAGGTCAAAGAGATGTTGCTGAACTATGGTCTTCTCTAGGCAAGTAAGAAGCCAGCTAGCAGCAGGAGAGCTTTTAAATTATCTTGCAAACATTTTCTTACAGTTTTGGACCTCTTTCTTTAAAAATGGCTCCAGCCACTCACTACTTTGGTCTGATTTCAGATTTCATATCCCTCTCACCACTAAGTAATATTGCTGAACATAAACATTGCATATTAACACTTAGAGACATCAAAGATCTGCTTGAAAGAAAACAGGAGGAGGAAAAGAAACAGATAAAAATTCAGAGAACAGGGGCTGTGTGTCCTGATAACCAGGGCAATCCAAGGTGCTTCAAATCTCTTTCAAGAAATGATGGAGCAATGTCCAGGAGGAGGTAATGTGTTTATTTGCAGATACAGCTTCCTCTTAGGTACCTCATCTTCCCTTGTTATCTGTGAATGGAGGAGAAGGGAAGCTCATAGGTTATGCAGCTGTCCTCAGCATTACCTCTAAAAGTCCAAATAAGACAAAGCTGCTGCTTTCAGCACTGTTTTACACAGCTTACTTTATTGCAGAGTCAAATTGTCTTCTTTATCTGGAGGGGCACTGTGCCTGGAGAAACCACATAGGAAAATGTGTTGGAGCTGCAAGTTTCCTTGTTGAGTTATGCCCTCACCTTACAAATCACAAAGGTTTTGTAGATCTTTTAACCAGGAATTACTTCAGTTTTCTCCTGCTCATCTGAGAAAGGGCAACACTCTTCAATTTTTCTTTCCCCAGAGAAACCACGCTGTTTTGGGTTTCATTTCCCATTCATGAGAGTGGTTGATGGTACAGTGAGCTCGTGCTTCAGATTTCCAGTTTCAGTAGGCTTCACTTTATGAAAATAAACCCAGAAGCCACAGCCAGAAGATCCAGTCCTGCTCCTTTGGGTGTCAAGAGAGTGTGATTTTTGCAGGAGCAGATATTACAGTTGGAAATCTTCCACATGCCCTTATGTATGTAATTCTTTTGATACTGAAAGATATAAAGATGTTTCGTGAAGCTCATCCAAAGCTTTTGGGAACTGAGATGCAACCATTTCTGGGATTGAAGATAAGCACAGGAAAAGTTAGGCCATGGATATATGAAAATGAATACAATTATTTAAACTGGAATTCAAGTCCGTGCTGGGGCATTAGCTGAGTACAAATCACTGGGAAAGATGCCCTCTGATCAGTCACCAAAAAGTCTTTGTGATTATTTCCTCTGTGCTGTTTGGAAGTCACATGCTCAGCTCCTACACACCAAAAAGAAAGGCTCAGGTCTTGATCTGCATGGTTGCCAACAGGCTGACCCTCAGCTTTGGACTCAGTGACAGCAACACATCTGCATTCAAACACCTTGATAACCAATGTGTAGAGCGCAAATTTTTCCACTTTTGAATCACAAAAGCAAAACAAGAAGCCAAATTAATTATTGTCATAATCCACTCTGAATCACACAAGCACAACTCCCACTGGCTTTTTGAAGGTTACCGCTTCGATCAAGTTGCCTTTTGTGCAAGTTCGGGATGCTGAAACATATGGGGCATACATGGAGGTTCAGAGCCCTTGTCTACAATATTCTTTATCGAGTGCTTTAACCAGGAGCATTTTAAGCAACTTCCCAGGTGGATAAAGAAGTTACTGGAGGCTTAAGTACTGGGCCTTGAGAATCAAGGTCAAGATTGTACAGAACTTTCAACTGAAGAAGAGTACATAAACTACCTGACAAAGAACTTGAATCCTGCATACATAAATGTTCACAGTGCCTACAAGTTTTGCTGCTGCTCTGTGAAATACAGCTTCATTTGCAGGGAATCAGGCTTATAAAAATGGTAATTGTGAAGTGCAGTTGCTAACTGTATCAAGAGAGAAGGGATTTTACGTGTAATGGAGATTCTTTTTAATGATAAATTATCTAGCTCCTGGCTACCATGTATGAGCTCTATTAACTGCCAATAAATTGTTCATCATTAAATCTAGTTCACTCTTCTTAATTAGGCCAAGAGGTTTTTTCCCTTTAAATCTTTTCCTTACTTTAGTATGGAAAGATATTAGAAATCCCACTTATCCTAACAACTGCACCAGACACTACTTTAGAGTCACTTAAGGACTGATGTTACACAACTGAAATCTGGAAAGATCTGAAAATCTGTGCATTAGACAAACCAGGCTTTGAAACACGTAGTTAATAGAAGTGGTTGGTTATAGATGCAGCAAAATTCTGAGCACGCACCTATAATTCAGTTTAAAAAAACCCCAACAGTGCAGCATAAGCTTGTTGGTTCTAGAAAAGATGCATAGAGTTATCTGGTTACTTTAAAAAGATTAAAAGACATGCTGTACAAATAATAAGGAAAATATTATTAAGCCTATGAACTGCTTGTTAGGCAGTTCCTAGTGACGACTGTGTCAAAACAAAATATAGAGTATTTCAGAGAAATAGAAATTCATAGAAAGACAGAGATCACCTTTCTGAATTCTACTTCATGGACCATTTATAGAGGTGAAATATGTGTCATCTAAAGTACAATACTAACATTTCTTTTAATTTTCATTGTTAACTTTAATTAGTTAATGCATTACTACTCAATGAGTGGTAACAATCTTAGCTCAGTCCAACAGATCTCCATGGTGTTTCACTAGCACAACCACATTATCTATTCTAAACAACGATCTATGTAAAATGCTGTCTAGAAAAAGTAATTAAGATTTGAGGTCTTGACTCTCCATTGTTGGACACGTGTTTCCATGCTAAATCTAGTTGCCCTTCTGAAATAATAGGGTAAATGCACATGCATTTGATGTATGCATTGTCACTCACTTTGCATTGCTAACTGGCTCTCTGGATACCATTTAAGGTTTGGGCTTAATCAGTCAGCAATTTTCATACTTCTCCTGCAAGATGTGAATCTTTTCTTCAGGGCACACAGAACACTGGACTTGAGCGACAGCAATTGCTACTGCAGGGAATCCCAGTTGTCAGAGTTGGAGTTGAGTCAAATTCATGTGACTTTTCCCATGGGATATAGTTAGCAAATCTCCCTGACAGAGGCTAGAGGCAAGAAGAGATCAGATATGTTTGAGCTAAAACATGTTTGTGTGCACTGCAAGATAGCTCTGCTCTATCTGCTGAGCAATTAGGAGCAGTTTAGACAATTGTATTCCTGTGTTATGCCCCTCCTGTGGGTGTCCTTTTCTGCAATTTGGCCTGCTCTGGCACATTTCACATAAGTGGGAATTCAGGGCATTGAACATGTGCAGTCCAGAATGAGCAATGAAAAGGGGTAAAAATAATGACTGCAGATTTTAAATATTATTAAAAACATCAGCTCCATGGTAACAAACTTCTGGGGCAGAACAAATGCTTATTTTGATCTGAATAGGTTTTGAAAATTTCTAAAAGCTCATCAAAATACACAGTTTTAACTATTTGCTTTGCTATCAGTATTTTATATCAATTTATATAAACACACATTTTTTCAAAATAAAATACTTTGCATATAAAGGAAGAATAATTTCTAGTCTTTCCCAGTTTTAGGGGGCAAAAGGACAGATGTATGAATTTGGGTTGATCAAAACAATAAATATTTTCTCTGGTAAGTCTCTTATCACAAAGTTTCATTTGGACTGCAGTATATTAGTGTAGTTTGATTTGGTCCAGTAGATATTCATAGTAGCTCATCCATCAGATATAATGAAATTATTTCAAACTACTTATATTTACTATACCATTTACAGCACATTCTTTCTCTTTGAGTGTTAGAGATATTTATTCTTGTTTTCCACCTTCCCTACTCTCCCCAGAGGTATTTCACACTTCCTTCCAAAAAAGCACATCCAAAGCACTGCTTTTAAGTGGTCAATTTAAATCAGATAGCAGCAGAAGGCATGCTTCTCCTCCTTTCCCTGCACAAGCCAGGTGCCCTCCAGTGCTTATTGTTTCCCAGCAATGTTTTGTCTCAGTGGGTTACAGCATTACAGCAGACTTAATAATCAATAGCTAGCCTTCTCACTTCAAAAATATTCTCAGCTATATTAGATTGAATAAGTGTGATGGCATATTAGGCATGTTGAAAATGTGTCTAGAAATCAAAGAGAATTGGCTTGCAGGACAAACATAGAATGAATCTTTCTCTTATCTATTTTATATGATATTTATGTTCCTAGGTTCTTACTTCTCACAATGTATTTCACTGTCGTATTCAAAATATCATTATTGGATTGTCAGTGGTCATTTAATTGGCATTTAAATGCAGAATTAAATACTTGCACTTAAACCACATACAAGTCAATGCTAGTCATTAAACAAGGCAAAGCTAGCTGTGAATCAAAAGCCATACACAACCCAAATCTTATCAATGGATTTATTGCTTTTCTCACTTCCCTCCAAGGTTTTGTTTAGGCATAATCACCAGCCTGTTGCAAATTAAGACCACTGTAAGGTGACTATTTTTCTCCAAAGATTTAATAGCAAATAACACAGTAAAGTTTGGACTTAAAACCAAGAATCTGAATCAGTCTCAAACTCTCCCTTTTAAGCAATCGTACACGTAACTGAAGACTTGATTAAAGGGAAACTATTGTGAGTTCAATGTAAAACTCTGATAACTCAGGTTAAAAAAAAAGTGGTTTTGTGTATTTTTGGAGTCTGATCTTTCAATGTGGTAAACAACTTCAAGTTCTGTCCAACCCAATAAATTCTTAGGACATACAGTTTTAGTCAGAATGTACTCACCATCTTTCAGGCTAGTTCCTTGAATTGTAACACAATTATATTTATTTTGCTTCTCTTTCTTACTGCAGCATTGGTTTACTTTTCCAAAATATTTGTTATAAGGTTTATAAATAATTAAACCACTACTTTTCAAGGATAAAATCATGAAAGAAGGGTAAAGTTTTAGATTTCCTGTTCATAAAATGTGTTTTCAGCCTTTCATCATTTTAGTTTAAATATATCTAAGCGATGTCTCAGATCTTTTATGAATAATTAGTGCACAATATTAACTGAAGAAGAAATCATCCTGAAACACCTTGCTGTAATTAAAGTGTTACGTTAAATAGGTTCTGACCATTTTTTTTTCTCATCATACAAATTTTAAACCAAACCAAAAATCAAGAAGGAGATTGAGGCACAGTCCAGCCTTCTTCCCTTTCTGCTCTTCAATCTGGAGAAGGGACCACATGCTGGTTAAGCACCTCTAGCTAAAACAGTCCTCTGCCATTCAATTTTGCTAATTCCCTGTCTCTGCCTAGCCTCCTCCTCTGAACAGCAAATTTCTCTCAGCTTGTTGAAATGGGGGAAATAGCAAAAGAAAGTATTGAACATAGAAACTGTTCTGCATCTAGCAGGGTCCGTAGGTTCATCTGTTGAAAATTTAGACAGAAATCTGAGATATCCTTATCTCTGTATCTGCTCTCTGCAGAATGGCATTGGTGTTTGGCTCCTGGCTTTGCAGCACAGCCTGGAAGGCCACATCTCGCTGTCTTAACCAGAGAATCTCTCAGGAAGGATTTTCTTTCCTTCACTAACATTTGCCTAATTGCACTGACAGGATTCAGTGTTACTGAAAATTCAGATTCATCCAGGACTGATGAATATCGGTGATGGAACAGAAAGGCATGGAAAAGCTGCTGAGTATTTACGTGGACGTCTTGCAAGTCTGCTCTATCATCTCTGCCTGTGGAGTGTTGCCTAATATAAAATCAGAGACCTACAGAACAAAAACCACTCTTGTGCAATAAAGCAGAAGAAACTGACTGTCATTTGGCAAAACCTGGGTCTGAAATGAAGGTGTTGGAAACACGTAGTTCCTCTGTGAAGTCAAGTTGCTGGAAAAGGCAGGCTTAAAAATAAAAGAGAACAAAAAGTTTTGCTCCTGGTCTTATTAAAAAAAAAGGCATGTAGTTACGTGTGTGTGTGTGTGTGTGTGTTCGTGCGCACATGCATGTGTGTGGAAAGAAGGCATGTAAAAGTTATTTTTCGCACTAGCTCTGTCTAGCCCTGTATTATGTCTTACTCATAAAATAATCTCAGCAAGTGTGGAAACTATTCACAGGTCTACATTATAGAGCCGTGAATGCAGGAGAGCAGATGCCTGTTAACTCCTGTCAATCTGGACGGGAAGAGAAGAGAGGAAATACAGAAGAAAACCAAAATGATTAGCCTGTAGAGAACCGGAGTCCTCTTCCTCCCCTCACTGAAGTCTTCCCCTCCTCTCCTGAATGAACTGTGAAAAGACCTGGAGCTATTATAGAGCTACAAAGAAATAAGGAACTGGTACCAGATGGGACCTCTTGTCTCCATCTCTCTACAGCCCAAACAATCTGCTGCAGAATTTAGAAGAGAAGGGTGGAGAATCTAATAGTGTCTCAGAGTCGGAAAGATGGCTCTGGCTCGAGCACTGCCAGCCTGTTCTGGAGGAGGATTATTATTATTCTGTGTGCCAAAGGATATGGCTATTTTTCTCTCTTACTCGCTCTTTGCAACAAACATTTGGCTACTATTAGCCAGCTGGCAAATATAAATGAAACATCACGTACCACTTAGTATGGAGAGTACCACCCGCGTTTTGCCAGTCGTGCAGCGGTATGACTGCCAGTGCACATCGCAGCATGTGCCGCACGTTTACTGCTTTATCTGGGAGCACATAGGAAAGCGGCGGGGAAATCTGTTGGGGAGAGACAAAGTCCATGGCACGGTTACAAGACATCTTACAGGAGAATCAGGCCAAGATCTGCCTAGTAAAATATGGTGGACTGGCTATACTCTCCTGAAAATTCATTCCACATTGCTTGTTTATAGCAAACTCACTCCTCTATGGTTCCGCTGAAGAAAATGCAGAAATTGCATGTGGAGAGAATGATGTTTATACCTGATGTGAAAATAGATCCTTGGGAGTTGGTATAAACAAGCAGCAGACGTTCTGCTCTCAGTTACACCCATGCAGTTTCTGCCTGTGATGTTGCCTGGGTGTAAATGAGAGCAGGATCTGGCCCTGTGCCATTGTTCTCCTCCTGCTCTCCATCTTGCTGTTATCACTGCCTCTCTTTTCATCTCTTTCTTTTTTTTTCTCTCCTCCCCTCATTTTGATGAATATTTATTTTATCTTTTTCACTGATCATGTTGAAGATTGACCAATTATTATTTTTCTATTATATCTAGCCTTTCTTTCTTACTTCCCAAATGACTATCAAGTGTAGAGTATGAGACACATTTATTTCATTGGCAAGCAATATCCCAATGACCTACATTTAATTGTACAGTAGCCTGGCAAGCTGAGTGTTTCAATACTTCTAATTATCTCCTATCAGAGTTAACATTCAAGACGTTGAATATTTGTTCTTGGAACAAACAATGCTGTGTGGTATCATAAAATTGTTCCCAAAGATTTTACAGCAAAACTAAGTAGCTATTTACTTTAAATATGCCAATTAAGCATTACTAATATACAGTACATTTCTGGGCTGAGGATGATTGATAGTAGCATGCAGTGAAATGTTCTAAAACTGCAGTTGGAAAATGTAAATGTACAAAATGAAAAAAAAAATCCTCACCAACTGACAGCACTATTTACATGTTTCAAAACAACGCTCGCAAATTGTTCTTTTATTGTTCTTTTGTTGTTCTTTAAAGTTTTTTTCTGCTCTCTTCTTCAACAAAGTGGTAGCCAATGCAGTCTTATCATAAATTCTTTAAAGCTACAACATATTTAGTGTATAGTTCTAAAAGACCTTATTTCTATTTCCTTTATTTAATGGCAACATCATTAATTTAGGTATGGAGTGATGAAGAACAGGGACTTGACAGAAAATAAGAGTTACATTTTGCAAAAATGTCAAGGTTTCTAGGTGTGGGTATATTTTTTTCTTTTATTTTGTATTAAAGCTAAGAAAATAATTTCAATGAGAGAGAAAGAAAGAACAAAGACACTTCACAGTTCCAGAATGGCCCCACAGAACCAAGAAGCCACTGTAAGGACATTTTTGCCAAAGTATATAATTTTTTTAAGGTTTCAAAATTGTCAGAAAATTATTTACCTTGGTTAATCCTCAACATAGTGACTACTGAAACAATAAAAACCCCCTGTGTCCTATTTATGGTAGTATTGTACCATTCCAGGTGCTGAGGGAACCTTTGGGCTATTTCATGCCTTAAAATGGGTCTTCTGCTTTTGAGCAAAGTTCTGATCTTGTTTCACTTCTTTAATCTAGGAGGAATCCAACATGTGCATTGTTTGCAAAGAACAGTTATGATACTCCAAGCAAGAACAATCTGCAAGTCTATAGAATTTTGACTAATGGTGGTTGTGAAAAGATATAACTATTTTCTCAGAAAAGAATTAATCAAAATAATACTGAGCATTTGCACTGGAGATTTATCTTAAAAGCAAATAGTAATCAATCACCTGCTTCTTGCCATGTTAGGTAGGTGATTGAAATGAATAATTAGTATAATTTTCTTTACTGCTCATAGGACTTGGTCCTATATATGCATTTGATGTCCTCTATTTTATTGGCTCTTGAGGCTGGATGAAATCAAGAGGTGCATTTCTGCTGATTTTAATGAACTTTGGAACATGTTGGAAAAATACAAAAATAACAGGCAGTGAAACTCCTACCAGTAAAGAATTCACTTAGCTGGGTGCCCATTTTATCTGATGTATTTATACTGAGTAATTTGACAGCAGTGGAGTATGTGCAGTTGACCCATACACTGTCATTTCTTACTAACACACACTGGCTTTATGAGACAATGTTAATAAGCACATTTCAGTTTCAAAGGCATCACCTGCATCATTCTTTTGGATTCCAACAGGTACAGCAAATAGACACTTGTTTGTCGTGGAAAGGTCTTGACTCAATAAATCATGAATGCAAAAGTAATTTATTTGTAGAAAGGCCCTTTGGGGCTTCTGTTGAGTGTCATAATCTAGTAACTACATTTCTAGAAGAAGGATAAAGTTTTGAATTCAGTGGATAGCTTTCAAGACACGTATTTGTCATTTTCACATTTAAAGTTTCCTTTGTTATTTTTAAAGAATATTATAACCTTATATGTAACCTTATATATTATACTTAAACCTTATGTTCGCTTATACTGGAATATATAGTCCTTGACAAATATCATGGCCGTTAACAAATCAAAGTTTCTCCAATGTCTTCCCTCTGGATTCTATTTTCTGATAGTGGTTAAAGTTCTTAGCAGGGAAGAGATTTTTCTAGACAAAAGCATCATGGTCAAGAAGCCTAACATTTATTAAAAGTGGTCTTCTGACAAGCATGATCCATTAGCAATCACCTGCACCAGCAGCAGGCATAAACTTTTAAGCCATCTACTGTTGCAGTTGGGGCAATCCACAACACAGAAGTTGTGGGCAAAAGGACCATCTTTATTGATTTTACAAGACTTTTTATACCCCTTCCCGAGCTGCACGTCCATGCATGATTGGTTTAGCTAAAAATCGACAGTTCATAATTGGATGACTCCTTCTGAGTTGTAACTTCATAATTGGGTGATTCCACCTACACCCTGGCAGCTTCCTAATCGTGTTTACTCTGCTCTTCTTGGCATCTTCCAGCTTCTCTAAGGATACATGGGCATTTATTCAAGGCCAATGTTTAAGTTCACACACACTAACTTCTCAGACCAGCCGATGTTTCCTACAGTCTACTTTCCAGGATTATTTCCAATGACAAAGAATAACTGGCAACACAAAACTTTCAAAGAACACTTGGTGTTTTTTTTCTGTTAAACATCTTGTAATTTCACGAATAGCACATTAGCCATTGTAGTGGAGAATGCAAAGGGCTATGCAAGAGAAATGAACCTTCTGGTCTGAGCTATTCATGGCCCATTGCTACTGGGAACCTGGCACACCTGGAATGCACTGGCTCCTCCCTCCTCTTTAATTTCCTTCTTCCCTAGCATGCCAGTTTATATGATACTTTATAAAAAATGTATTGTCGTTACAAATCATAGAGTTGAACCTCCTTCTTGACCTTAGAGCATAGAAGAGTCAACTCGGGTAGTAAGCTGATGTTGGGGCAGGTCAGTGCTGGAGGATGAGGCACTTCTCATGAACCCATCACAACCTGTAAGAGCTCTCGACCTGCCCCTTCTAGGAGAGCTTGTGCTTACTTTGCTGTTTCAGTGCCTGTGCTACAAATCAAGTTTGTGCAATGATCTGATTAATAAAAAAACCAAAAAATCCAAACCAAACCAATTCGAAACAAGACAGAACACTTTTTTTTTTTTTTTTCCTTTTTTCCCCCAAGTGGCCTCAGAGAACCTCTTAGATCATGGCAAGACCAATAACTGATTCAGGGGAGATTTAGGCTGGACATTAGGAAAAAATTTTTCACAGAAAGGGTCATTGGGCACTGAAACAGGCTGCCCAGGGAGGTGGTTGAGTCACCTTCCCTGGAGGTGTTTAAGGCACGGGTGGATGAGGTGCTAAGGGACATGGTTTAGTGTTTGATAGGAATGGTTGGACTCGATGATCCGGTGAGTCTCTTCCAACCTGGTTATTCTGTGATTCTATGATTCTATGATCTCTACTAAGGCACAATAAATTCTTGTTTTGCTAAAGTATAACCCTGGCAGGAAACGGGGATGGAGGAATTCTTGTCTCTGAGACAAGACTTGCTGACAAAAGAGATCACATTGTAGAAAAAAAGTCTTCTATTTCTCTTTCTTTGTTTTATTTTTCCCAACTATTCCACTTTTTCATATTTTTGAAGAGCGTAGTTGACATAAGACATTTTTTACTTTCTGTGATATTTTCATACACTCAAAAAACATTTGTTGTTCTTATCTCTCCATTGTACTACAGTTGCCATTGGTAAAGGACAGCTACAAATCTCATTAAATAATAAAATGAAACATATTGGCTGAAGCATTACACTTCTCTTTCTTTGTTTTAAATACAATTCTAACTGCCAAAGTAATTTTTTATTTCAATATCTGCATTAAAAATTGAAAATGCCCTCCATACCTTCCCTTCCTTGGTGCTTCTGTTTGTGTTTGTGGAGAATGGGAGACACTTCAACCCTCAGCAGAGGGTAAGGGATGAGGAAGATGCAAAAGAGCTCTGTTAAATATGCTGTTGATGAACTTCACCTCTCTGCATAGAGTAGGAGGAGAGGAAAGTTCTTTTGGCATCCTGTGACAGATGGGGGACATGTAGTTTGTGGTAGCATGTCCTCAGCATATTAGAGAAATAGGGAGGCAGAGAAACGAAGTGAAAGAGAATGGATCCACACTCAAATTAGTTTCTTTAAACAAGAGAGATATCATTTCCCTCTTTGCCAATTTTTCTGTCTGTAGAAGGTCCAAACAATTCCACAACAGGTACAATTAAGGGGTCAGTACTGCAAGAAACTAAAATGATATTAGAGGTCTCATTTTCTGGGAGATGAGTTGAAGATACTTTCTTTCTTAGAACTGCTCACCTTTAATTGCCTCAAGTTGGGCATCTAAAGCCGGAGCCTTTGAGATGATTAGTTAGTATAGAAAAAATTGGCTCCAGTTCACACATATGTTTTAAGAGAGCAAACATCAGGCAGAGGTACTGCACCAAAAAGCATGTGTTTTCAGACATCCACACATATGGGATATCTTTCAGCATATCTGAAAGGGTTTTAATTGCTCTATCAATGACATAGTTGAATACCAGAATGCGTATGGAGAGTAACTTAAAAGAAAATAATAATGAGGTAGGGACTTGACATCTCATGCCATGATTGCATTTCTACTTTATGTTGTCCCAGGGAGAGGAATTTGTCTTGCTGGCCAAAAGGTGATGGGTGCTAGACAAAATAATTCTATATCTGGAAATTTATGGTGAACAGAATGAGTGACAATTACAAGAGAAGGAAAAAAGAAATGTTGTCTTTGCTCTATATTTCAAATTTTGCTTGGGACATGCAGTTCTGAGTTCAAAAAGTTGTCTTTAGGGAAATTTGTGTTCAATTTTCAGCCTCAATAATGAGAATTTCAATGACACACAGTGAATGCACAGTAATAGTGGGAATGCTGGAAATATTACTCAGTAGTGCAAAGGCCTGACGGTTGGTCTATTTTATTAATTCTGTGGGAAGCCTCTGATAGTCCAAATACCAAAATTCTTGAACAAATATTTAATTATTATTCATTTGCATTTATGAAAATATGTTGTTGTAAGATCGGTAACAAACATGGCATGTGAAGCCTACATTTTTTGCAGTGGTATCCTTTTTTTTAAATAGTCCTGCTTTCACCATTTCAGTGATATGTTCACGGATTCTGGTATGAAAGGACTAGGGATATTTTGGATGGAGTATCTTCTCTTGTCAAAACAGAAGGAGTTAAAGGTGGCCATGTTAACTTCAGCTCCATTTGAAACACAAGGAGAAAATAAAAAAAAACACCAAACAACTAAACACTCAGAACTGTTCTTTAGCATAAAATGAACTGGCTGGAAAAAATAATCTCATTAGCCAGTTGTAATCAGATGCAGCGATCAGAGCAAGGACCTAAAATCCTAATGACCCTATGAGCAAAAGATCACTAGGAATGTATAGTCTATGTTACTACCTTTACTATAGATGGGTATGAGTTTGATGAAAAGGCAAGAGTAAGCTCCAAAAACATTGTCCATGTGGTCTCTTAAAAAGGAAGCAACTATTTTGAACTGTGAAACTAAAAACCTTTGCTGACAAAAATCTTTGCAGCTAATCATTTCTGTACAGAATGCTTTATTAGCTCTCTGCAAAAACTGGAAGAAGGAAATAATCACCAAAGTTCTTAGCATGCTTACTATAAATGCAGGAAAAATAATACACTTGTAAATTTTCAATTATCACCTATTAGCTGTCTGTCATCTACATGTCACTCCAAGAATTCATTCTGTTCTCCATAGCTCTATTCCTCATCTGCACTCCTTCCATTCTGATGTGGACAGACTGAGCTCAAAATACTCCCTCCTCCATCACTTTGGAGAAGCCAGACTGGTTTCCCATAGCTGAAGAACTGGCCCTTATAATACATTCTGTGATTAACTTGTTAGGATGTACGTATCTACTTAGTGATGCAGCTGACAAGGATTTTTCCTTTGGGATTGTTTGAATTTTCCTGGGCTGAAACACCATGTGCAATGACCAGAAAACTCCATGCAGTCTGAGTAGGGGTTCCATCATTTCAGCAAGTGCTGTGGTTGTAGAAGTGTACATTTTCTATTTGAAACACCATTAACTCCTGCCATGGAAGTTAATGAAAGGACAATGACATTCAGCCTCTCTGCTGCACTGGAGAGGTTAAATTCATGAATGAAATGCTACAGCTATGGATCTGGAGAAAGAATAGCCTTGAAACAAGAGGAGTAAATTCAGAGAAGCCAGAGATTGTTTAACAAAAAAGCAGCTGTTTGTCATACAGCACAGATTCATTTTGCTAAAGGTGAATGATATCATCATTTGTTTTAACAAAACAAATGTGCAAACATATGTGCAAAACATGAGTAAACCTCTTCCACGTGACAAAGCGGTTTAGTGTTGTACACATTTTCTGGTGAGAACTTTGTGAACTCTTGCTTAGAGACAAAGTTTTTCATTACTCTTCCTAAATATCAATTATTGCAGACATTATAATCATAATATTTTTAACCTCCACCATCAGCCTGATAGTGGTTTACATATGTGCAGTCCTGGTTTAGACTCAAAAAGCTGAGCGCAGGTGGTCACAGTGGATGATTTTTACTTCAAAAAGTATGATGTCAGCCCCAGTTATCAGGCAGGAGATGACTTGGTACTTTAATAGGGGAAAATAACATTCCACAGTTGCTTTTTGTGCAAAAGTTAGATTTCCTTATCCTCATACTCCCTTATTTCTAAGTATCAATGAAAGAAGAGTAAACATATTACTACTGCTGCTTGCCATGTTTGTCAGAGTGCTTAAAATCAGAGGAGTTGTTTAGAACTCATTCTTTCAAATATTGCTACTTCAAATGAAATACTGTTTAAAAAATCAGAAGCACTTTATAACTAGTATACCAGCATTCATGTAAAGATTTGCACCAGTTTATGAAAAGCCATTATAAAACCGGTTTGATGGAACTGGGCATGCTATGAACTCTGAATGGGCAATGGTAAGCAGTATTGGAAGAGATCTATGATGGTTGTTTCAAGCAATGAGATCACAATATCAAATGCATTAGAAAAACTATAACATCTTGTATCCAATTCACAGTGCTGATTATTACAGGTAACTTTCTAAGGGTTGAAATCTGTTTGGTTAGGACTGAGTGATGGGACACCTAATAAATACTTGCAACAATAATACCATCGAGCACTAGCTCCCATGTTCAGTCATTTCTTAAAATATTTTTTATTCTTCAGTGTTTGCTAAGACAGAAAGCTACAGGTAAAAAGAATTATGTTACACTCTTCAAGGGGGAAGAGTGTGCAGTTTAAGCCAAAACTTTCAAAAGGCAAAAGTGTTTTACTGAATTTTGAATTCTTATTCCCTTTGAATACAAGATATGTTGACCATATGTGCTTTAAG
Organism: Clamator glandarius; assembly: GCA_033459285.1. NCBI lineage: Eukaryota > Metazoa > Chordata > Aves > Cuculiformes > Cuculidae > Clamator > Clamator glandarius. The sequence continues at coordinate 245,005 of JAUNZM010000789.1, forward strand.
TCCTACCTGAATCTCTTCTCATCCATATATCATTGGTTTTAACACAGGATATAGCATGACTGGCAGAAAATCTGGAATCAATCTGTTTATCTTTAAAATGCTGCTGAAAAGTTTTAGAAGTTGCAAGGTCCTGAACTGGAAAGAAAATCTTGGAAGTAACAACAAAGAAGTACTGGAAAGACAGACAATAACTTCAGAGTCTTCTATCTGGATCCTGTTGTGCAAGAACATATATGCCATCTCTCAGAAAAAAACATTTCAGTAGAATAAAGTCTTCTTCATTTATTAATACAGCCAGGAATCAACCAGGCAGTTTTTAATTAGCATTGTAATTTTCAAGAAGTGAAAGATGGTTGCTTTATAGACTTCATATGCAGCTCAGAAGGGGCTCCAAACACAGCTGCATTTGTTTATAATATACTGCTATTTTTTAAGAGGATGCATCTGAGATACTGTATGTACTTGAAGACCTTGTGCTACATAGCAGAAAAAATTCTATCAAAAGCCATGAATTCAATGTATTGCAATTTTTCTCTCTGATGCTTTTCTAAGCATTAGAAATCATAGGCTGTAGATGGTTTGCAAATAACCATTCTAAAAGAAAGCTTCCACATGTATATTAATAAGAATAATATAAATATTCCACAAATAGATGACTGCTTATTGAGGGGCAAGTATAGGGCAAACCTTCTGTGTTTTGTTTGGTTTGCATTTCAGCCGCATCTGACATTTAACTGCAATATTTTGCATTCCTTTATCTCTGATACTCAAGGATCACACAAATGCTTTACAAACATCAGTGGGCTGTCTCAAAACATTTCTGAAAACAGGACTCATATGTGCCTGATGCTTCTTTCTACAGTTCATAACTTTCTTACCATTCACATTATCCTACTGTTTTCTGAATTAAATATAATAATTTCAGAAGGGATCTTACTGTACCTTCCTGTTCTCCTGTAGGATCTGCTTGGAACTACATGTGTCTTAGAAGTTTTATATATTTCATTGTTGACTCAAAGAAAAAATCTTGCTTCCTTTTCTCAAGAAAAAAAGAGATTATGGATTAGTTTAAAAAATTATAATAATTGTTATTATTATTCATAAGGGTCATGATTTGATTTCAGGAGTTGCAGAGTTTCTATTGATTTCTAGAGGAGGGATGGTGTAACAGAGGGACAAATTTTGCCATAGGTTCCTGAATAAATGAACCATTTCTGTATTACTTATAGATATAGCACCTTGTAGATTCTGAATACAAAACAAGAAATGCATTTTTTAGTGCCTAGTTTGAGGCCTCTACAAATAATGTCTTTCAAAATTTTATTTTCTCCGCTAAGGTCTCTGTTTAGGGTCATTTAATCCTTTTCTGTTACAACTTGCAAAGGCTAGTAGGCTCAAGCTTATTAAAAAATCCATTGCCAAGGGGTACTAAAAAACAAAGCTGTTGTAAGATGCAGATTCCCCCCTGTTGTTTTCCATCTGAGCCATGTTGAGCATTTTATTGATGAAAGGAATAAGCAAAGGTTTCAGATTTGGCTCATATCCCTTAATTGTTCATAATCATTCAAAATATCTTAAAAGACTTGCATAATCTAAGTTGGTAGGGCTTGAAGGTGAACTCAGGGAGGATTTCCAGGCTGTTTTCCATAAACACTGTAGCTTCTCCACACTCACAATAAGCTCAGCACTCAAGGTCTAATATCCAAGCTCTCGCTGTGGCTAACAAGATGCAGCCAGCATTTCTGGCTTAAGCTCCTGGCTGGCTCTTGTGTACTCACTCTGAACATGTGGCTCAGTCCTGTGAAGTGCTGACTGTTTTTTCTCCCCTAGAAGTCAATGGAAATTGTTTAACGTGCCCAGCAGTTCAGAGGCTGAAGCCCACAAAAAATGCTATTGTTTGGAGACTTGGATTGTGGCAAGCCTTGTTTTTGTACAGTGAGTTTATTACTATATATGTTCACATTTCCTCACAATTCCTGCTTAAGCATATTTTGAACATCAAGCCCTCATGTTTTAGTTGCTCAATCTGGTGCCAGTTTAGAGACACTTTTTTTTTTGTTTAGATTTTGTTGTTCCCCACAGGGTATGGCCTTACTTTCCCTAGACAGGAAAGTAAGGATGGCTCCAGGATGTAGTGTATTAAAAAATAATCAAATTATCAAAGGCTCTGTGTCTAGAAGTATCTATTGCTAAAATAAAAGAGGTCAAAATCCTAAAGGCATCCTTTTTGCAGTTTTGAGCAAAATGCCTAATTTTTAACTGTCTTCCATTGCTATTAATATAATACTCTTCAATTATTTGCTGTCCTCTTCCAGAAGAGATCATTGCAACTCCTTCTTCAGCAAGGAACTTCAGTATAAGCCTTCCTCTAAGCACATGGTAGTTCTCTGTGCAGTCAGTGGGGCCGGTTTTTAAAAGTTTAAATCCCTTGCTGAATCCTGATCCAAAACCATCCAGACATTGGGAATACTTTATTTCTTTATTTATCAGGTTTCCCTTGAAGGACAAGGAGTAAAATTATATATATATCTCTAAGACAAAACAAACAAAAAAAAAAAAATAAAGGAAATTGACAGAGAAAGAAGCCAAAGTGAGCTTTTTCTTCAAAAAGCAAATTTACAGAAACTTCCATGGAAGGTTATAAAACCTACGCTGTTTGCCCGAGAGACTTTTCTAATCACTTAGGTAAACATGGGAGGTAGACTGGGTAAATACATATCTAGGATAGGCTAAATATTGAGGTATTTTAAAGGCATATTTATTGAGTTAAATATATTTATGTATACACACACACACATACATACTGGTATCTGAAGAATATATATTTTGGTGTACTACCTCAGAGCTATAACAGCTCTTAGGTGTACAAATTTGGCAGTAGTAGGAATCCAATTTAAAAATCGATATCGAGCAAATCATAACAAAAAAAATCTATAAAATTACAGTTTCAGTACATGGATAGTAATTTTTTCTCAGTTTGGTGATAAAAGGCCTGATAAATTTGATGGATCTCAAAATAACATTAGTGACTGTTGTTCATTTGAGTGATGCTTATAGAAATAAATTGGTGTTATTTAAATAGCTGTTTCCTTTGTAATGAGCATATTACACAGTCATTGCATTAAAATCTAGAGGACATATTAATGGCTGGCAAAATTTTACTTGGATAAAGTCTTGGAAAGGAAACTTGAAATAAATCACCTTTAGTAGAAAACTGAAGTAGCCTGAAATAGTGAAATTAATCCTACAGATGATCTCTAAAATTCTCTATTATAGACACTGGAAACTCACTACTCTTGTTCACAGATAAATGTCAGGGAATTTTGCAGGAAGATCTTTTAATTTATGAAGTGTAAAACAGAATGATTAAAGAAATAAACACTAAATAAATGTTCTGACAAGTGCCATTGATGGGAAAGCTTCTAGAGGAGCATTAAAAATTGCATTAAAGATCACATTAAAATTATGATGTAAAAATATGGTGCATACAGAACAAGAAGATAGATATTAAGCCATTGATGGTCACAGACAAAATGCCTTTAAATTTTGAGTACCTACACACTCTCTCTGGTCAACAATCCTTTTAAATGAAGGTGTTACTGAGAACAGTTTTACTTAAAATGAGTGAATTAAAATGTAGACAAAATGATCCTGTTGCCACTTAATACAGCTGCATATACTGTGAGTGCGACTGGTGAGAGAAGTGAGAAAGCAGATATCAAATCTTCTTTGCTCTTTAGAAGCAGATGGCCTCTGATACTTTTTAATTATGATTTGTTGCTGCTTTTATCCCGGCCATATTTTACTTTGTGGCTAGGCTCCCTGTTTCCATGTAATCTTCCTCTGGGAGCACAAACTGCTGACTCCAGATCTACGGACAGAAATACCACAATATAAATTAAGTAAAAAAAAAAAAAAAATTGCTGTGTTTTGGGTGCGGGGTGCCATGGCAGATAAAAAGCCACTGTGCAGCTGCCTCATGTGAAACTGGCCAGCTGAGCACTGATAAAATTTATCACAGGGACACACATAGGAATAAGCAGCTTAGCAGAGCAGCCTGTGGTAAAACGTGCAACAGCTAAAAATCTAAAAGGATGCTGTAGCTTGACAATGAAACAGTGGCAAAAAGCATGATAACATGGGTTTTTACAGTAGGTAACCTTTTGCTGTGGTGTATTTGGTTTATTTACTGAACTCCTCACTGCTGTTTTGTTCCCAGACCTGGAGTGGAGGGTAGGACGGTGCATACTTGAACCCTTCCCAGTAGCTCATCTTCCTGCTGCATCTGAAGCATGGCGTAAGCAAGAGAGGGCAAGTGCCAACACTCAAAGCAATCTGATACTGAACTTTTGTCACTTAACAGTTCAGCTCCTTCTTCCTGCATTTATTTATTTATTTTTATTTAAAGTGATTTCTGTACTTAGCCTAAAAGAACAGAGACGATTCTCTGAGCCAAAAGTAGTCAGAATTTTCACCAAATCTCCATATGTTGTGAGGTCATCAGGTGTTTTGATGGATTCAGAAAAGGTCCAGAATAAGCAAAATACAATGTAGTTACTTTCATTAGATGGAAATATATATGTATGGTTTCTCTTTCTATCTCCAGTTCAGATTGCACTGCGTGCCTTTTGGGAGGGTAAACATGACACCTCCATGCTTGTATTTTTAGCACAGTTCTCTCAGGGTCTGGAAGCTGTAAAAAAAAAAAATAAATCTCCAAAATCAAAGTGAAACATCCTCTTGTTTAAAAAGAAATCTGGATTAAAGGAGCCCTTGGGAACAATGCAGAGCTAGAGGGTTAAGTAATAGCATGAGGCAGTTTGTGAGAGATCAGGCAGTGATTAGGAGTGATTGGTGACTCACACAGATTTTGCTCATATGTATCTGACACTCCTGAAAGTCTGCTGATTCACTCTGGGAAGGGCAGGTTCTCCTTTCTCTTCTGCTGACATTTACAAGCAGCATAAATGAAAATAGTAGTATTTTACACCTGTGTCACACATGTGTAAATGACCGTAGGAAGAACACAGCAGCTGCAAATCAGGTCCAGGGAGCTGAAATGAGAAGCAGCAGAAGGTTCATAAAAGAACATAAGCTAAAGACTATTGCCAACGTGGACAAAGAAGAGAGAGAAACGGAGAGGTCAAAGGAAGTGAGAGAGAGATAAGCAGAAAGTGGAACCAGGTTCACAACAAAGAAAAAGACAGGAAAAAAGTTGTTGGTTTTTTTTTTTTAATGTGAAACTATTCACAAGCAAAATGCAGGGACTGTTAACATAGAAAAGGGATAAGAACATAGGAAAAGGACAAGAATGTTCCCTTTCATTCCCAGACAAGCGAAAGCCAAAGCTCACACCAATCATATTGCAAAGGCTATAAGGGATTAAAAACATAAATTAATTTAAAACGCACTTTTCAGTTACATTATTGAAGTGAAGTTGTATGAAGGGATTAGACAACATGACACCCCAGAGGGAAAAAACCCACACTGGGACCTGCTTTCAGATTTTGCCTGTGCAGCCTCCCCTGCACGATGCGGGGTATTTGTTTAGCATCCTCCATGCCAAAGGGCAGACAACCTCTGTCCCAAACAATCAGGGAGGCACAAGAGTGGAAAAGCTGATTAACATTGCAGGACCAGAGTGTTGTAATTAGCGGTGGGGAGACAGCTGCTCACGTGCCAATTCTGTGTGGCACGCTGTCCTTGCTCTCCAGTGCAGTTCCTGTCTCACTTTTAAAGTGTGAAGGGAGAGATTATTCACCAGGGTGGTAGACGTATTTCTGTTCTCAAGAACACTGCAATATCATTAATCTTCTGGCAAGCCGGCAAGAGCGGGTTATGTGAATGCAAGTATTTTGCAAGGCTATAAATAAAATATTAAGAGTGAAAGAGACAGAAAGAGATGATGCTTTCCTGGGGTTTCCGCTGCTACAGTATAGATGATGTTAACACTGCAATAGCTTACTGGTAATAACACTTTAAAAAAATACTCTCTTTATGTTTTTTCAACATCTGTCCAGCAAAGTGGAACATAAAATAGGATCCTAAGACTGTAATATAAATTTTCTAATCCCATCTATAAAACAAGTAGTTGATCAAACAAAGTGCAAAATGTAACTCGTGTATCTGGAATTGTCGTACTGTGCCCTTCACCTGGCAATTGCTACAGGCATAAATGTCTGAAAGGAAGAGAAAGAAAATGATAGCAGGTGCTACATGAAGGTTTGTCAGAAAGGAGGTATGATAGATAGCCACATTAATCATGCATAGCAAAGATATAATTGACTTATGCAGGTTATCTTTGCATGTCTACGCTATCTGTAGGCCTTCTGCGTTTTATGTCCTTCCTCCTGTCTCAGATGGGAGTCTGGGACACAGAAAAAAATGGGAGTGCTCCTCTTTGCTCCTTTTGGCAACAGCACTTTTCTGCCCAATGAAACTCCAAATAGAACAGAAAAAATAATTTTAACGATCTTTTGCCCTGGGTCCCTCAAAAGGCATAAGGCAAGACTGATTCATATGAGGACATAACGTTTCCCTTCCCCGATGATGTAAAATACCTTTTTAAACAATGCAAAGTTGAGATACATCAGATTTTAAAACAGGTAGTTTTTCAGTACATGTTAATAATTACCACCAGCTTTTTGAAAGAAGAAAGAACATTGGAAAGGGGGGTAAAGCTGCTTATGACTTCTGCATATAATCAAAGAATACTGTCTGTCTGAAGTTGTTCTGTGATCAGGAATGGTAGAAATAATTCCAGGAAAGCCAGGTGGTCAAATTGGCATGATAAGCCCCAAAACTGTGAGATGCATTTTTTTTAAATCACATGGTTCTTCCATTTATGAGACAGATATCATCACAGGTTAAATGAAGAATTAATAGGGATTTTAAGAGTTAGAGTATAGCTAATGTTTATTTTATTTGTACCAACAAGAGCTGGTTGCTTTTATACAACCTGCTTATATTATCACTTTACCCAGGCAAGGTAGAAATTTATTCTGCATTGTGTTTTCAGGAAAGTGATTGTTGATTTTATTTCGGTGGTGTAGATTGTTATTAAATTTATTCAACAAAGCACTTTTTACTCCCCCATTTTTTCAGGGTCACATTTTTGCCCTGCCTTGGGTAGGTGTAGAAAAGAATGCAAGGGCTTGAGTGTTACTGTCACTGATGAGTGCAAGCACACAAGAAATCTTAGAAAAAAATCTTTAAGCAACTTGAGGCATTAACATAGTAACAGGGACTCAGAAAAACAAACAAACAAATGAAATACATTTCTCTTCTCCCAGGAGGTTTTCTTTTGACTCAGTTAAAGCTGAATTGAGTTTAGACCTAAGCTGTAATTCCAGGCTATCAGAAAGTTTAATGTGCTTAGAATAAGGGGAATACAGCTGGAAAATAGGAATGGGTTTACTTGAGAAAGGAAACTAGTATGTTGTCTTACCTCACCACTTCAACTTGTAATCTTCGTGGAGGGCAGCTTCAGCCTTGTTTCTCCAATGAAACATAGCTGGATGCGTCTTGATTTATTTCTATATGCTCTCAGTATGTGTCTTGGCAAAGGTTTGAACCTCAAGTTTGTGATTGCAGGAGGGGTGAGAGTTCAGTCATCCATTCACCAGCTTACTGTATTCATCCCTGGGTATGTATTTCCTGGACCATCAGGTCTAGGACAGGCCTAATTATGTGTTTAGGTCATGCAGTCCATTTAGGAAATGTGTCAGAGTGTCTGTCTGGAAAGCAGATCTGTTTGCAATCTTCTCTGCTACTGTATGAGTTTGAAGAATCTTCTAATTTTTGGGAATAGTGCTCTGATTATAAGCATATACTTATTGCAGTTTACACACTTTTGTTCTTGTGCTAACACTCTCCTGCAGCAGCAGTTGTTCTTTGCTACTAATGCATTTATAGGCTGTTGTCATATTTCTCCTCAGCCGTGGTTTTGCAAACTACAAGAAGCAAGAACCTTCTCATTCCCTTTCACAAGACAGCCTCTTGTTTTCCCTGTCTATTTCAACAGGCCATCCCTGTTGATGTGCCAGTCATAGTGAACATTTTGTCTGGCTGCTTACAGCTGTGCACAATAGTCCAAATGCAATTTCATCAATGCTTTTCATGATGGCACAAATACTTCTGCATTTCTACAGGTATACTGCACCCCAGCATTTTTATGGCCGCAGTACTATTAACTCATAATCAAACAGTGTGTAATTAGTATATTAAAGTCTTTCTCCTGCTGTATTATTTCAAGCTGATGAACTCCAGCTGATAGCAGGAATTCCTGCTATTAGGCCCTAAGTTCATGCTGTTGCACTCCATACTTTTAAATATCATCACATTTCTCTATTGTCACTCTTCAAGGTCATCCAGTTCTTTCTTGCAAAAGTAGTGTCTTCCTGCACTACTTACTGTTAAAATAGGCAGGGCTGTGTTTTGTTTTGTTTTTTTTCCTCACAACAGGTTACAAGTTAAGCCTCCTGCCCAAATCATCTGCTTATCTCATAGGTCTGTGCTGCTTGGTAATATTCTGCCTCAGACCATGCTCCACGAGAGGAATACTTCTGGGAACTGTACTACATTGTTTTCCCCAAAGAAACCTTTTTCATTTGCAGTTTTTGGTAGTTTGAGAACAAAAGGCATCAGAATGAGAGAGTGACTAGTAAATGGAGGACAATCATTTTCAGGTGTGAAGCCATCCTGGGTATTTTTTTAAAGCCTCCTACTGTCCTACATGGATGTCAGTATCATGAAATCCAGATGTTGTTGGCTTCTGTTCAACATGACCCTTGTTTGAAATGCAAGGTGTTAAATTGAAGTCAGACTGAAAAGAGAGGTGAACAGAACTCTGGCAACTGACAACAGGATGATCAGAGGCAGATCTACCTGCAGCACCTAATTCCCATATTAACTGGGGTCATGGTTTCTTCCTCAAAGTTAAGCCCTTTCTGCCTTCCTTACAGAGGTGCTGAGGGGAACGTCCTCACTTCAGCAAAGTCATGGATGTGCTGGTGTTAATGGAGCTGAGCCAGCTTGCTTCAGTTTGGGACTTGAAAACACGGATGATTCCTCCAGCTGCTTCTTCAGATTATATTAGCTCTAGAGTGAGCTTGAATAAAAACGTCATCATGACAGTAGTTTTTGGTTTTAAGCTTTTACTCATGGTCTTTCTGTGGTGGCAAGTTAAGTTAATTTGACTACCTTGAGACGGTGCTTATCACATCTTAAGGTGGTAGGTTTTCTTTTCAAATCAACCATGAGACTGAACCTACTGCACCTGTAATGTCTAGCTTGTGGATAAGTATCAAAACAGCTGTTTTCCTTTCAAATCACTGATATGTGCTTTATTCTCAATCCACTTCAATTCTTCTCTTTGGGACTGACTGACTGAAACACCACTCCTCATTATGATATAGATTCATATGTTTAATTTTTTTTAGCTGAGAGGGCAGGAGAAAGTTGAGGATTTGAACAAATTTCAGTAAGCTATAGTTGTGAAAATGTGTGGCCTAAGCTTAAATAAATGTGAGCTCTGACGAAACTTTGTTGAAATAGAGCTCAGTTTTTTCCAGGTTCCTAGCTTCATTATTTGTATGTTTGATTTCATATTTTCCTGTCACAAACTCAGCGTTTCTAAATGTTATGCCTGGAATCTATTTGGAAAATGCCATGTGATCCCAGACAGGCATCTTCTAGTGTTTTATACTCTATATTATTGTGCTTGCTTCTGCTTTAGTATTTGCCATGCAGGAGCAGTATATCAGCTTCTACAATAGTTTGCCATTATCAGAGTAGCGCATGTCATAAATAATCCCCCAATATGTACAATAATTAACTTTTAAGACTACCATTAAATCCTTTTGAAGTGGATTGATTAGGTTTCAATTTTGTATGTTGCTTCAGATTTTCATCTAAACTGAAGTGTTTCTTTAGGCAATTCTGCAGCTGTGCTTGCTTTCTAGCACTGACAGTCATTCAAATCCATCTTGTGCTATTGTAACCTGCTGTTAGCCCATTAGTTCCAATCTGTGGGAGGAGAAGGAGACAAATTGTGTCACTATTCCTTATCAAGGGACCACGCAGTTGTTTGCCACTTTGACTCCGTGATGGATAGTTATCTTGAGATGTGACAGGTGTGAGACTGGAAATTTGGGAGGAAACAATGCAGGAGCCTAGTAGCATTTTGTTATTGACACTTGCTAGATAACAACACAGGGTTAATCAATCTCTTATGTTGTTCTTAACACCCCCCTCCTTTTTTTTTGTCTTCAAGATGCAGTTTTTCTCATCAGACTGACACGGCAGGAAAAAGGTTCAAGTAGATAGCAGACATTTCTCCCTTACCACATGCTGGACATACAATGTCAAATTCCATGAAAAACACATCTTTGTTTCCTTTGGCAATTTTTTAAAATGCTTTTAAAGTGGGTCAGGGGCTGAAGAAAGTACAGTTGAAATATCTGAAAGCATCTGCAAGTAGACATACTTTCTTTGAAGGAGAGAAAGGATTTTTTTCCAAGTTGGTTTTTATTGCCAATGTTCTTTTTTTTGTCATTATATTTTCTCAAATTTACTTGCTGCAGCCCATTTTTTATTATTTCCTATCTATTATTTCCTATCAGATATAAGATAAAGTAACTGTGACAAAAAGAATTAATACCCTGAACGTTAAATCATCACATTTACTTAGCTCTGCTCAAAACATACAGTTCAAGAAATGTAGATCCAGGATAACTTATGGTGATATTTTAGACAATTTAGAAAATTGAATACTAGTGAAAAAATCATGGTCTTAGAAATTGTTAAAGGTGGTGTTCAATATGATCAGGAAGCACTGGAAGAATGACAAGTGTTTATGTATGAGCCAGGGTTCACACTGAATAAAGATCTTTGGTAAAAATAGAAAATGTTAAAGTTATTGAGGTTCAAAGAAACATCAATGAACATTCATGTCCTACTGTACTAACATGAAATAAGAGACACTGAGTCCAAAGAGTTTGCATTTGAAATAGGCAAGACAAAAGATAACAACGACATTATTGTAATTTCAATAAGAGACATAAAATCAGATAAACAATGGAGACTTTCCTGAGCTCTCTAGGAAGCTTATAGGAACTGAAGAACTACATCTGAGACTGTAGGCTCATGTATAATCTACAAGACACTGGTTTAATCTTACTTTTGGATGTATCTGTTTGCTCCATTTCTGCGTCCTGCACTGTTCTTTTGTATAAGACATTTTATTTAAGGAAAGTTTCCTTCCGAACGTAAAGGGAAAATTTCAACTGCACTAGGGACACTCTTGTATGGTTATAGTAAAGGAGTAGCTTACTTATACTCTGCATATTATATTTGCCATGTTAAAATATTGTCATATAATTGGGAGAGAATTAAATAGAGTGGTTTGTGCCACAAAACAAAACAGAAAAAAGGCAATTATTCACTTTAGTAAGTATGAGGTATGAGTGTACTACTCTGAGGTCATTTGAAAACCTGTGGTAGCATCCAGAAGAACCCGCACACGTGGGTGGCCCAGCAGTGCTACTGAAATGCTTTTGGATTGGGCCACGGGAGCTGCGTGGTAGCCAGGATGCTCTATGCTCCTCTTCAGTTCCACTTCCACTTTGACACAACAGGTTGGTGAGTTGATGTGAAGGCACATGCATTCACTGATGCATTCACTGATTCATATTTGCAAGGTCTAGCTGGGAGAAAAGGCCTTTGGACACATTTCACTGCTGCCTGCACATTCCTCTTCAAAATATCTCCATCTGTTTGGTCACGTACCTTCTGCATGGCCATGCTTTGCAGGGCAGAGTTATGATGTACACCATATCAACTTCTGACTGACAGACATTCGCATGAGCTCCTTTCATCTCCACTGTGGGAAATATTAAGGATGGAGAATGATCCTGCACTACAGTTCTGAAATGTCCCTATCAACTTTCTGCATTAGCCTGCTTTCACCACTTCTTTTCCTTTGTCTTCTGAGTTTAAGTAGCTGGCAATGAAATCTCAGAAAGGTCTCATTAGATTTGAAGATCCTGTCAGGTGGAGCTAGAGCAAAATTTATCATAAGAGCTTCATATATGAGGTTTGAGAAACTTGTTTCTGTTGATCCAAATGACATTCAAGTTCTGCAAAGTGAACAGTAATTAATCAAAGACAGTGCTATAGGAAATGAAAAATTCTGATGCACAAGGATAAAGAGCAACTCATCATGAAACATTTACCCTTTAGCAAGAGCAGTTGACCACCCAGTTCAGCATAATATGTTTAAATGACATCTGTTCCTGTGTCACTGTGGCTTTCCTGAGAAAGGTACTTTGTATGCTTTATAGCTACCACATGGCTGACATTGTTATTCCATAACCTTACACCCCTATTCCTGCACTCCATGCCCCTAAACCTTGGATCTTGCATGCTTCTCTGTCTTCCACCCTAACTCTGTAACAGCTGAACAGCACAAATGCCCAGCAGCAACTGGGATTCCTAAGCAAAAGCAGTAATAAAATAACATACCCCCGAGATGAAGGAGGCATGCAGGTTTCTGAATGCTTAAGTGACAGATTATAGCCATCTACCACAGAGAGAACTTGATCTTTTATAAAGAATTACCTTGAGTCAGTTAAATAGAGGAGGTTTATCAGGAGAATATTTAAGAAGATGCTCCTATCACCATGACTGATGATCTATGTTCACGTCCAGTCCATCTACAGAATTTCTAGGAAATCCTGAAACGTTGCAGCCCAGCTTCTTGAAAGTATTTGAAAACTACTGAAAGCCATCTGCTTTTCATACAGAAATGGAAAAAAAGTTTCTTTCTGAGTGTGTCATTTTTCAAAACACAGCAAACCATTGCCTTAAATCAGAAATTACCAGGCTACAGTATGCATATTAAACATTATATCTGAAATATTTCTTATTGTATCTGAAATATTTCCAAGCAGTACACAGCATCTACTCTGGGTTGTCTCTATGCCATGTATTTACAACCTGTGGCACACAAATAAAAGCCTGTGGCCCCAACCATTAATATATCTTCCTTGTGAAAAGGGAATTAAATGCTTAAATATCATTAGAGACCTACACTTTACCATCCTATTTTTAAACAGGGATTATTTTATAACATTCTGCTGGTTACTGTAATATAAGCTTCTAAAAAAAAAAGGAGTATTTGATATTGTGCTGTGTTCAGTGTACATTATGGTAGGTCTCGATTTTGACTGGGGTTTGATGGCTACGGTAATACAAACAAATAATAATAATAGCTTAAGGATATCAAACAGAGAAGGAGGACAGAATGTCTTTTATGCTTACAAAAAGATGATGTCAATTGATCTAGATTTCAGAAAGCAGCAGAAGACAAGTGTAACTTGTTTTTGTAAAAAGGTAGAAATCTGTTAGCCTTTGATTTATTCGTAACACTGTTTAGCACACTATTAAGTACAAAAAGAGTCAGAAGAACATAATATACCAGTGTAGCTCCTAATATTCTTTAGACAGAGCTAGCAAGGAATAAAAAGAAAAGGCATGAGAGGATTTTATGTCACATAATCCTTTCCTCAGTCTCAAGCAATGTTCTATCTAATGCAATGCATTTCTCCCTGGTTAATCAGAACAGGGTTCAGATGAAATCAAATAATTTACAGATGAATTGCTAATATGTCCTGTCATGCATGCCCTTCTAACAGCATGTCTTCCTAGTCTGTTGAAATACTTACATCATATGGAGAGACCTGAAAAGTTTGAACATTTTGGTTCTCTGCCAAGAAAAATTATTTATCAATGGCACATACTGTGCTGGTATATACCACAAGAACAGATTTTTAACTAAGAATGAACATTAGGACAAGATCCTTTCCCCTCTTCTAGTACATTAAGACAGACTGGGATGCTGTGCTCTCTTCTCCAGAGCCTCCAGAAAGAAGCCTCAAATCTTTCTTAGCTACTAATCTGGCTCTACTAAACACGGTATCAGATTACTTATAAGATTCAAAGTCATTAATCTCACAAGCTTCCTGAGAAGTAGTGCCATGATGTTCTCACATTTTACAAATGGAGAATTGAGGTGCAGGAAGCTGATGAGGGTGGTGCGTAGGCGGCTGTAGATGGTGGGATGTGCTTGCATGCCTGGCAGGGCAGCTGTCAAATGAGTGGCCATATTATGTCATAGAACTTCTTCATAAAATGTAGCCCCATGTATTTAACAAAAAGTACCATTTTTGCTGCAGTACAGCCTCTGACTCTGAACCAACCCTTGACTGTCTCAGCACATTCACAGTAGTCATCTATTCCTCAAAGTAATTTCTGGGGTAAATACTTGCTCATCAAATTAGGCTCGAGTTTCAAGAATGATCTTTTTCTCCACTGCTTCTGCAGGGAATAGTGTGTCATGAAAAAGGCTTTGTTCCCTTTGGCAGTTGAGCTAACGCCATCAAAGAAGCTCAGGGAGAAGGAGCTCAAAGTTGTCATTAGAATTTCAGGCAGATCTTGCTTGGGCTATGAGAGTTGCTATCATTACATGTTGGTATGCTCCAAAGGTCAGCCAGATCAAAAGCTCTGCTCAGCAGCCAATTAATACATTGTTTAATATCAGGAAAGGCAGAAAAAAAAAGAAATACAATTAAAATTTCAATAAAGAAAAAGCAAGTGACGGCAATATAGCCTACAAGTGCCACCCAGGAGGGCTGGGATAATTTACTATGATAGGATTAATTTACAGTTCTCTTGCTTTTTGGGGGTTTAAGTCTTCAACTTTAACATTTCTTTGGTGCATTATCTGCATTTGCATTTATCAGTGACTTGTACAATAGAATTTTCACAGGACTTGACATTTTGAAGTCATAACTTAGGGCTTGGTCCAACTGCCTTTGAAGTCAACAAGAAGATTGCCACTAAGTTCAATGAGGAGTTGGATCAGGCTCTATAATCACTATGGACTCATTATAATCTCACAGCTGGTAACAACCGTTTAGAAGTGTAGTATAAAAACTGTGATACTGGCAGGATGAGTTCAGTGCAAAGCAGAATCCCTTCAAGTTTAACATAAGTTTAACAATTTAAACGGATTTTAGAATTAGCTGCTCTCTTTGCACACTAAGATCTGATGACTCTTTCCAAAACTTACTGTAAGGAGCCTCTATATTTGTACTATGATCTGCCTGAATCCTTTAACATGCTTTTGTTTCTTTAACTCCAAGTCAAAGCAAGAACAAAATTTCCCTCTATCTCTGTGTTGCCACAGAAAAGAATTTTCTGCAAAATGGTTGTTTTTCCAGTACTTTGCTAAAATGGCTGCTGACAGGACTTGGTCTAGGAACATGACAATTACAAAAGATAACCCTTTACCATTACTTTTCACAGTTTGTATACATACAAGCAACTCTGTGTTCTTGCTGTGTGAGTGCTCAGATTGCTGTGATGAACAAATTGAGGGCAGATCCCTTCAAAATGAATTGAAGCTTTGCAATAGTTTTGCAAGAGAGACTATCTGAGTCAAGGTATGATTATAAACCAGAAAGTGAAGGTTTTTTCTGGGGCTGAGGGGTCCCCAGGATTCAGATAAGGTGTGTTCTACTAGAACTGCAAACGCAGGTTTAGTTTGACCTAAATGAAATGTGCACAGCTCTTGTGCAATTACTTTCCTTCGTGTCCTTGCTGTATCAGTAAAAAGAGGTCTTAAAGCTGAAAGAGAAGTAAAGTTTAAGATAGAAGAAGGTAGGCTGAAAAGTGTCTACATGACTCACAGACTGCTCATTTAACCACTGAACTGGCACATGACAAAATGACACGTGTTTGAAACTATGTTCAGTTTTGTACATGTCGTTCAGGATTTGTCCTTTCAAAAAGTATTCTAAAATCATTACAAAAACCTGGACTGCTTCCAGAACTGCTGTTTTGCTGCAGTGCTGGAGATTTTCCAGAATAACCTGACTCCCTCCTTGGACAAGATGCAAGTGAAACTTCTTTGCACTTCAGTGTTTTTACTTTTCATGGGTGAGGAAAAGGCTGCAATTTTCCTTCCACAAAGTGTGTCTGGCAGAAGAGTATGTTTGACATTGAGTATCCAGAGAAGACTCACAGGTAACAGGTGCTGTAATAACAAAACCTTTTTCATTGTCATTATTATTTGCCAGTTCTGCTTCTAATGAAGTCCTCAAATATTGTTGGTC
Source organism: Clamator glandarius (assembly GCA_033459285.1). NCBI lineage: Eukaryota > Metazoa > Chordata > Aves > Cuculiformes > Cuculidae > Clamator > Clamator glandarius. The sequence goes on from JAUNZM010000789.1 coordinate 261,180, forward strand.
TCAGAGCTGCAAGGAAATATGTGGTTTTCAAAGTACCCATCTAGCTCCCTTGTGGTACTGTAATAATCCTTACCTCATTATTTTTACAATTTTTTCTTATTATTATTTCTTTCCCCCCCCGCCCACTATCCCATGTACTACACATCCCATGCTGACAGTAAATAATGCCTCTACGGGCTAGATCTTTTTTTCCTACACTGGCTTCTCCTCAGGACTGAAATATGTAAAGCTTCAGAACCCATACATACTCACACACAAATCCACATGGAGAAAAACAGAGTAATCCTCCATATCATGCTGCAGTAGTAATCTAGCTTTAATCTAGCTTAATGCAATCTTGGAGGGTACACTAAACCAGTGAACCATTTCTGCTTTACTGATGTGGTTTATGTGAGGCACAGAGCCCCATGAGAGAATGATTTCCTTGTAATATAGCAGTCCATCCATTACTTTGTATACTGAACCAATCAATTGACTTGTTTATGACTTGCTTAATGTTCAGGGAATCCAAACTTCTGATTCACTTCAAGTCCTTTTAATTACAGCATATTCCTTGAAAACAGATGCTTTTAATACTCATTTTGAGTGTTTTATAAGCTATGCAAATATTTTATTTGTGGTATTTTTGTGGTGCTCACAGCAAAACATGCTAGTCAGTTTTTCAGAAGAGTATTTTATCTCACTGAAACCCACAGAAATTTGTCTTCCGAAAAGTTACTTTTTCCTTTACAGGAGATACATTGCACTTTACATTAAATTTTGTGCTGTATGATATCACTTGGAATTATGTATAAAGAAATAAGTGTATAATATCAGTCTCTGATTCATTAAAATATACAGATAAAGTTTTGGTCCTTTTGGCTTAAAGAAGGAGTGAGGTCATTTGGCAGTATCCTATAGTTAAGATGTTTCGTTTGTCATTCTACAGCTAGGCTAGATATGGAAAAGCTGGGAATCCTAGCATAAAGTTTTTCTACTTGTGTACTACATTCTGAAGAAGTGAATCCACTGCAGTTTCAGGCAGATGACAGCTTAAGAAAACCAGATAAAGAAACAAAACGGGGCAACACTGAATTGAAAATATGGGTACACTGCTACATTCCCATAGATAAACTCTAAAAATCAAAATAAGCATAATAAGAATCATGTCAGTGTAACAAGGATTGTCAAGGAAGGGACATTTAGCAGTTGGTACAAGAAATGGTAATTTGAAGCATAAGCCCACCAAAGGAAATCCATCTCCAGTCCACAAAACCCACAACTTTCAGACCCATAGAGATTAGACACACTAATACTTCTCACTGCTTCTAGTCCCCAGTATTTCAGTCTCAGCCCTACACTCTATGCTTACCCCTGCTCCTAGTTTCTTTCTAATGTTTCAGAGTGGATGCATGGTTTCCATCAGAACAGAAAACCTAAAAATTCCCCTTTGAAGCAACTGTTTGTGCGAGTGCTGAATGTAGTAATAATGTAACAGGGGAAAAAAAAGCAAGAATGATTGTTAAAGTTTTCCATTTACAGAAACAACAGAGTGAAAATACTCTTAAGCATAAATTCTTTAACGTACGCACCTTGAAAGGCTTGGAGCCCTTTTGTTGGAGCGCTGTGTTCCTGGTCCCTGGTCATGTCTCAGTGATTCTCAGGGCTAGGCTGATTGTAATTGTATTTATGCACACAAGAATACCTTGGATATGGAATCTCAGCTGTCTGTGGTAGCCCTTACCTTCTTCTTCGTCCATATCAACTGCTTTCATCACTCTCCTCCTGTCTCCCTCAGTCACGCAACAGGTCTCAATGCAATTTTCTGTTTCTTAGTTCACAGGGTAACTCTGAGCTTTTCCCTATCCCCTTCTCATAATATCCTATTTCTTTTTCACCTTGTAGATCTCTGTGCCTCTCAGGTTGTTCATGGCCATCAGGCTTCATGCAGAAGCTGTACAGGGCTGCCGCTGACCCTTGCAAAGGGGAATTGTGCTACATCTCACTGCCCCATTGTGATGAGCAGAGAAGTCGATCACAAAGCTCTTTGTGAAAGAATCATAGAATGGTTTAGATTGGAAAAGATATTCATCCAGCTCCAACTTCACTGCCTAGCCCCCCTTTTCAGTAACAAATTCACCCCCTAAAACATGGGCAATTTCTTTCTGTTCCCTGAACTTTACAGATTTCACCAATGCTTTCTGGTGACTGTGCAGCAGAGAATGCTACTCCTCTTCCCATAGAAACATCTTACGGGGCTGGATGCAGACCAGAATCCTTTTCTTTCTCTTTGTAAATTTAAATTCAGACAAAAACTAAACTGGCCTTTCTGATTATAAATATATTGCAAAAAATGATACCTAATTTTGTGTTTCCTTCATCTCCTGGTTTTATGCATTTCACTGGTTGCATTGGCACATTTTACTTTCTTGGCAAATTATATAGGCACACACATGTACATACACACACACACACATATATATAGACATTGACTGGTGTTTGCAAGTTGTATCTCCTTTTCCTGGATGGTCTAATTCTTCCAATTCAGGCATTAGCACTTAGGTATGTGCTGAAATACTTCCCTGAATCAGAGCCCGAGTGTTTAACAACATGAAGTAAAATGGATGGACATTTTAATGTTTCCTCTTGTATGTGAAATACTCTTTCATCTCTATATATTAGGAACATATTTTTGGGATCGTTCCGAAATAATGCTCTCTTGTTTAAGCCCAAAGCAGAAACACACATATTGAATCACCCAGTGTGCTTTTCATTTGGAGATGGAAGAGCGGGCACTGACTGTGCTTTTGAAGTGGTTTTGTATGGTTGTGTGTGCTTGATACGCATGATTGCACCCACAGCTCAGCGTGCACAAAGTCAGCAGCAAGGACACGTTTCAGAAGAGCACAAATGAGGTTTCACTCCCTCCTCCTCAGCGACTTCATTCCTGCTTGATAGAGAAGAATGCAATTTCTCAGAAGAATCTCTGAAGAAGGTTGTTGAGCTCAGATTTGCCTGACTGATGATTTTTCTTCTCCTTCTTCCTTATAGATCTACAGGAACAATCTCACACACCGTTGCTGGAAAGTTGCCAGTAGATTTTTTTTAAAAGTTTGTTTTTATCATTTGGCTAAATTTCCACCAAAAAAAAATAAAAGAAAAAGTAATAAAAAAAAGGAACCTGCTAAGCCATTGCTCAGCGCTCCACTAGTCTACAACAAAATCGTATGCAATAAAAATAGATTGCACCCATTCCTACTGTTAAACACCATGAAAGAAGCAAGACCATTTGCAGTATGCTGAAAGGAAAATGCCTTCTCACACCCATAATAAAACGTGTGAGTTCAAGGTCACTTCCTAACGGGTGTTATTTCCTCTATTTTAATAAAGGTATTTTAACACCTGTATACCATGCCAGACAGTATTGTCATTTTTTCCACTGATTGGCTTAACCAAATGCTGGAGGAGGGGCACAAGCACTTTTCGAACATCACTGCTTCGCGCCAAACACAACTAACGTGCAGCAGGAGGAAGCCAGAGAAAGAAGCAACCACCCCTAATTACAGACAGACAACTTCCAGTCCAGCAAGGAAGGGTGTGGCTTTCAGGATGGAAAAAGGTCAGGAAGCCCATCTAGGTCAGCCAGTCTCTGGCTTTGAATTGGCACTTGTATTACCCGCACCCACCCCCACAGTCTCACACACAGACTATTTTTGTTCTGCAAATAGTTGCCCAATGTGTGCTGAAAACTATTTATACTTGTTGGGACTGCCTCCGTCCTTAGTGCTTTTCCCCGTACAGAGTAGTGACCTTTGCTGAGTTAAACACCAAACTTCCAGTGAAGGGGCAGTTTGGTGAGTCCTACAGAAATCAGCAAGAGGCTTTGAAAAAAAAATCCCAAAACGAAGCTTTTATTGCAGGAGAGCGCTGTATTTCCACGGATCATTTTTTTCTGTTTGCAAGAGTATAGTTTTCATAAAATAGCATTGCATCCTCCTTTCTTTGGATGAGGAGCATGACAGGAAAGTTTATGTAAAGCAGAGATACTACATTCCTACACCAAGTTTCTCAGGCAGATCTCACAAGCTGGCATGTCCTGGGTTATGTGTGAATGTTTTCCTCAATGCAAGCCCATTTTGCATCTGTACTGACTTCCACACTGAAATCTTGGATCCAAGTGGGCTGGGCTGGGAAGGTGAAACCAACCAAATGGAAGCATGAATTTCTTATGGATTTACCAAAAGACAATCAGCAGACCCGTGGTCACATGAAGCAGAGTACATGCTCGCCTGAATGAAGCCTTCATGGTCCTTGCAGCTTCATTCTTTGTAACAGAAGATGAAATTACATATGTTTCCCGTGATTTGGGGTTTGGCAACAAATGCATAACGCAGGACCATGAATGTATGTAGTCTTTGTATAAATTTCTAAGCATTTGGAACTGGAAGGTCATTTTGCTGAGGCAAATTACAAATCCTCTGGAAGAAAGGAAGTCACAATACTTCTAAGCACCATCAGATTTTTTAGCAAACTGCATTGTAAATGCACGTTTCTTTGCATATTCCCTGTGTTTGGCAACCAGAATGCAAACCTCCACTGTGTCAGTATGACTGAAAGTCAGAACATCAAACAATAATTATCCATAATGCAAAAGCAATAAAAATGCTCTATGACCTTTGCAGCAGTCCACTCTGCACAGACAAATTTGCAAAACTTACTTAAGCACTCAGCTCTAATATTCTTCTGCACAGATGCAATTCACATGAGCTTTTGTTCTCCATGACCATGGGTTAGCGGATGGTGGCCAAAAAATGTCATTAGTGCAACCACAGTTTATTAGTCATATATGACTGGGCTTGTTGCAGGAATTACTGGGGAGAACTCCACAACCTGCATCATGCCAAAGGTCAGACCAGTTGACCGTAGTGGTCTATCCTGGTTTTAAATTATATTAATCAATTTTCTTGCAGTACTTAGGCAATAAGTATAACAATTGCTAAACTGCTGAAGGCTAGCATTATATTCACAGCAGCACCAGAACTAGTTTTACCACAAATTAGTACACAAATCAAATATATATGTAAAAAATAAATAAATACGGGGAGACAAGGGGGCCAAAAGCCTTGTGGTGAGTTTAATACTAGCACTTCTCTTTCCCTTTATAAAAAACCCTGGAAGGAAGGCAAAAATATTTTAAGCATCAAAGAGACTGATGAATAGGGATGCCAGGATATTCAAATACACTTAGAGCCAGTATTGTCAGGAGTTGTTTTCCGAGCTATGATACTAAAGATAGTAGGAACCAGCAAAGAAAAGAACACTGTAAAAATGCAAATCTGCTAAATGTTGAATCTATTAATCCATAGCACACTTTCTTCTGAATCATACTTACTCAGATGTACAGGCAACAAAAGTATTTATAATATTTGCATAATTTCAAACACCCAGTTCATAAATTATTTATTGCTTGTGGTCAAATGAATGTTAGCGCCTTCATAATTATCTTTTGTGTGAGATGTTGCACAGTTTACAGAGACATTTCAATGGCAACTGAAGATCTGTGAGTTCCTTTAATATTATAGAGAAGAAATGGCAGCTAATTGTAGAGTTGCTACCCATTTGCTCTTGAAAAATGGCAAAGCTAAAAGGATTACATTTAATTTGAATTTATTTTTAAAAGAATGCTTACTTTCAAGCCGAGTCTTAGTAACACGCATAGGACCTTTGTGCTGGGCATTCAGGAATAGTAAAAAAAAATTAGAATAAGATTGCAAGGGTAATTTTTTTAACATTACAGACCTGCTGGAAGTTTTTCAGTCAAAAAACACCATATGTTTGTCATGTACTGAGATATTATCACTTATTTAGGCTGAATTCTAAATAAGTGAAATATTTCCTACAGGAGAGCTACAGGCGTATAGTCTTTTAGCACCCTGTGAATAGCTGAGCCCCTTTTCCATACAGGGTCAATAGACCTGGCTTATGGCAAGAAATAGACAAGAGCTCTAGTCTGAGTGTATTTAAGCAGAGAAACTGGTAACTGCTAATCTGCATCGAGCAGAGGCATTGAGGGGTGCCAGTAAAGCTGCAATTGTGATCTACTGTATTGCAGATATACATAGATTGGTAACGGCCGTACTTCACTACTACTGCTAGTTGTTCGTTTAAGCATAATTTTAACATGCATATAGTAAACTGGCTGATGTTTTAAATATTTATTTCTAATTATAAATGTAAAGTAAAGGTGTAAAATTTCGAAACTTTTTTTCTTGTTTTCCTCTGAGTGAATAGTGAGACTTTGATTCAATCAAATGCGCCAAATGTTGAAATCAACATTTCTCTATACCTTAATCCCCTTCTTATCCTGAAAGGATCAAAGTTTTAAAAAATGGAGATTTTCTTGAAAATTGCAAGCAACATGGGATTGAAGTGGTTAAATTAATACTTTAAAGAATAACAGTCACACTAGGAAATACTATTATATAATAAAGAACAACTCGTATTATGTAAAGAAATCATGGCTAAAGAACAGGCAACAGTAAATTCCAGGTACAACGCCTTCATTAAAAACAGTACTCGAAACCTCCACCACACTGCTGCATGTCAAAGAGAAAGAACAGAATCTGAAGACTACTTGGGGAGCCTTCCAGCCTGAAACTGAACCCAACTCTGATTTTGACTAGTTCACAGAAGTCAGTGGGAATAAGGCTCTAGTCCTGCTGCCTTTTGGAATAACACATCCAGATGCCAGTGAGCATTCACAGAAAGTGGCCTGGGAGCCAACAGGCAAGCATAAAATATAAAGTATAACAGAAATCTAATTAGGTATATGAATTCCTGTATGTAGACAGGGAATATGTTTTTTCACTTCAGTTTTTATGGAGTATTTCCTAACTACATCAGATTTGTAGAGCTGACTCATAATGCCATGTGCTGTGGTAAGTTAGACACAGTTAACTCATGCAAGAAGTGAGCTCACTTACTGACAGCATATAATATGTTGAGTGTATGCTAAGTGGCAAATTCTGCTTGTAGTTTGATGGCATAATTTTTTAAAACTTATTTGAACATGATTATCAACATTTCTTGGTTAAAGAGCTTGGCTTCTTTGAAAAAGTTCAAAATTCACATATGATTTCTTGGAAAGAATTCAAAATACTTTGAAAATGCATTTAGCATCAGAATACACATGCCCCATGTCCTTTATATGCCATAGATTTTATATACTTTACATAAAATCATACAATTAATTTAGACACATTTGGCGGGAAATACGTTTTTGTATGTGTGGGAATTGCTTAAATAATGCAATGAATGTGGCAGTTGAGTCAGGCCTTTGTAAATGAATTAAGAAGGTTCCCTCTACTTTCCTGCAGGAGAAAACAAAGGTGTTTAATATTTTATGAGTGTGAGTGTTTTAAACAGTTTGGAATGGTAAAACCACTCATCAGAAGCTGTGTGAACATTGTGGTGCATCACAGCAATGGATTTGCTGTCAAAAGGGAATTGAGCAGAGGTTTTTCTTTACTACCACTTGCTCGTAAGAGCATAATGACTCATGTAACTGGCTTAACCAGATTTGTAAATCTTCATGGATGGAGAGATCTTAGAACATTTTTTCCAACTCATATCATCAATATGTGCATCTCTTACACTTGGGGAGACCTGTTAATTAGAGATCCTAAAAGATTTGGAAAAAATTCCCTGTTTTCTTTTTTTCCCTATCTGAAATGCCGGGGATGAAGTGAATAGAAACCCAGGTTTCCATTTCTGAAAGCCTCTCTCTAAATGGAAATCCAATGGCATCTAGGAGAAAGGAATCTTGATGATGACATGGAAAAAGACACAACACAGAATAATGCTACAATATCAAATGAATTCTGCTTAAAATTTCATTTTCACTGTGGATTGAACAGGATGTTCTGATTAATGGAGCAAAACAAAATTAATGACATAGGCTCAAGAGATGGAAAATAATTTCACAGACTCACAGAATCAATAGGTTGGAAAAGACCCACTGAATCATCGAGTCCAACCATTCCTCTCGATCACTAAGCCATGCCCCTCAGCACTTCATCCACCAGTCTTTTAAACACTTCCAAGGGAAGGTGACTCAACCACCTCCCTGGGCAGTGTGTTCCAGTGCCCAGTGACCCTCTCTGTGAAAAATCTTTTTCTGATGCCCAGCCTGAACCTTCCCTGGTGGAGCTTGAGTCCATTCCCTCTTGTCCTGTCCCCTGTCACTTGGGAGAAAAGGCCAGCTCCCTCCTCTCCACAACCTCCCCTCGGATAGTTATAGAGAGCAATGAGGTCTCCCCTCAGCCTCCTCTTCTCCAGGCTAAACACCCCCAGCTCTCTCAGCCGCTCCTCATAAGGCCTGTTCTCCAGCCCCTTCACCAGCTTCGTTGCTCTTCTCTGGACTCGCTCCAGAGCCTCAACATCCTTCTTGTGGTGAGGGGCCCAGAACTGAACACAGTACTCGAGGTGCGGTCTCACCAGTGCCGAGTACAGAGGGAGAATAACCTCCCTGGACCTGCTAGTCAAGCCGTTTCTGATACAAGCCAGGATGCCATTGGCCTTCTTGGCCACCTGGGCCACTGCTGGCTCATGTTCAGTCGCTGTCAACCAACACTACCCAGGTCTTTCTCCTCCAGGCAGTTTTCTAGACAGACTTCTCCTAGTCTGTACAGGGTTGTTGTGTCCCAAGTGCAGGACTCGGCATTTGGCCGTGTTAAACCTCATGCCGTTGGTCTCAGCTCAGCAGTCCAGCCTGTTCAGATCCCTTTGGAGCCTCCCGACCCTCCAGCAGATCCACACTTCCACCCAGCTTGGTGTCATCTGCAAACTTGCTAAGGGAGCACTCGATGCCTTCATCCAGGTCGTTGATAAAGACATTGAACAGGGCTGGACCCAACACTGAGCCCTGGAGAACCCCACTTGTCACTAGCCTCCAGCTGGATTTAACTCCATTTCCCACCACTTACTTGCTCCAGCCATCCAACCAGTTTTTCACCCAGGAGAGTGTGCACCTGTCCAGGCCAGAGGTGACAGTTTCCGAAGCAGAATGCTGTGAGAAACTGTGTCAAAGGCTTTACTGAAGGCCAGGAAGATACATCCACAGCCTTGCCCTCATTCAGCAGGCAGGTCACTTGGTCATAGAAGGCAATCAAGTTAGTTTGGCAAGACCTGCCTTTTGTGAATCCATGTTGACTTGGCCTGATCACCTGGTTCTCTTGCACGTGCTTCATGATAGCATTCAAGATCACCAGTTCCATGACTTTCCCTGGCACTGGGGTCAGACTGACAGGCCTGTAGTTCCCTGAATCCTCCCTGCCACCCTTCTTGTACATGGGCAAAACATCAGCCTCCAGTGCAGTAGAACTTCCCCAGTCTTCCAGGACTGTTGAAAGATGATGAAAAGGGGTTTGGCCAGCACATCCACCAGCTCTTTCAATACCCTTAGGTGGATCCAGTCCGGCCCCATAGACTTGTGGGTGTCTAGCTGGGCAAACAAGTCTCTTACTCCCTCCTCTTGGATCATGGGAGCATTGTTCTGCTCCTCTAACTCCTAGGTTTGTACACAGTGGGAACAACTTTCTTTACAATTAAAGACTGAGGCAAAGAAGGCATTAAGGACTTCAGCCTTGTCCTCATCCTTTGTCACAGTTGTTCCATTTGCATCCAATAGGGACTGTGTATTCTCCCTGGTCCTCCTTTTATTGTTAATGTATTTATAGAAAGATTTTTTGTTATCTTTCACTGACTTGGCCAATCTGAGTTCTAGTTGGGCCTTAGCCCTCCTGTTTTTTTCTCTGCACAGTCTCACTTCCTCCCTGTAGTCCACCCAAGATACCTGTCCCTTCTTCATAGACATTACTCTTCACTTTGATGTTCCTCAAGATCTCCCTACTCAACCAAGCGGTTTTTTCCCCCGCTGGCTCCTTTTCTGGAACATGGACGGCTTCCTCCTGAGCTGCTAGGATTTCTTTTTTGAGGAGTGCCCAGCCCTCGTAGGCTCCCTTGCTCATGGGACTTTGCCAACCAGCCTTCTGAACAGTCCTAAGTCTGCCCTCTGGAAGTTTAATGTAGCTGTTCTGCTAATCCCCCTCTACCCCTAGGAGACAATTGTGCCCCATCCCTAGTAAGGAAGCTTTGAGGTGCTTGGGACAGCCCATGATTAAAGAACCCAAAGTTTGGCTCCTCACACTAGGTTCAGAGCCAGGTATTAATCAAGTGATTCTTTTTGACCTCTTGCTTCTCATTCCTTAGTGTTGGAATGGAGCTAAACACTATTTGTGCCCCAGAGCCCTCCAGTGTTCTCCTCAGAGCCCTGAAGTCTCTCTTCATGGCTTTCAGCTTCCAGCACTGTGTGTCATCATTGCCAATTTGAAATACTACCAGAGCATAATAATCTGTCTCTTTCACCAAGGAAGGATGTTTTCTAGGGACGTCCTTTACTGATGCCCCAGGTAGGCAGCAGACCTCCCTGTGGATCGAGATCGGTCTGCAGACAGGTATATCTGTTCCCTTCAGGTCTGCAGATAGGTCCCTCTGTTCCCTTCAGAAGGGAATCTCCCAAGACAATCACTCTCCTCTTCTTTTTCTCAGAGGATATTTTGATGGTTGTTTCAGGATGGCACAGCCTAGGGAATGTTTCTAGGCTGTGAAAGCCATTGACTTCATCTTTGGGGGATGGATTCCACTTGCAGCACTTCATATTTATTCTTCAGGGGAATCTGGGGGTTTGTTATCTGAGTGGGGACAGCAGGCTTCCTGCACTGGGCAGGAGCTTGCTGCCATCACTCATCTCTTATTCCCCCAGTCTTGCAGTTGGCAGATGGATGAATTTCCTATGAGAAAAAAAAAAAGGTTATATTATTCAAAATTTCCTTTTATTATGTCATTTTCCTCAGTGGGTGGAAATAAGACTCCCTAATAATGAGGAACAATAGGAGATATTAAATACAATGGAATCAGTGTGGAGGGGATTTGGATACAGAGAAGCCAAGGAAGGAAATGCTAAAGTCCTAAATAGCCACTGAATACTCTGTTCTCTGATTGTTTGACAAAACAATCAGAATGACCATCTGCGTGTTTCCCTGTTGACATTCATTTAAAGACACTGAAATTTAAAAAAAATTAAAACAGAAAGATAGTTATTTTAGAGTTTTCCAGGATATTTTTTTTAGTAAAGCGTTGGCCTGTCTTTTAGAACGGAATAAAAATTTCAGAAGAATGTACAAAACTTTAACATGGGGGGGAAAAAAAATCTTTGCTAGTAAGTACTTTGAAAATGTTTTTCATGTTTGTCCAAATACCTTGGAATGAAACCTAGAAATGTTGCTTAGCTTCATTCTCCACTGCCATGCAAATGCTACCACCCGTCTTTTCTTGGCATTTTCCCAACAAAAGACACATACTCCTCTGAACACATTTGACTGAAAATGAAGAGGAAGCTGTAGTTCAAAGCTAATTACATCTCGCTAGATCTTCTTTTCTCAGTCATTCATTTCTGCTCACACATGCTACTGCTTAGCAGTCCGCACTGTTCTCGGCCTTCAGCAGAACCATCCTCATCTCTTCCTGCCGTTAACTCACACCATAAAAATACACACAAGCAGAAAACAGCAATTAACAACTCTAAGCTTTCTTTACTGCACAAATCAATCAATAATGGCTGGCATGACTAGCAGCATAAAGTATGTTCTTCATTCCAGCCTTTGAAATTAAAATTATTTTCTTCAGAAACTTCCAGCTTTATTGGAATAGATTAGAGAGGCCAAAGAGATAAAAGAGTGCAAAAGCTGAGTTCAGATGTAATGTATGATAATGTGTGATAGTTCTTCCAGATTGGTTTAGGTGGTTGATCTGGCAGTCAGAAATACAGTGGACTTGGAAGAAAACCATGTGTTTGTGGGTGATTGCATTTTTGTGTTATACTTTGAAAGCTGTATTGACTTACGTTTCCAACAGACCACACCATCTTCTGAATCTTGAGTAACACAGTACCATTATATGTCATTCAGTGACTACCCACATCACAGTCCCAATGTGATGGAGTTGTCTTTGGTCAGTAACCCCTCCAGTTCCCATCAATGGTTTTGAGTTAAGAAAACAGTTAGATTCAAAAGCTACCTACAACAGAGTATATGGTGTGAGCATACATGAACATGTGTGCACATTTCACATGTGCTTTCAGCTTTGGTACACCTGGCTGCTGGCTACTGAGCAGTCACCATACTTCTCATGTCAGTTTAACCACTTAATATGAATATGTGAATATTTCTGATGTATCCCTTTCTTCCACTATTAATGGATTAAGTTGCAGACTCTAAGTTACTTCACAGCAGACCCTCAAAACCTTCTGTACCACTGCATGCTGCATTGTCATGGCTTTAAGCCTCATGTAATCAGGGTTAACGATGCCTTAACGGTGTGGATACTGTGCTTATAAATATGTAGACTTTTTTCTCTACTTTTAGTTTCCCCCCTTGTTTGTAAGTCCCAAATTTAAATAACATACTTCTGAAACACAATGATGTAATAGAACTGGGACAAGAATATCTGATATTCTTCAAAGATGTACACTTATGGGCATTACTGTTATTCACCAAAAGAATATTTTAATGATGGGAAAATGAGGAAAGCCAAATGTAGAGACAGAGGACTGTATATTATTATAAGTATAATAATTCACACTTTTTCGCTTCCTGTTTTGCTGGATTTGGGGTTAAATACTCAGTTAAGTAAGAGAGGAGAGAGGTGAATTCAAGTAAAGGTGCACTCATCTGCATATCAGATCAATTGCAGGAAAATTGTTTTCATTCCTACAATGAATTTTTTTCCATAAATCTCCATTTTCGTCTAATTCTTTAACTCCGCTGAGATACTGCTTTAATTATTCTGCCCTTGGCCATTGCTGATCCATTAAACAGTACCTAACCAGTTTTAAAGATGATATAAGCTTGTGGCTTCTTAAGTAGAATATACTACAACCTGATCCAAAAGTCAGTGAAGCTTAAGAGAAAGACTCCCATTACCTTTAGTGGAGATTGAATGGGGCACTTGACAGGAAATAAAAACTGAATTGGAAATCCTAGGTGTGACCCTCACATTGTGCTACGGTTTCTAGGCTCTAACTAAGCAATCAAATTACAGGTTGTAAGGATACTCCTGTGAGACGGAGAAACTCTTTACAGTAACCAGCCCTTGACCTTCACCTTCTTTGTTGTAAAAATGTGTATTATGAGACCCTTTGAGCCCACTGAGGGGAGAGGTAAGCAGCAAAAAGAACCTGTAGATTCTTGCACCCAACTGCCTCACAACACCTCTACTTATGCCAGACCTCTGCCACGTTCAGCACTGAACCTGCTTTGTAGGGATGTACATTTTTATGAACAAAACATTTCATGCACTGGGCAACAATTCACCAGTTAATCATGCACACTTACTCTTGGTGGGTTTAACCCATTTTCCCATCACTGCTTGTTATATTACCCCTTCTGTAAGTATCAGAATGAGAATAGTGTAGGCTAAAACACTGACACTCCAGCAGCTTCAGAAGACCATTTCATGTCAAACACCTTATTTGCTTAAGCACTGCAAAATCAGCATTTGCTCATATTTGCTCACTTGCTACTTCAGACTCTGACTTTGAATGCAGCATTCCTGTTTTTCTGAATTCTTTGCTAATTATTACTCTGGTCCAGGAAAAATATCCTGGGGTTTTGAAACAATAGAAGAGATTTTTATGTGCTGCTTCTGATTTTTGTATGGGTTACATTTCTTCCTCATTTTTAGAGTCCCATTCATGGCTTTTGAGGGGTCTGTCAAAGACATACAGACAGTGTTGAACATCCAAGATGCCATTATCTTAAATGGATAAATGTAACTGTTACTGGTTTAGATTGGTTCTTTTTAATTCCTGTGTCCTAAAGGCAGTTGGACTCCCAGCTTGCTCTGTGCTAGGTAGGAATTGTATTTCTGACTCTAGAGAAATAAGAAGAAAGGAAACTGTAAGCAGTGAGTGCAGGGAAATGAACATATTGTTCCTTTTATGTGAATGAATGTAACTGAAGTCTTTCAACTGAACTGACCCCCCAAAAGAAAAGGATGAAACACTGCTTTTATGAAAGCTGAATAGCTCAGTCCTTCAAAAGCTAATGTCCAGATTGGCCCCAGTATAATTGATACTACTCTGTTTTATTATAAAAGTACAGGACCTGAGTGCTCATTTGGGTACCTGTGTAAGCTCCTGCTATTCAGTTCTCCCACAGCACCTACCCAGCTGCAGCCTGAGTCCTCTTCCAGCTGGAGATGCTCTGATGCCCTTTGGCCTAGAGAAGGATACAAAAAGATGTCCACAAGAAGGAAGAATATCACCTCAGATCATGCTGACATCCCTAAACTTGCCTGCTTGAATTAACAGCATTGTAGCCATGGCAACATGGATCTGTCTTTAAATTTGCCATCTGAGGCTTTACCCAGCTTCTCAGGAAAGCTTTGAAACTGATCTTCATGTTATCACCCAGTACCCCACGGTAAGTATCTGAGAAGTTACCCGGGAGGCACTTAGACTTATCTGTGCAAAGTGCTGGTATGGTTGGGTGTAAAATGTTAAGGTAATTCACTTAGAACATACAAACAGAGGTCGCATGAGATCTCTTCCCAAGTAAAGCATGCACATGTATTTTGTTTCTAGTTTTCTCTTGTAAGCATTGTAAATCTGGAATCTGTTTCGTATTGCATAGAAAACTTCTCAATGACAAGCTGAAAGCGGTGTTACCATAGGCCATTATGCATGCTTTCCCTATAAACAACTGGAGTTGATAGCTGGAAAATGCTGGGATTCTCATTTCTCATCAAAGAGAGTAGAGCCTTTTGAGTGCTGAAAACATAACTCTGGTCTGCAAACCATCAACTCCAACTCAAGAAAGAAATTCCCAGGCCCTGTCACTGTATGGAAGAAGACATCTCTGTATCAGGAAGACCTCAATCTATGATAGCAAATGGCATTCTTTTGCTGTGCTGGCTGCTCTCCATCTCATGTGTGTGAAAACTGAAGTCCCTCTTGAAGTGACACCCCTTGGAATATGTTGAGTTGCTACATAATCACCTAAATGATGATAATCTCAAACTGTGCTGTAACTAGATTGGCATGTTTTATTATATGGAATTACATTGCCATCCAACCTAGGGACACCTGGACTTTCAGAACATGTTCTGGCTTCAGAACATTTCCAATGGTTAAATAATCCCTCCATTTTTTAGCACAGATTCTGCAGTGGCAAGCTTTATGGGAACAGAAACAGGAAAATTTTTTGGCATCAAAAATCCTGCTGTATGGAAATCAAAATCCCCTGCTGCATGGAAATCAAAATCCTAGTGCCAATGACTTACATTACTGTAAATGGCTGATGAATAAGACTAAAACGTGGAGGGATTTCAGGCAATTATTTGGGATTTGCACAGCAATTACTTGATAAGGTTCTTTCATGTGTGTTCCAGTCAAACGAGATAATTGTAATAGTTCATTCTTGGCTTTGAAATTATGGACCTCAAAGATATCCATGGATCAGTATCAGGCAGATAGGCAAGTATAAATTCAAAGTACCTGTCTGTTGTTGTCCATCTTGAGGTCCTATTTCTCTGCAGGGCTGGAGATCCCTCGACCCATTCTTCCTCATCCTGTAGCCAGTGATGGAGACTGTCTCAAGAGGTGCAAGGTCAAGAAAAGGGATTATACTGTAAAGTATAATACATGCAGTTACAATAGCATGGTTAAAATGTGTTGTTTCTGTTTAAGTACACTTAATAAGCCCTAAAATGTTCCGATGACATAGTTTAGAATTCACAGTTCTCCAACTGATGTGCTGCTTCTCAGCTATAGCCAAGAGATCTACAGTCCAACAGTTACATTATTGGTAATGCGTGATTGCTTTGTTAATCAGCAAAGAATTCAGTTCCTTTTTTCTTAGATACTTATGTGCTCAGACATAGAGTGGGCTAAGCATTGTTTCTAGGGGTATTAAAAAAATTAATTGGATTTTTTTAAGCTCTGAAATGAACTTATGGAAAGTATGACACATAAATGTACATGTTCTACGTTTTAATTAAATTATATCAAGTATACATCTTTCTCCTTGAAATGATTTGATCCTCCATCTCTTACCTTTGAAAACTGACAGAGAAATCAAAGCTGCAGTTTTCATCACTCTATCATCTTTCATAAAGCTGCTATTTGTTCCTGACAGTCCCATGCCACCCTGTAAAGTCAGGAGCATTACTTTCTGAAGTGACATACCATGCGTGAACAGAACCCACAACAGAGAATTGCACAGAGTAAATGATAAGGAGATGTCAGCAGCAAATAGGGATTTCAGAGGCTTAGATTTGGTGTTCAGTTCTAGTCTCACCTGTAGTCAGAAGCAAATAATTCAATATCAGAAATGCTTGTAGACTCTGCAAACATTTCTGAGACACAATTCTTTGCTTAATGGTTTCACTGGAAATTGTCCAAGGATATTTTTTTCTTGTACTCTACTACTACAAGTAGCAATAGCAGCTTTAATAGTAGGGACATAGATTTTATTTTGCCTTGAAAATTCTAAACCCAGTCTCAGACACGAGTTAGGGAGATTTCAACCAAACAGCACAAACGATCGCAGGTCTTTAAGTTCACTTATTTGATTATGTTCTGCACATCAGATAATACTAATTATATGTAAAGAGGATTGAATGCAAAATGGCACGCATTCTTTAAAGGCATGAAACTGACCGAAATATTTGACATTCACAGCTGACTAGTGATTTAGTGAAATTAACAAGTGTTTTCATTATTGTATTTAGTCCTGTAGCCACTTCTGGAAAAGGTGAGAATGGCAGACATTTGGAAGCTATATAAAGGTCCTTATGATACCTTTATCTGTAATTACTTTAAAGCATAAAGATCAGTCCAAGGAACATGTAATTTAAAACCGATGATGGCTTTTTTTACTGAAGCAAAAGATAGTGTATTACCTTCTCAGATATGTTAGAACAGCATTTTGTGCAGCAGTTGCAGAGAAAAAGACATGACAGCCAAACAGAAATAAAAATAGAAATCCTAGAATAAGAATAAATTTCTGACTAAATATTGAGGAGAGGGTCTTTACTAGGGATTGCAGTAACAGGATAAGGGGGAACAGTTTTAAGATAAGAGTGGAGAGATTTAGATGAGATCTTAGGAAGAAATGCTTTTCTGTGAGGGTGGGGTGGCCCTGGCCCAGATTGCCAAGAGAAGTTGTGGCTGCCCCATCCCTGGAGATGTTCGAGGCCAGGTTGGATGGGACTTTCAGCCCTGATCCAGTGTCCCTGCCCACAGCAGGGGGGCTGGGACTGGATTGACTATAGGGTCTCTTCCAACCCAAACTGTTCTATGATTCTACGGTTCTATAATTCTATAAAATACATAGTAAAATTACAAATTTATAGCAACCTGAAAGCTACTATGACTCATGTTAGTACAGTTAGCCTCCCTGACTCCAGTTGCTGCAGCACAGTACTGCTTTCTTTCTGTTGAATCCATCCTGAAATGCCTGCTGTCAATGGGCGCTGCTGGTTGTATTTCTGCTCTCTGTGCGGGCCCCGAATTAGCATCATTTCTGCAATCTTGGATTTCACATGGTGATTACGCTTGATAAGAAAATGATATAAGGGACTGACACCCTCATTTTTGCTCTCATACATCTCTCTATTAACTGTGATAAACAGCAGTAAGGTTTTAAAAATTAAGCACTCTTTAGTAAGTAGAATATTAAATTATTCTGATCACAATCTTTATATGTGATTATTTTTCCTAATTCCTCTTTTTTTTTTCCCCTAAGGCTACTAATTTCCAGATTTAAAATTATTCTGGAACAGACCCAAATTATTTAGAATGTTTGCTGCAGTATTCATGTTGAGGACAATTTTCCTTAAAGGTTACAGTTGATGTTGCTTTCATGACTTGTTATTTAAAAAAAAATGCCTTTAAATATCTTTATCTCCTGACTATATTTAGTGGTAGGTAATGGTACGCCTAGGTGCTAGGTAATGGTACTGACTGCCTCAAATAATGAGGTCAGCTTCAAATCAATAGAAATATAGTGGCTTAAGCTGGACTCAGATAAACTCTATGGCTTCTGCTCCTACCTCTGTTCTAGAAAAAGTATAACTTGGAAAACTTCTCAGTCTTTACTTATTCTTTGATTCCTTCAAGGAGGCTGACAGTGATAACACTAACTATATAGTACTGTGAATAAATATATTGTTTTACAGCAATAGCTGTCCCATATGCAGTAAAAGTACGTTTATTCTTCTCATTTTTTTTTAATGAAATGTTTATTATTATTATAGGATTTCATTGAAATTTTTTTCATACACTAGATCTACTATTGCCTTCTGCTGGATGCATGGATGTTATTTTATTCTGGTAAATCATTGCTGCAAGATTGGTATTGATGCAGAAGTACTCTGGTGCTACTTGGACGGTATAGGTAGTTTTTGGATCAACAGAAACTTTTCAGCTCTTCAGTCAGTACTTCCTAAGATCTGACCTGCTAAGTTTGCTAAATATTCATAACACTAAACCAACCAACCAACCAACCAACCATCCAACCAATCAATTTACCAACCAGCTATCCAACCAACTATCCAACCAACCAACAGCAAGCACATAAATAACATATCCTAATAGCAGATGGCAAGACTGAAAATGCCCGCTTCTATCTTCAGTGGTTAACACTTGCAGCAGTCTGAGTAAGGGGTTTCATTGCTCCTTGCTGTCTGCATGGTGGTGGCATTTTGAGATCTGCAATAAACTTAATCTGTCTCTTTTCTATTTTTATCAATAATAATTGTGATAATTCCACAAAGATTTATTTCTACAGGGTATTCAGAGTGTCCAGTAAGCAATAAAATTTCATGTGTGAACTTTGGGCTTTATTAAAGAATTCGCAATACAAGAAGTACTTCACAAACACCAACTCTGTTTCTGCTAAGGGTTTAATGTGACATCCTTCACTAATTATCTCTTTAAAGTGACAGATGAATGGCAAATGATTCTTCATGCATATTCAAAGCTCCTTGAATTATATTGGTTAGTTGTAATCATCAGATAAGTCTCATGGTACTTTTTCTGTCCCTTACTGGCTAAACACATTTGCTGTTAAGAACTTTTACAAACACCATAGATACTTAGATACAACAGGCACATTCATTTGACTTTAAATACCTTTTCTGGAATAAGTTTGACTGTCATGTAGCTTACATTCAATAGAGGAAAACAACATATTAAAAGGAATTATTTGTTATAATTTACTTTGTGCTTATACAATGAAAATCATGCTTTTGAATGGACTTCTCCAAAGCTCGCTAAAATCATTAGAGTTTGTCTCATTAACTGGAGATTCACAGTTCAAAACACCATTCCTCCATGTTAGCTGCAAGATACAGACAAAATCATAGTCACTTGATTAAATTTTTGTTTATCACTTCTATCACACTAACGGCAAGTTTATTTAGGTACTGATTAGAGAATGACAGAAAATTTACTCTATAGGACAGATTTTATATTTCTACTGAGGGCAATACGATGATACCATCACAATCTTGTAAGACCATGCACAGCTGTTTGTTTTTATTACTGTAGCTATTTTACGATTCATTCATAAACATTCAAGTCGCCTATTGCACAGATAACAATAATGTTTACCAAAATCTCCTTCATCGCTTTCCAGCTGAATTAAAATTCTTATTTTAAAGTTTCATGCTACTTGATCCAAAGTAACTGATTTAGAGTAAGGTTTTTATTAGAGAAAAATTTAAACATGATGTTCAGTTTAATGTAAAGTTAAATTATGTTTTTACTGCATTACTATATATGGAAAAAACATACATTACATCTGGCTATAACAACTTCTGCCAGATTTTTATTTTTTCTTTACATTTCCTGTCAGTACTGTGTCTAATATAAATATGAATTTGATAGATATGCAGAATGACGGACAGATAGAGAGAAGTATTTTGATTAACTATACTTGTATTCTAATTATCTGGAGGAAAAGTGGATTTCTGCAAATTTAATGGAGGAAAAAAGAATTTATACAAATTTAAAGTTGATGTTTCCTGTGTATATCAAGGGCTACAGTCTTTGGAAGGATTTTTGGAGGAAAAATAATAAATAATAAACACAGGACTTTCTGTTCAATGTATTAGAGACAGAAAGGGCAAAAGCCAATAATGTATCAGTCTATAAGAGAACAGAAACACAAAAGAAGGACAAAAAGAAAAAGAAAAAAAAGAGGTAAAGGAATTTTCCAAGACTTAGAAGATTCCTTAGGAATTTCGTGAACTGTTTAGAGTTTTAGGAAACAAAGTGTTGCAGAGCTGTGGCCAACTGTGAGAAGGGTAGGCTGAGGTTACTTTTGACCATAATAAAGTCAGAGTGAAAGGACTGCACTGGGAATTACCCAAAGACATCTACCTAGTTATTAAACTGGAAATGTTTCTGCATCATTCATCATGGTTCAGACAGTCTTTTAAAAATACAATATGTGAAACCAAAGGACTGAAAGAACAATTTTCCATTGGAGTGACTTAAATTTACAGAATGAAGCCTTTAGCTGAAAATTAAAAGTCCCTTTAGGAACAATTTTCAGCGGACCCTCAGATTTTTTACTTTTTCTTAAATTTTGGTTTTTAAATAAGATTATGAATTAATCTTTGCTAAGAATTTAAGGTGTATCTAAATTCCCCAAAGGTAAATGTTGATTAAATCTTCCTGACCATTAGTGGTTTTTTTGTCCTCCGTCATCTGTGCTGTAAACTCAGCAAGCCTTTGGGATGGCGAATAATGGACTTCCCTTAGCACACCCTGCAAAAAATAAAACAGGACAAAAAAAGGCAATTAAATTGCTAGATCCAGATTTTATTTAGGCTACTAGATCAAATCTGAACTTCTTTATGTGTGATAAAAAGAGTCAGTCTTTCTTGGGCATATGGGAAAAGAGATAGAAAAAACACTAGAAAAGTGTACCATTACTAAATTCTCACATGTTGTTTGACCACAAAACAGCGTGGCATAAAGTGGAAAACATGATATAGATATTAAAATATGTAAAGAAAAAAAATCTACATTACCTGATATTAGATATTAATTAAAATATAACAGTATATCGGGGAAGAAAAGATTTTTGGTTTGGTTAAGCTTTTTTTTTTTTCTGTTGTCATTGAAGTAGGACACTAGATTAAAGAGTACAGTTTGCTTTTCTTTTCCTTTAAAAGGCCACTGAACTCAGCAGCTCTGTGTGCCCTTTGGAAAGCAGAGGAGAAAGTCTTCTTGTTGTAGCTGTTTAAACTCAAGGGACAGATGACTGATAGAGTGCATTGTCTGGAGACTTTCACAGTTCAGGTTAATGCTATCAAACCCTTTAATTACACCAATATACAGCTGATAAGGGGCCCTAATGGCCCTTTCATATCTGTATGGTAACTAGGACGTACACCATATATGGGTGTAAGATTGATACCTATATGGCTTCATTCTGATAACTTGACTTCCTGTCAAATGATGCATTGCAGAAGCTGAAAGAAGCTTCTCATTTCTTTTCCTTCAATGTTTCATCCTCCTGGGAAAAGTTCTGGATATTTAGGAGAGTATATAAGCATGAAAAATATAAGAAAGATATACAGGGATGTAAGGGGAAAATGTGGTTTACTGAAGCATACTTTTCAGCAACATATTAATCCTGAATTCTTTATCAATATACCTACCAGCTTGCCTAGCCTTTTATTTATCTTTTCCCAATTACAAACTATGGCACTATTTACAAACTAATATTTCTAAGAATTTCAGTAGAAACAAGTTGTGGCTGCAATATTTTACCATTAAGTATACTGTTTACTGTGGTCATGCAATTCCTTAGTGAAAAAGACTGGCCCTATAGGCAGATTTTATGTTAATTATCTTCCAGAGAAATGTACAAAAGCAGATTCTTGCAGCCCAGAAGGCCAACCATACCCTAGGCTGCATCAAAAGTAGTGTGGCCAGCAGGTCGAGGGAGGTGATTCTGCCCCTCTATTCCTCTCGTGTGAGTCCTCCTCTGGAGTATTGTGTCCAGTTCTGGAATCCTCAACGTAACAAGGATATGGAGCTGCTGGAAAAGGCCCAGAGGAGGACTACAAAGGTGATCAGAGGGCTGGAGCAGCTTCCACATGAGGACAAGCTGAGAGAATTTGGCTTGTTCAGCCTGGAGAAGAGAAGGCTCTCAGGAGATCTTATAGCGACCTTCCAGTAACCAAGAGGGCTGCAGGAAAGCTGAAAAGAGATTATTCATAGAGGCTTGTGCTGATAGGATGAGAGGGAAAGGGTATAAACTGGAGAGGGGCGGATTTAGACTAGACATTAGGAAGAATTTCTTCACCATGAGAGTGGTGAGGCCCTGGCACAAGTTGCTCAGGAAAGTTGTGGATGCCCCATCCCTGGAGGTGTTCAAGGCCAGGTTGGATGGGTCTTTGGGCAGCCTGACCTAGTAGGATGTCCCTGCCTATGTCAGGGGGGTTGAAACGAGATGGTCTTTAAGGCCCATTCCAACCCTAACTATTCTATAATTCTATGATTCTGTGATTCAATATCTTATTTAGATTAATTTTCCCACCTTGGGAAGGAAGTGGAAAGAACCTATGAACATTAGGTAGTAGTGTCATCTGTATGTCATAGATGTCACTTGTAGGTATGTGTTGTGGGTTTTAACGCTTTGGAAAAAGCAGATATCCGATTCCATAGGAAACACTAGTGACCTTTCCCGTTGCATCTCACTCACAAAACCAGTGTGGAAATGGCTTGTTCTGCACCTTCAGACTGCAGTCCATCAATGCACTTTCAGCCTGTGGCTTCATCAGAGTTCCCTTTGTCACTTTAATGAGCAATACTGGTGTTCTTGAAGTTAAATGTCTACTGAAGTGCTCCTCTGGCTAGGGTCTTACAGAAATGGAAAAGCAGACCTGGCACACTGAGTTGTTGCCTAGTGCAGATGTAACAATTCAGAGGAAATATCCCTCTAAAGATATGTGAAATGGAAGATCTCATCCCCTGCTGAATGATTGTAAGGTTTCTTGCTGGTTAGGGAAGTAGCATGCAAAGCTGCTGGTGTGCACATGTAAAGTGAATTATTATTGTATTAAAAACTACTTTCCCCCAAACATTTGTTTCTCATCTGGCATCAAATAGAGTTTAATTGCAAGTTGTTTTATGTCATTTTCAAAAAGATGCACAGGAGGTTCCTAAACTTCCCATGTATACACATCTCATTATATCTCAGTAGGGTTCATGTTTGTACCACCTGCTCACAATTGGGAACACTTATCCTAATGTCTCTGTAACAAATTTTAGCACTGGGCTCCTTTTGACAATGCAGTTGTAATCTTCATTACATGGTTATGTAAGCCATTTCCAGAGGGTTATGTTAAGAGGAGAAATATGTGAATTTCAATATTTTTATTTGATTTAAGAAAATACAGACTGACAATTTTGCTATTTTTATCTAATGAGCAAGACAAGCAAAGTTATCAGGTTCAAATCTGGATTAAAGTTGGTTGTCAGCTGTTTAGAAAACTGAAGAAGTATAAAACCCCAGATTATATGTATTGATAAAATAGCTTTCATGGGCTGGCTTCTCTTTCATGAATAATTTCCTAGTGCTAATATGAGATAGGTGTCAGCTTTGTATTTTTCGGGCAATTTTGGATACTATACATGTTAATAATTCCAGGATTTATGCCTGTTTAGCCCATTTACAATGTATTGCAAGGATTACTTTTTTGCCTTTTGGCCAGAATAGTGAGTTAAATCCCACATCAGGATTTGGGCTCAGATCCAAGGCTAATATTGCAGTGTAATACTAGGAGAGCCGAGCTGTGCTTTTAAAAGAGCTGTGCTTTGGTTAAGATGTTGAACAAAGGTATCTATTGCTTGGCTCTGTTGGCCAACCAAGTGGCAGTGAAGGACTTCTGAGCCCTTTGCAGGAGGACTCTGGATCTCTCTGGATCCATGGGCATTCAACATCACCGGATTGATTGGACCCCCTGCAACATAAATTCTTCTTCATACATGCTGAATGTAGAAGCAGTCTGGTGGAAAAATATAGCATTATTGTGCAACCAAAGACTATATTATAAGCATATGCATATGTTGATGATGAACACAACACTTCTCTTTTTTTCTCTTCCAGTTTCTCACTTCAGGAACCTGCCTGTGAATGTTTCCTTCCTTTCCCCTTCCCAAAGCCAGAGATGTAGCAGCAACATAGAGGGGTGAGCACTGAATCCACACCAGTTTTGAAGGTGTGCCTGTACAAAGCCCACAGGCTCTGCCTACTCTCCAATCTAGTGTTTCAGCACAGGATCCACTAACAGGTACCTGTCCAGAGAACAGCCCAATCAGCTCTGGACTTGTTTGCTTTTATTTTTCCACCCCAGCTATTGCTTTTATTTTTCCACCCTGGCCATATCTATGCTTTTCCATTGCAGCATGTACTACTGCTGCTACTGTTCTGGCAGCAGTAGAGGTCTGGACTTTGATGAGAATCTTCATATGCCGTTATTCTCCTGACAGGGTGCCCAAATTTTCTTGAGGAAGACAGACCACAGCAGAAGTTTATATCTCAGATATTTATATCTGGGACAAAGGCTCTTCTCCAGCCCAGAAGCTTGCTCCTTGCCAAACTCCAAACACTTGTTTCCAAAAGAAGTGTTAAAACTTCTCAGACTTCTCAGGAAATCTCACAAGTGTCTTTCATAATGGGAAGCATTAAACAACCAAAGTACAGGAACTGGGATTGGCTGTCCCAATAGCGAGCCCATTAGTCACCAGCTTGTCCCAGACAGAACACACATCCATCTCCAAACAAAAAAATCCTATGGAAAGTCTCAAAAGGAAGGCAAATGCGTTAACCATATTCACATATCTTGGAGAAACCAAAATAAAAGTGTAAGGTAACACTATATTTTATTTATTTTGTAGGTAAAGAAATTCTTTGAGCCAGTTTGAGCCACATCAATTATTTTGTTGGTAAGAAGCAAGTTTTTGAGACAGGATTGCATCTTGGAACAGCTCGCTTGCAGTCCACTCCCACGCCTGTTCTGGTCTTCTGGAATTGCCATAGTAGCTATGGAGTTATTTGCACTGAATCAGGAATATTTGTGCAGTTTTAGTAGGAATTTGGTACATTATAACAACTCAAAATGAATTTCTAATACAGCCTTCTCTACTGTGTTGTGACCAGAAAGCTCCACAAGGCCTTCTTTAATAAGGTCCTGTGCTGATCCAGGATTTTCTTCAACTTTGTCAGACAACCTTCTCTTTAACGCAAAACTAAGAGAAAATGTATTGGACCATCGCAATTAGAGACAAAAAGTCACCAAATTAGTTTATACTTCTCTGTGTCATGTTATCAGCCCTCCTTTATACTGTTACCAAAGTTATCTGCATGGCCCATGCATTTGCTTTTTTCCTTCCCCCTAGCCCACTTGATAACAGAGCTGTTACCTATCACCCCTCCTCAAGTGAGGAGTAAGTGGCTGCTGCTCCTTGACCAGCTGGCAGGGATCAGAAAAGAAATGCAATAGTCCTCTGAGCAGAAACTATTTGGGTCATCCCACCTCGGAGGTGCTGTTTGAATAAAAGTTGTATGATCACAGTCATGTGCAAAAATTCTTGGTGGCATAAGAGAAACATATTGTTAATTAATTGCAGTCTGAAACACATGTCAATCAAATACATTTGCGGCTAGTAATCTTTGTGCTAATCACTTTCTCAAACAACACCCTGGTCCATCTGAATTATGTCTAAATTAATCTAAGCAAATCTGTACATCTTCTTCATTTAACCTAAACCAGTAGTAGCCTATGTTCCTCTAAACACAGACAGTTAAAATGTCTTAAATAACTAAAGATTCATTTGAGACTTTCTTTAATTAAATAAAAGTTTTCAGCATTGAAAAAGTGTGAATAACTTCTTTACCAGCATTGTTTTCTAAAATTTCATCTAACTTAGTAGATTTCTGGGTGATGAAAAATACAAAATTAGTGTTACATGGGGTGAGCCTTGTACCCTTCAACTGAAGGGACAGAGTGAGATTTTAAAATTGCAGGCATAATTTTGCATTAGTGTTCACACAAATAGGTACTGAGATTTATTGTTCTGGGATTTCTAATATATTTAAATGTAGAACTCCTGGATTACCAAAATATGACCTCTGACTATTAATGAGTCACTCATTACTAATTATATATAGGCCCAAAATGAACTCTGAATGAACCACTGGCCAAGGTGCAAGTTCTTAGCTACTCTTTACTAATGCCTCCCAAAAATGTTGAGTGCGGGGCTTAGCCTTGAAATGAATGAAAATAATTATTACACATAACACTGAGTTACCTGGACATTGGTCCCAAATCCATTTAAGTAAGTGTATTTCTTCTCTGAAATAAGAGTTGCAAATTTTTCAGTATGGATGATCCATAGCCCACGATGCTTCCTACTAAACCCTCCTTTTGAATGGAAGTGCCTCCTGTAGAATACGATTCCTGCAGAATAACTGAAAAGTGATATCTAAGTCTATGAAAAGTAAATCTAAGAAAATCAAATCTTCTTAAAAATAATAAATACAGGCAAAAAGAAGACAGCATTTTGGGTAGAGATTTGTTTAGCTCTTCAGTTGTAACTATGGGTCAAGCCCAGCCAGCCTAGGATGTTCTGTTTCTCATGATCTAGATGGGCTCGTGGGCTTAAAAATCAGTTTCTGAAGACACCAGGCTCAGCATTCATTTGAAGTTTAGTACCCTTCACTTGAGGATCTAGTTTATCCAAACTACAAAAACAAATTGTATTTGACTTCAGGACCAATATGGCAGAAATCCCAGAGCTCTCCACCCATATGGTAGGAACATATGTGTTCACTCCAACTACACTCCCTTATTCTGACTCCACTCAGAAACAACTCCTTTTTCCCTGTTCGCTCTTTACAGGACTTAGCCAAAGCCTATTAAAATCTTTAGGAATGTTTTCAGTGATTTCAACAAGTTCTGGATGGTGCCTTCCAGCTTCCAGTAGTTTCTTTCACCGTTGCTCTAATGACCAGCAGCCACTTGATATTCCTCCCATTGACATCTTCAGAAGATGGCTATTCTAGCTTGTCCAGACCCAAAAAATGGACTTCTAGAGCACTTTTCAACTTAAAAACCTTCTTGCTCATGATATCAAATACTGTCAGTGGGTTCATTTTTTTGAAAATCCACATGTAATTTTGGCTTAGCTCCTTTCCTTTATGCATTGAGCAATGCAAATAGAGGAAGAACTTTTTCTAGTCAACATGAGTGACATACTTTGACCGGAATGCTAAAAGCTATGTACTGTAACACAACACGCTGTGCAGCAGTGGTGGCCTGATTACTAGCCTCCTCCATACCTATATGCAGTACGAGCATTTCTAAGGGAAATGTCTGGTGTTGCAAAGTAATAGCTCAAAAAGCATTCACTCACTTAAATCTGATATTAGTGACTGAAGGTGGCTAAAATATGTCTCATACATCATATAGAGAAATGAGTTTCTGTAGCTGGAGGAAGACTTTTAAGAAACACCCTCTTGTCTTAGAAACTCCTGTTAACCAGGTCAGCATCAATAGCTTCTGCAAGAGCTCAGCAGCCTTTCTGGGCTGCACAGGATTATGCCATGCTCAGAGGGTAGTCTTCCTTCACCTACACAGAGAAGAGGATTTCATCCATACTTTGCTTCTAGACTCTGGGGCTTTTGTGTCAATATGCTCTAACAAGTTAGTAGATGGAACATTTCACTGAGAGGTATACTCAGAATTACCTTTTTCGTATTTAAACAGGTGATCCCAGTACGTCTTCCTCCATAGTCCTTTCCAATTACCCAGTGTTTAGTCCTAATACAAAAACGAAGCAAGAAATTTCATCCTTCTCCATAAACGTCTTCCTGGTTGTCTGACATAGCAATTACTTTTGCAAAAGCAGTTACATCATTTCCTGGCACACAATGTCCAAATTGTCCAGCTCACCTCTGCAGAGATGCCTTGCTAGCAAGAACCTGAATGGCAGCTGCAAGGCAAGTGATATTTAGCAATGTTAAGTTACTGAGGTAGCTCACAAAACCACGCTGCAATGAGAGGAAACTTCCCTGCAGCATTTACAGCAATGTTATTAAGGCGGTTTCTGTTTCCAGAAGAAAAGGGACAGAATCTGCAAATGCGATTAAAAATACTTTTATTTCCATGCTGTGTGTTTTAAAGATTTGGTACCTGGGCTTTGGATTTCTCTTTTTTTTTAATAAGTAGCATAATATTTCCATAACTTACATTTGGAATCATTCCTGGGTTTTGGAAGCAAATTATTAAAATTGAGCATATGGAGGTCTTAAAGTAGAACCTTATGGGAGGGGGGAAACTCTTGATTGAGACTGTTTTGTAGCATTCTAAACTAAAATAAAATGCTGCAAAATCCTGTTGAAATAAGATTTGTTCTTTGTGCAGCTCTTCTCCATCTTCCATTTTCAGGTCTATTTCAGCAAGCAAGATTATATTGGAACCAAATTCTCCCACCTTCACACAAAGCATTTTCATGCCATTTGCAACTTTGTATGTTTTCACTACATTAGAATATGGAAGATCTACCTGTTTTTATATAATATTCAGAGAAGCCTACAATGACAGTGATATATAAAAAAATATTTTTATATCTTTTACCTTCCTATAAGACTGAGGATATTGTACTGAACCTTAATAACCAAACAAGTGCCTGTGTGGACCTTTTCTCAGCTCATAAGAGAGAGCTATTAATTTGAAGTGCTGTAAGCTTGGACCTCTATAGAGGATTATATGCTAGGCATTAAGTCCAGTTCCTCAATCTATTTAGGAATGCTCAGGTCTGACTGGGCTCTGAGGATAACTGAATTACAAATGCTTCTTCTAAGCATATGTTCTATTTTTTTTTCTTGCAAACTGTGAACATGCACTGATCAAATGCTGTGTGATAGTATCAATATTGCTCAGCACAGGCAAAAACCTAATAGCCTCCAAGGTCTGGATAAATGTATCTCTCTACCCCAAGCTCATTTTATGCTCAGTTTGAGAATTCCATGTAAATGTTAGTGGCTTTCATTGCAGATTTGTCTGCTCCAAGTCAGGAACTTCAAATCCATCACAATGTTCTCAGTATATCTTTGTTCTATCTGCATTTCAATATGATCACATATGATTCACTAAACATGAACAATTTTTGCAATGAGTAATGTTTCTGAGGAACAAAGAAAATGGTATATGTATTAGCAGTATGTTTACAAACAGACCTTTAGAGTTCTGTTTTTCATCTACACTGAGATTCTTAGATGACACAGCATTTATCACACCTAAATCCTTGGAATTAGCACCTGTTTCTTCTGTGATCTTGAAGTATGATGGAAAACTTTATGCTCCATTGCTGTAATCAGACTAATGTGGCAAAATGTTTCTATGGCACACAGAAACACTAAGAGTTACAGCATTATGTTGCTCTGATATACCAAAGCCCTCTGACTTCATTTGGTCTAAAGAAGCTTGGATGATGCCTCAAAAAAACTCCATATTCTTCTAGAGAGGGGAGAGTCTCAAACTCCATGTCCACCCTAATGTCCATGTCAAGTATATTTTCATTTAAAGAGTATAGTAGGAAGTCTTTACCATGTGCTTTAAGTGAACTTTTATTTTATTTTATGGGTTACAGTTGCAATGTGTGCTCTAGTCATACCTTTCCCATTTCTATAACAAAAAGACTTGTATGAGAAAAAAAAAGAAATTGGCAGATCAGTATGTAAGTATTCTTTTATTCACCTATGCTCATTTATGTAACTGAGTCAAATCTTTGCAGCGTTTTTAAGGGTTCCGTTGTCAGTTACACAACTGTCAGTATGCAAGCCTTGGTTAAATTTACATTATGCATTTGTAATCCTGTGAATAATCAGATGTGCACATACATTTGTGTTGTAGGACATAAATGCAATTCCCTCCCCAACAGTTCTTTGTGCCATCTTTCCAATTTTAATTGATATCACAGCAATCAAAGAAAGACCACAGTGAATCAGCAGTGTTGACAATGTGCCAGGGTGTTTAGAAAATAGGCATAGCTAGGGAAGAAGAACATGTCAAAATACATTTTGAACATATTGGAATATGTTATGAAATAAAATGTGTTTACCTTTTTGAATGACGGTGTTGGGTAGTGCTGGCGACGCTGAGGAGGAGGAGGGGGTGGGTGATGGAGCCCTAGAACTGGACCACATTCCCGTTTTGTTATGCAAGGTACAAATACGCCGAGAAGGAATATGACACTATATGACAAATTGCTTCTCTAATTCATTGGACTTGTCAAACAAATTAACTTCAGTAAATCTACTGTGCTGGTAGCAGTGGTGGGAACACCACTACGATCAAAATGCTGGTGGCTGCTTAAGTTCTGCTATCACATAGTTTAACCAGGCTTAGACAAGTTTAGACATCTGAGTGCTAAAAATACAGGAAGATAGTAACATCTGCTGTAAAGCAAAACACGTGATGATGTTACCACTGGTAGCTCTGAACTAAGACATTTGGCATGGTGAGAGAAAAGGCATCCGGGGCCCACATTTAAATGTCTGAATGCAAAAGAAAAGGAAGTTCTGCCCCCTCCCCAAAAAGAAATATCCCAGAAGCTGACGAAAGGAATGATTTCCTGAAATAATTCCCAAAAATATAGCTAAAATAATGGGGTTTTTTTCACTCCTAAGGTGTCTTTAAAAGCACCTGTACCAGCCCAGCAATTAAGAATGTTACTTGATTTTAGGAATTTTCCTTTGACGTGAGCAACTTATATTTTTATGGCTCTAAACCAAGGCTTGACATTTACCACCAGAGATAAAACAGAAGGAAAAGTTCATAAAATTCTTGGGTTTTAGGATCTCCTTGCAAAACCAGGAATGCTGGCCATTTTATAGCCCAGATAGTCTTTTCCTATGCTGAGTAAGCATTAAAAACAACTCCTAAACTTTCTGTTATTGTTTTCAATTTTCTTACAGCTTCTTTTTGCATTCATCAGCTTTATTTGTCTAGACTGAGTCTGGTTTTAAGAGCTCACAACCTTTTAATAAACTTTTGTCTTGTCGTTGTCACATCTCCCTAATTCATCATTTGTCACATTCTGTAATCTGATCCCCAATTTGAAGACATGAACACATTGGAATTCATATACTGTCTAACCAGTTGAAAATAGATATGCTAAATAAAATCCATTATTTCTGTAAACAGTGATACATGGTATTACTTCGCACTGTCTCTTTGTCACAGCTATGTTACAGCCATTGTCATTTTTCTTTTGCTCTTCTATTTATATAACTATTATTTATATAATAATTTCCTTTTATTAGATTTTAAAATATTTTGACATTTACATCAGTTTCAGGTATTTTTCACAAGATTTTCTCCTGCATCTTGATCCATGATTTCCTGATAGAATGTCACGGGGTTTGGCAAGACATGCAGACCATTCCTATCCGTATGCCCATTTCTGCACATCAAAATCATACAGAGCTGTTTGGCGAGACAGGCAGCATCTGCTGAAGAGAGGACAGGGTCTGGAGGAACAAGGGCATGTGGAGGGCAGGCTGTAGTTTCGCTAGCTGAGCTCTGCTGCAGGACTTATTTGGGTCTGGCTTAGAAACTTGCTTTTCACATGAATTAAAATAGTTGTTTGCCTGCATTATAAATGCTTTTAAGTAACACATAACAGGTAAGAATGGTCTATAAGTTTGACCAATAACACTTAATATTAGCTTAATGCAAACCCCAATGACCCCAAAAGTCATAATCGGATGCCACCAACTTATTTCATCCCAGCTGGGAGCACAGAAGGTGAATCTCGCTCTTGCAGTATCAGACATACCATATACCAACTGTTGTTTTCCTGGGAACAAAAACTGAGCGTGCACCTTCTCACAAGCTTAAATACAAATCTCTTTGTGAACAATGAAAAGAAAAAATATTGCTTTGCTCTGAGAAGCAGACCAATGCAGATATGAAAATGTGGCTCCGAGGCAGGCAAGGGGGAAAGAGAAGGGTGAGATGATTTTCAGTATTGGAATGGGTTGTTAGGGAGAGAAGGAGTGTCACAAAGTTTGCTGCTGTTCTTGTGAAAATCCTGATTATTCCATTTATTTAATTGAATTTAAATTTTGGGCACAAATGACTGAAATCTGGAACAGGGCGGGACAGTGGGGGCAAGTATTGGTACTGGTCTCCACAGCCAACCTGCACTGCCTCTGGCAAACCACTCAGGGCATTTAAATACTTGACTACAAATAACCAAAAAAAGTAATGGTATAATTATTTTAGACAAATTAAAAATGTTGCTTTCCCCCTTCGAGCAGCCTGAAAATAGGACGATTCATTGGTTAAATTTTAATGGAACAATCAAAGAGCAGTTAATTCCCCAGCATGGGGTACCCTCAATGGGCAATTACAGGGTTAGGAATGCTCCGTCTCTGCGTTGACCTGATTGGTGTAAAGTCCCTCGATGGTTTGCAATGTTTGTTAAATTGGCGATAGTCTGTACTCGGATATACCCTATTAGCCAAAAATAATAGACAGTTAGGTTGCCAGTTTTAATGTTCATATGTTGCAATCAGCAGGGTTTTTTTTCTTTTTATATCAGTGTTTCGGAGGTTAAACTCTGTTATCATCATTTTAAACTCACTCTTATTCTTATCCGTTATATTTAGTGGCAGATTGCAAGCTTTCCTTATTATCTTGTTAAATCAGTAGGTGAAAGCCTTTCAAGGCATTTCTTTTTAAACATCTTTTATTAATGTTAATATGCCAGATGGGACAAATTAAAATGGTTCTGTTCTTCATGCTGCCACTACCCACAATTTTACCACATCATTTGCTGGTTAAGGAAGCATATGAAACCGATAGGTACAGAACTCCTGTAATAAAAGTTTAGAAAATGAGAGTATAGCCTCTCTGGAAAAATGTTTTTTTTTCCAGTTAGATTCATACATTAAAAAGATGCCATTTCTGTGCATGCAGCAGCCTTCAGTTTATCATGGCTGAGAAGTTCAAGATTTTTTCAGTCAGAATAGTGTGGCCGTATAGGTTTTCTGCAATTATGTTGGGGTCAATAGAGAACTTCAATACGTTTATCAGCACAATAGCACCCATTACTGGTGCTATTACCCTGGTGATCTTTGTGAACACTGTGGCATCGTGTTCACATTTGCATTTCCATGGACCACGGGTGATGATGAACCTTCCCATGGTCTCTGAGGCCAGGTCTCTTAGCAGGACTGAAGTAAACGTGCTTTTGGAAGCCATCAGTGTATAATTCAATGTTCCTCATGGGACAGCCTCACCTAGTTTTGTTTTTGTAAGGCACTCTGGGGGCAAAACACTTTGTGATGTTGCTTTTTTAGCACCCAGGCATTGATGCAAGCCTAGAGTCTCCCCAGAAGTAATATTAGTTCTTTTAGTAAGAATGACAATTAAACTCTTTATGCAAACAAAATCAACTTGTTGATAGGCAGATGTTGTCTCTTTTATCCTCCTGCTGAAATCATAGAATCATAGAATTGTTTGGGATGGAGAAGACTTTAAAATTCATCCAATTCCAACACCCTGGCCACAGGTAGGGTCACCTCCCACTGGATCAGGTTACTCAAAGCCCCATCCAACCTGGCCTTGAACACCTCCAATAATGGGACAATGACAAATTCCCTGAGCAAGTTATGTCAGTGCCTTGCAACCTTCATCGTGAAGAATTTCTTCTCAATGTCTAATCTAAATCTTGCCTCTTCTAATTTAAAGCCATTCCTCCTCGTCCTGTCACTCCAGACCCTTGTAGAAAGTCCTTCCGCAGCTTTCATGTAGACCAGTACTGGAAGGCTGCTATAAGGTCTCCCTGGAGCCTTCTCTTTGCCTGGCTAAAGAAGCCCAACTCTCTCAGCCTGTCTTGACAGGAGAGGTGCTCCAGCCCTCAGATCATCTTTGTGGCCTTCTTTGTACCCATTCCAATAGTTCCATATCCTTCTTATGTTGGGGATTGCACAAATGGACACAGGACTCCAGGTGGGGTCTCATGATAGAGCAGAGGGAGAGAGTTCCTTCCCTTGCTCTGCTGGCTATGATCCTTTTGGTGCTGCCCAGGGTATGATAGACCGTGCTGCAAGTGCACGTTGCCGGCCCATGTCAAGCTTCTCATGAACCAGCACCTCTGAGTCCTTCTCTGCAGCACTGCCCTCAACCACATCATCTTTAGAGGTTAAACGCTTTGCTTCTCTGACTTCAGTGAGATGAGACTTTTATCACCAGTGATCATCCCAAAAGCAGAATGGCAGAGCCCTTGCATTTGTGCTTTTCAGTATCATGACTTCATACAACTGTATTTATGATGTAATAGCCAGAACAATGGAGCTTCCTTAGTTTGCATGGGGAGCACAAGAACTGCTTTACTTACACATATAGTAATATCCTCTACAAGATCACAATATTTGGCCTGGATATAGTCAAATGTGTGATGCAGATGTTTGGGTATTCCCTGTCAATAGTCAGTTCATGATATTTCCTGCACTTGATCAAATTTTGCTTAGACAGAGACTGATAAGTTGAGGAGACAACACTTTAAATTAACATATGCAGACTGTAGAGAAAAGAGCTCTTTATATGAAGGGAGTGTGGATAGTGTCTAGGGATTAGCCCGTCATCTAATTTTACCATAAATCTACTTCTAATACTAAAAACAACTCAGTTTCTTTATCTCTCAGTACCAGCTAGAAGGATTTTACTTTTCTGTATCCACTGCTACTGCAGGCTGCAAGCTGAATCTGATGTGCATGAAAATCACTTAGCATGAATATAATAGAAAATTAAAGTAGTGCTGAATTATACTCTGCTGCTAGAATTCAAGTAGGCAATGTTAGGATTTGCCCATTTAAAACATATCTGCGTATTATAAATTGCTGTAAACAATTTGTATTTTTAAAACAAAACATAGTGTTGTTTAACTTATGTTCTGGCAATTTCAGGGCTGTTTTTTCCTGTAGTCTTCTTTGTGAACAACAGTATGAAAAAATAAAAACTGTTACACTTGTTATCACTGGAGATGAATTTTCATATATATATATAAAAATGTATATATACGTGTATACATGTGCATATGTGTATGTGTGTGTATATATATATACACACATAATTATATATATTGTATCCAACTATGTATGTTCCTTTTGGATGGTAAGGATTATGACTAAATATAGGGTGCAAATCAGGGTTGAAGGAAGCCACAGAAATAACAAGATGACTAGAGTCTTAAATAGAGGAGATGGCGACTATGCAATATCCTGTGCAGGCTTCATGTTTGCCACATGCTTCAGAGCTGCAGAGGGAAGGACGAGAGCAAGCTAGAAAAGCAAAAGGTCCAATCCTGGAAATATCTCCCATATTTTCTAAGATGACATGTCACACGATGTCATAGCCTTCTCTGTGTTGCATGATGGAAGAAGTATAACTAAAGAGGAAATATGAATTTTTATGATTTATCTTAGTGATTTTTTTAGAGCAGACATTGTACCATTAATGAGTAAGAGGATAGTCTAACAGAACTGCTCTGAATGAAATAAATACTTGTGTCTTTATTATTATTGTGTCTTTATTATACTCAATCATTATTATTTCCCAGCAATTAATTGTCCCCACAATGTTTCTTTTGATACTTTGGAAAAGCTTTCTCCATTTTTGATCTACTTTTTTTCCTTCAAAAGTTATTTGTTTCCATAAGCAACAGGAATAGAATTAGGAAGGTATCCCAAATTCCTTTTTTATAGTGGTGTGATCTACACAAGTCCATAGATGTTAACAATTACATGAGAATTCCTGTCAAACTCCACCAATTTTTATTTATTCCAGAGCATTTATCTGAGGAACTGGAATTTCTAGAACTTGTGAAATTCATTTGCCAGAGCCAGGTAAACAGTTTGAGATTTAACATTACTTTTTTGTTCTGCTACGAAAGTCTATGAAGATATTACCATAAACTTCAAAAATAAGATGAAATATATAACTTTTAGGCTGTTAATTTTATGTCATCATGAACAGGTGATATATGGATATGTATAACTTCCCTGTTATAGCATTAGAGACACAAAAAAGATCTTGAGGGATGAGATGTCAAATTTGTTTCTCTGTTATTTTATCTGGATTATATCTAAAATATGAAAATGTTTCAGATGGAACACAGACTACTTATTTAGGTATCTAAGTATTTGTATATTAAATAGACACAACACCTGATGCTGCAGATGGACATGGCTATATAGAGGTTTCAGCTAGAGAAGACCACCATGGCCATCTAATCTACCTAGACATGATAGAGTCACCATAGAATCCGTTCTTGGAACATACAAAAGACCTGATGAATATCTTGCAAAATATACCCGTTTTGACTCAGAAACATTGTATGACAGTGAACATTTCAATTTTTGTACTTATGGTTAAATAACTGTAAAAAAAAATGCATCTTCTACTCTGAACAGCTCTTAACGATGGGGTCTTGTCATGTCTTTGCAAGCTTGAGAAGCCCTTGCTGACATTTTTTTTTATCGACTTTGCTCCTTAACCTTCTGTTTGTTAAGCTGGGTAGACTGAGCTTCTTCAGCCTTTCATCGCAAGGCAGGCTTACGTATGTTCGTTTCTAAATGACAGCGGCGCAGAAATGAATGTTTCTTCTAGGAACCCTCCCACTGAGGCAGACACGTCTCAAAATTCAGCGCCTCAACGGCTTGACTGCTATGACAGTACAGATGACTTAGCTTGTTGCTGGCTGAGAAGATCTATCTTAATTAAGATAAAAATAGTAAATTGCCTAAATATTGAGCACATGTAGAAGAATATATAAGTCAATGACTAATACGTGCTTTTGAAAGCCTGGATAAATGTTTAAAATGTTTCTTCAATTAAAATCAGCACAAAGTCTTGAACCTATAAATAACATCTTTAGGATGGGCCTTTGTTGTATTTTCCTTTTTTTTCTTTTTTCTTTTTGTTTTTCCTTCTTATTTTTTCCCAGTGGTGCATTCTGTGTTATTTGACATGCTTTCTGGCAAATACAACTATTGGATGCACAGAACATTGCTTGAGAGAAGACCACTGTTCAGGAGGGCAAAGAGATGATGTACAGGGTTGAGTTACTAGAGGCATCTTGACTCTACAGAGGCCTCAAGAGGCAGACCGTCTTTAGGAAGTGTAAGTTCCATAGGTTTCATTGAATCATATATTCATAGCATGGTTTGGTTTTGAAGGGACCTTAAAACCCATGCATTTCCACCCCTGTGCTATAGGCAGTGACACCTTCTATCAGAACTGGTCACTCAAAACCTCATCTGACCTGGTCTAGAACACCTTCATGTATGGGGCAGCCGCAACTCTGGGCAACCTCTGCCAGTGCCTCACCACCCTAACAAGAAAACATTTCTTCCTAACATCTCACCTAAATCTCCCCCTTTTCACCTTAAAATCATTCCCCTTCATCCTATTCCTGCTTTCTCTGATAAAGGGACCATCCCCAGCTTTATTGTAGGCCTTCTTTAAGTACTTGAAGGCTGCTCTAAGGTATCCTTGGAATCTTCTTTTCTCCAGGCTGAATATATAGTTTATGTAGGAGATACATACTACCACAGGTCTTAACATGAGGAACTCTCTCATCCTCTGGCTTTAATGGCTTGAGCAGTGCCTTTCTTCTATTTAGCTCATCCCTCATCTTCTGCTTCATTAATACTAAAAGGCAGACAGGTTTTCTATTGATGTGTAATTTAAATAAATGCAAACCCTTATGGTCTTGTTAGTGTATTATAATATGAACTATAATAAAACAGGAAAATAGCGGGAGGGGTAAGAATAGTTAGTGCGTTAAACAATGGGAGAAATTAAGAAGGTATATGGAGGTGGATGGAGTGGTGAGAATTATTATTACAAACATTCATCCTTTCTCGTCTTTTTCACATGTCCACTAAAAATATATCAGACAAGTTGCTTCTAAATGTACTTGGAAGTCTGTGTGAGGAAAACAGGCTTGCACTTTTAAGTATCATATCACTTCCAAGCTTGTGAAACTGCTAGCTTCATAGCATGTCAGCATTGTTTCCCTTATGCATAAATCCTATAGATGTATTTATGAGGTGCCTAGAGCCTACAGGTGAATGGAATCGTAACTTAGTTTTGCATAGAAAATCATCAAAAGTATAAGGAGATAGAATATTTTCCCCTCTTTGTTGTATACATGCAAGGAAAAAATGAAGCATTGCCCTTAATGTTTGCAATGACACAGTTGTTCTTCAAGCAACATGCTGTCTAAAGCTGTGTGCATTTTTTTCCAGCTTCAGCTCACACAATCAGGAATTTCATTTTGAGTTTCATATGAACTAAGAAACTCAAAGCAAAACTCAGCTGGAGCACTCTTTTCTTGGTTTATGGTGGAAGGTATGCAAAACGAGAGAGACAGACACCATTTCCACTCAAAACTGACTTTTCCACGTTTGAAATAGACTTAGCTTAGATCAAAAATTAGCGCTCAGGTTCAGTATAGCTTTTTGGGGATTCTAATAAGATTTTTATGACTTTATTTAGCTGAGGGAACTCAACTGATGTGATGTAACATCCATGTAACGTCCTTATAAGGCTAAAATTAATTTATATAGCGTCACAATGTTTCTCTAATTTGACTGTTAAGAAAACAATAGATAAGTGAGAGAATTTATTTGTACTTGGAGAAAAGAATGCATGTGTTTTAAATGTATTGTCTCTACCTTGTTTTGCTCACTTTGAGGAACTAGGCTTTTTCCTTTGTTCTGACCTCTGCTCCACCAGACACTTAATCTCCATGTGCAGAAAATCCAGAAGGAACAACAAATTTTATTGACTCATTGTGCAAAAAGGATTTTTAAGCCATGATTGTGGCATGAGTCACTGTTGTGCTGCCGGCCTTCAGGATCCACACAGTAAAATGGAACGAAAGATTTCTCTGCTACTGCTACCATGATAAATTTGAAAAGCTGCCTAATTGTTTTATTGCTTACTACACTGAATATAAGAGAAAGTAATTAGGTTAGGTGGGCATAATATATATCCTAAACACTAGTATACGCCAGCTTGCACTGCTACATACACTAATTAAGGGGGTGTTAGCATTCGTATATTAAAATGCCATTTACAGAAGCATATAATGCAACAGTCAAACTTAGCTCTTTCTGAAACTGGTATTCAAGGCCCTGGCTAGGAAGCAATTCTCTTATATACTTTTTTTCAGCAATATTTTTCTTTTACTATTGCTTTATAGGAATTGTAAAGCTTTTTTTAAATATGTAGAGTTGCTACTCTAGATTCTGATCTAAATCTTCGTGCTTACAGTGGAACTAGTCTCATTTTACACCAACTGAATATTCAATGAGAAACAGCATCGAGGTCATCATGTGTGTGCATTGAGACACAAAAGAGAGGTGAACCAGGCAACAAAAACAACATACAGAATAACTTTAATTGTGATGTAAACACATGAAATAATGCCCTAAAATCAGAGACTAATGCATTTATGGCTTCCTGATTACCATCAACTTTTCTAGTTCTTTCTCCAGTCACTTGGATCCTTACATACAAAAAAAAACCTTTAAGGAATATTTTTTGTAGCTTTATCTCAGTTTGCTTTTAAGTAAGTAAAAATAATTAAAAATTAAGGAACCATTGTTTAAAAGTTAGATTCAAAGGCAAAACCCAAGAAGAACATTTTCTGCCTTTACTGTGTTCCTGGGAACAACATCCATCCCCTCAAAAGAAAGAAAACCAGCCAACCAACCAACCAAAAAAAACCCCAAACCAATACAAACCCTAATTATGCTAATAGGGGTAGTGACAACTTTGCCAGAGAGGAGAGCTGAATTCAGGGACCTGAAGGCCAAGCTGGCAAAGACTTTAAGTCTGTGGGAGCATTAAGCATCTGACAGAAAATGCACCCCCCAGCATGATTTTGCTAACAATTGGCACAGATTGGCAGAACAAGCCAAGCACGATCAAGCATATCCTCTGGGTGCAGCAGCACGTGTGTATTAGAATGGCAGACTCCAATAAAGCCTAAATAATCAATATCCATTAATCTTTAATTATCTCATCTTGCTGATATAGTAAGAGAGATGTATCAAGAAACTGCCTTCCACACGCCTTCATTAGGAATTCAAAGATTTAGTAGCTGGTGGTGATGTTAGGATAATTAGCAGCAAAAAAATGGAAGAAATGTAGGTTGCTATAGCAACACGTTCATCATGATCTACAGCATAAACACCCAGATTAATTTACAAGATGCCAGGTAGATATCTGCTTGGCTGACTGGGGTACACACAGACACCACCTTATTTGCTTTTATTAAGGCTTAATCATCAACATTAGAGCTTTCAAAGTGCGTGTGCTATCACTGTCAATCACAGAGGAGCTAGATGCTTTTAGGGGCAAATCTAGTAGCAGAGGCTGCTTCCTCCTCTGTCTGCTTTGCATAGAATGGGGAGGAGGAGTAGTCTTCCTTCAGAGACACTCTGAAGTCACTGCTGTGACCCTGGATCTGAAGTCACTCCTATGGGCCATCCATGCGATATGGGTCATATTCTTCCTTTGTAGAAAGCAAGACACAGTCCTGTGAATCTTAATGATATTTTTCCCTGGTAAACCATTAGAAAAAGACCCTTCTCCATGAACAGGCTTCAGCGATGTTCAGTGGTACATGGTGAACAAAGGAGGATCCCTCCCTGGTACTTGAGCGTAGATATACATTTTGCATAATACAAGCCTCAGTAAGGCCAGTGCCTCATTGAAAAAGTGCATTTTCTCTGGCAAAACTGTAAAATAGACCTTTGGAACACCAGAGCTGGTAGGATAAGAAGCTAACTTTGTGCCATGATGCAGAGCAAATCCCTTGGAAAAGTGAAGAGGGGAGAGTTAGTATGCACTAGATAATGAAAGCTGAGCTGTGCCTCCAAAGAAATACTTCAATGAAGGCAAAGTTTTAGCTGTACACAAATCAAATGGAATGGCTAAGATCTCTCCATCACTGCTAGTGAGGCCAGACCTCATGTCTCAACCTCTTACCACCACCTGACAGAAAAGATTTCAGTTGCCATGCTGCATTTCCAATATTATTCTATCTTCTTCTCCAACACAATGCATGATGGAGAAAATATTTTGGTCAGTGTTAATTGTGCTTAAGGAGCAAGACCAAAGGTGTCACTTGAGCTAGGAGGAAGATGGTAAGGTCCAAGAGCTCAGTTTGCCTCAGCAAATTAAAGTGTAAAATTTCTCATAACTTGCATTTGCTGGTAAAATGTGCCTGCAGTAAGGGTGTTAGATCATGCTCATCCCTTCTTTCGCTCTCTTTTACTCTACCTGCTTCAAGACTAGTTGCATGTTGCATCAACCACCCTGCCCCCCAAAACAAAGTTGTGTGTTTCTGTTGACAGTCCCAGCCACCATCCCATGCTGACCCATGCCACTGCCTCCCCCGTGGCCGTGCAGCCGTTCGTGCAGCTGCATGGAGAGCCACATCGAGGAACTGCTTCAGCTGCATAACTGCACTCATGTGCCTTGGAGATTGGGGGTAGGGTGACTTGAATAGGGCTGATTAGCATAGCTTAAAGGTGCTTCACTGAGAACTTCAGGGTACAGAGTCAAAGCTCTCCTTTTTGACCTCACAACCCTGACTCCTACCTGTCCATCTGCAAGAGGTAAGTATAGTCCTTCCTTTTAAGTTTAATTTTCTGACACATTCTCCAATTTCCTCAAACTCCAATCCACTAAAGACATTAGAATACTTTCAGCCAGTCAGGAAAGACATAAGAAAGCTAACAAGCAAGGATACCCATTGAGCAAATAAAGAATAAAAATAGTAGGTAATAGAATATTAAGTAAGTAAATATAATTTAATTGCTAAAGGAACATAAAAATTATGAAACCTATATTTCTGAGACATCTGTATGTTACAAAGCACACAGCTCACTCTACACTGACCCTAAAGCTGGTGACAACCACATAGCAATTTGGCCACGTTGAAATGAAGAACATTTTTACCTTTTATTTCAATGGGCTTATGATTTAAAGAGAAAAGGCACCAAGGGACAATAAAAAAACCCAAAAAACCAAAAAACAACAAACAACAAGCAGACAAGGCAGAGAACTTGATGTGCTGTGAGCATCTTTCCTCATTGGGACCCATCATTGCAATGTAGGAGCTCTGAGCAACATACTGCAGATTCTCACTTGAGTTGCTCAAAAAATGCCATACACACACAAGCTTCCTCTGTAGAAATACATAAACACCTCTGTCTACCATTTGCAGCTAGCTATGTTATGCTGGTCACAGTTTACTTTAACTGTCAATATATTGTGTAGTACCTACTGGGTCCCATTTTTCTGGCTATTATGAATTAAATAAACCAAGACTCAACACATGTCTTAAAACCACTATAGTTTATTTATAAAGAAAAAGACAGGTCATCAAACTTTCCACAAGAATTTAAAAAATTCATCAGGGAGTCGAAGTCTTTGCTTTCTCTCCATTCATATAATTTTGGATTTGGCTTAACACTTACCACAATATTCAGTTCAAAAGAATATCCTTTGCATTTAAAATAAGCTAAGGTTGTTATACAAAGACTTTTAATTTTTCTAGTCCTGCCTTTTGCCATTTTATTTCCTTATTCCAAAGCTTTGATCAAATAACATTATGCCCACTCCACACCAGAAACAGAATCTGCTTTTCTAATCTTTTTTCTCAAAGCAGCCAGTTCAAGATATTCTGTCTCAACTTTTTGCCTCCAAAGTTTCCCAAACATTTTACTTTTTTTAAATGGAGTTTTAAATTAGATTAAAAAATGGGAAATTAGGAGAAAAAATAAACATAATTAAAAAGTGTTCTGGTTTGGAAAACGAAAATAAAATGGACACAGTTCACAGAAAATCAAGGAATACTTCTCAAGCTCTGGTTCTAATCTGAGTCAGGTTCATAATATAAAAGTGAGTTTGATATTTTCTATCTAATTAATAGTAAAACTTAGCCCACAAGACACCCCCCACACCTAATTAGGAAACATTTTACTCGGCTCTTATTTAGCTTTTCATAAACATTGGGCCAATTTCATCTTCGGGGTAACTTTATTGAAGCCAACGAATAAAGCCAAATATCTAATTAACTGTAAAACTTTGGCAAGTGTACAAGTATTTGGCAAGAAAATATATATATTCATCAAACAGTGCTGCGCATATGATGAATTACACCATTATGTGATAAACTGCCTTTATTATGCCAATAAAA
The DNA here is from genome assembly GCA_033459285.1 of Clamator glandarius. Classification (NCBI taxonomy): domain Eukaryota; kingdom Metazoa; phylum Chordata; class Aves; order Cuculiformes; family Cuculidae; genus Clamator; species Clamator glandarius. The sequence goes on from JAUNZM010000789.1 coordinate 304,594, forward strand.
CTTTTAGAAATATCTTTTCTCTAAAACAAATTACACTTTTGGAAAATAGATGATATAGCCACCTGGTAAAAAGTTATTTCTCACATCTGGTCAAAGGGACCTGCCTTATTGTGGCTTTAACATCTATATGAACACAGCAATTTTAAAGTGCCCCAGCAAAATATCTCTATCTAGTGACTGCATCTTTGCTGCAGCTACACCACAAATTTGAATTCAGCCCTATAGATGCTAGTAAAAGGATTTACGTTTTCTCATCTCATGATATAGATGACTATGAACTGAATAGGCCTCTACTATGACAAGTTTTAGAAATACTACTAAACACAATTCAACACTTGGTAATATTTCTATGTATTTGTTGTATTTAGTATATGTAGTATCAGGCTATGTTATATCACTCTATGGTAAACTATTGTATTTCTTATAAGAAAACAGAGACTTTAGCATGTCTTCCACTATCCTTCAAGGCCAATATCTCAAAGCAGATTTCACAAGCAGACTAAGAAACTAGCCCTGAACTACAAGACTGTGCACTGGAAACTATATACTGGGCTATAGGGAAGGTCTCCTGAAGTTGCTGTTTCCCTACGTTATGAAAACTGCAATGACTATTGGAAACAGAGAAACTATGGGCAAAGATTTTTGCCTTACCTGAAAACTGACCTGCAGAATAGCCAGCTTCAAACACTAAACGCAATAGTGTATACAGTAATAGAAACCTCTTCACATTTATAAGTACTAATAAATCTTCTGCATTCAGACAGACTACAAAATCTGTGGTTACTATTTTTAAAGGACTAATGAAAAGAAAACATATAAATGAAAAAGTATTAGAAAAGGTTTTCCTTCTTTAAACGTTTGACACAAATATTTGACAATATTTATTTCATATCTCATGCTTTTAAATATATTAAAATATTGTTCTTTTTGTGAGTATGTAGGAACAAACTAATATTTTATTGCCTCAGCTTAATTTTTTATCATAATTTAGGCTTCCTAGTAGACTATATTTACTTGTTTTTAAATACTATTTCTGTGTGTGACTATTACCTTGTACTGCTGAAAGGGCTGACTCACATACTCATGAGATGGCTGATACCCATTTTCTGGAACTTAGTTAGACCCCGACGGGTCTTTCCATTGATTTCTCAAGTGTGCCAGTGAGAAAATTCCTGTACAGCAAGCAAATATTTTATTTTCTGTTACTGCAAAGAAATATTCTAGGGTACAGAAAAGATCCATACCTAATAAATACATAAGATTTGCATCTGTTCTGCCACACAGTAATGAGGTGTTCCAAGGGATTATTATTGCCAAACACCTGCCGTTATTTCCCACTGTTGTTTTGTATAGCTCTTCAGTAGGAAAAAGACTGAAATAATCTGCTTGTATTGGTAGAGTCTCCATCCTTGTGTACCTTTATTATGCATGCTCCTCTGTCCCTCCTTTATGCGGCTACTGCAAAGTAGGGAGCTGGGAACTGTCTCTTAGAGGGATTACAGAAATGTGCATCTCCTCAGTTTTTAGGATGGGACTTGTGTGGCTTCAGTTTGCAGCTTATCTCAAGTAAAATTGGGGTAGCTCAGCAGCTGCAAGGATTACACCGGCATCTCTGCATTACTCAGCAATGGAGCAGGTCATTATGGGAGCTGTGATGTGAGACCAGCTGATTATACCAAAGAAGCAATGCTCTTATCATCACCTGTAAGCAATGTAGCTGTGCTGTAGCTCTGAAAACTCTCATAAAAGTCTTAGACCAGAAAGTAAGTTGTTGTGGTGTCATTTTGATATACCATTGGTCCTCTTGGGCAGGCCCTGTCCTAAGACAGTTGATGTTTTTTTTCCCCAAAGATAATATCGATTTAGCCTTTCTATACATTTTTGTATACATTTTTTCCTAGTGTAATTTAAATTCCACCTTAGCATACTAGTAAATACCTGCATTTTTTTCAATAATAATATTTTTTTGCATATAGATTCCAATATGAAGTGGATATAGCTAAGAGTTACGTGTAGGTAAGAAATGAAATGTTAGTAATTTAACTGTCAACAAAGAAACCACATTTGTTAATCAGAAGATAAGGTTTTGGCTTTGTTTTTGTGTGAGGCAGTCCCACTCTGGAGACACTAAGAAAGGAAAAGTAATAATAGCATTGTGCTAGAGCTATGGTACCTTTTAAATATGTTGCACAAGAATAACTGATTTTGACTGAAGTGTCACAAATTATGTTGATAAAGCACTGAAAAAAACCAAACCAAAACAGAACAAAACCTTCAAAGAGAATCATTAGAATTGATGTTAGGTCCTATAAATTCTAGCAAACAGATCCCTGAATGGGCCTGCAGTTGTGCCTTTGTATTTTCTTAAGGAGGTAAAAATCATATGGTGGTTTGATTTTCACCCTGTCCTTTGGGTTGAACCGTGTCTGTGTTATGAGCCTTAGGTAAGGCACTGTAGCTGGTCCTATTGCTGAAGATCAACTTGTGAGCTAGTCTGCAACTAGCAAGATGTAATTCACTTTGCACACACCTTTTAGGACTGGTGAGAAGAGGGTTGCAGCAGCCCACAGACTATGTGTGCAACAAATCAGGACACTTAGCAGTGGTCAGGGCAGCAGAATCAATGCTTTTCTTTCCACTCACTGCCCTTTTGCCAATTCATTTTTTTTGCCTTTGAAATCAGTGCCTGTTAGTTAATCTTGCTTTTTAATGCAGCTGAGTTGAGCAGGTATACACCTCACCCTTAAACGTCAACACTTTTTAAAATTCAGTTTAAACAATGCATTTTGTGTATAACAAGTAATTAAACATTATGCCTACTTCTGAGCTCTTTGTACTTTTCTCTAAATGCTAATTATTAAGGTGTTTATCTGCAAAGAGACAAATGTTTCTGGCTCAACCCCACCTCATCTTTTTTTCTTCTTCCTGACTGAAATCTTAATTCCATGTTTATGATGTTTGAAATTTTAGCTAATGGCATACAGTAACTACAGACTGTGACTTGTGGAATAATAATAACAGAGAAGAAAAATATCACGTTATCTAGGGCACATAATGTGCATTTCACCTACATGTAAAGTACTTAGCAAGCTGCAGAACTGTACAAATAAATAAATTATAATAATACTGATAATAGTAATAATATCAATAATGAGATAAGAGCTTAAGGACAGATATCTATATTTTGAATTGACAGAGGAAGCAAAAGGCATTCTTCCACGGTTTTCGGCTGTGAAATTTCACACGCACAGTCCCTCTTTTCAACAATCCTATGCTTTGACAGTAGCAGGCCTGTAGTCCTCTTTTCAATAAGTGACTCACTGTGTTACATTTTCTTAACGAAAGACAAATACAAATGTTCTAAGACTGAGAGTATCTGTTCAAAATGGTACATGGGAGGCATACACAAATCTTATTCACAAACAGGAATTTCTACAGTACCACCCGTGCATCACTTTGAAAAGAAACTTACTTCTTAGCCTTAAGTACCTTATTTTGCCTTCTTTATTTTTTTGACATTTTCCTACTGCTTACTTTAAAGCTAATGTATGAAAAATCAAAGAGCACTAAGGTTTCCTTGTGTACAAGATTCATCTGTAATAGCTAGGCTACAATTGAGCATTCAAGTCCCACACTGCTTTTGTAATATGTATTTGATGAATCCCTGTTAAAGCCTCGTAGGCAAACTTACTCAGAAAAGGAATGGTGAATTTAACAAATTCATTCATCCGTACCGCCATCAGCTATTACAATGCCTGAGGCTAAGGTAGACTACTGAGTAATGTGAACTTTGGCAAACAGGCAGAAAAAATACCTTGTATTCTCTTAGCTGCAATCTCAAAGCTGTTTGGGTACTGGGAAATATTTGTGCTTGGCTGTGAGGATGACAACCTGTATTTGTTTAGCTTGCGTTCTGTTACTTCTGTGGTACTACTAACTTTTCAAGTATTCATAGATCCCACTTTTGTTACATTAAATACTTTGTACAATAAGTAAAATAAGCGTCTGCACAACAATGCTTTCAAAGCTTTTCCCCTCTGCTGTGCACTATAGATTAACTTAAACTGAATATTAACCTGCCTGCATCTTCAACCTGATTTTACTAATTGGCCTTGGGGCCTCTTGCATATAATTCTGGGTATTCAAATCTTACACATAAATGCCTCTAACAGCACACAGAAAGGAAGCATGCATATCTGGTGACTTGTGTTAAGGAAAAGCTCTAACATTTCTTTTTGTACTAAGGATATTCAAATACTCTTACTCTTTTACTTCATGCTGGCATAATTGAAAAAAAAAAAACACCAAAACCCAAAAAACCAAACCAAACCCAAACACTGCAAACACCAGAATTCTACATGTTACAGATTCAGACCCAAGGATCTGGGAGGATTGAAGGATCTTGTTTGCCTTAATGAGTCAGAGGAGTTTTTCACTGAAAACATCTCTAGTCTCTGTAGAAATGCACTGCGTATTTGGGGGTGGCTAGCAGTTATGTAGCACCACGCATGATTTGTTACAGCCAGTGAACTGTAATAGAACACATTCTCTCTAAATTTTCTCTCTTATCCAAACTGAAAATGTAAATAATCCAACTGCCTTGAGCATATCTGGTCCCGTCTACATCAAAAGACTGGTATGTTGATTGTCTGTTAAAAACTGCCCATAGGCAGCTATAGTCTTAGCTCACTATTGTTGTTCAGAAAAAAAACAATGAGAAGAAAGGATTACATCTGTCTTTAGTGCATCTGAAGTCAGACTCCTGTATTTTTCTGCGGAGACACTGAAAACATTAGTACATATATAAACCAGAGCTCTTAATCCAGTACTTTCCACAAGTATTAAATGCACAAAAAATGCAGAAAGAAAGAAATGAAAACCTAACCCTGAAAAGTCAGTGGTAATGAAAAGAAGAAAAGTTTTAGAGAACCAAAGTCTTGTTGAAATTTTTATCTGAGCCTTGCAGTGCTTTTCCTTCTAATGTCCATAACCACCAAGAATAAAGGGCACTTACACCAGACTCTGAAATATGATTTTTATTAATGTGACATATGAAGGGTGTCATATTAGACAAACAACAATAAAGAATATTTACACCTTTAACAAATTAAAAATATAATTTACATTATTGCATATTGTTTGCAAAAGTAGATAACTACCGTATCAAAGAATTATGAAATGTGTGGAGAAAGTAAAAGGGGGGAAAAAAAAGGAAGCTAATTTTGAAGCCTGTAGAAGCAAACTGAAGATAATAACTGAAAGCACTGTTGACATGCACAAAGGAAGCGTTTCTTAACAGGAAACAGTGTAAAACTCAGTGAGTCAGAAACTTTGTCATGGGATTTAGGTTTTGCATGTATAGCATTATTTTGTATGTAAAACAGTTTTGTAAAGCCCCATGAAATACCCACAGTTTCACCTAACAAGTTACGTACTTATTCAAATCCTAAATTATTACACTGACCATCTTTCAGTACCTTAAATCTCACTCAATGTTGCTATACCAAACAGTGACAGAAGGTCCAAAGCCAAATGGTTTTGCTCCGCTGTTCTTTTTCCAGGCTGAACTTGTTTTTGTATTATGCAATCACTCAGAATTTGGCCCTGAACTGCTGGTAGCCTTTGAAAGAACTTAAGGATTAACATTATGAAGACTGAATTGCTCATAAAAGTCTTTTTTTTTGTTGTTTTTAAAGAACACTAGAAATCTATTTCCAGCATAAACTAAAATCCTTGCCTGCCCTCAGTATAAGCTTCAGTCTGACACAGAGCAGGAGGATTATTAACTGAAATGGAAAATATCTGGCAATTGCTTCATTTTCCATTTGATATTGTCACCCTCATTGGCAACACACTATAAAAAATGTGAACTGCCCTGAGGAACATAGCCTGAGAAAAGGAAATAATCAAATTTTGTCTCCTCCACAATTCCGATTAATTTCAAGAATATTTCTTATGAAAGTTTCTGGGGCTATAGTCAGCCCCCATAGCATCCACTCACTGGATTAAATATGAGCAGCTATGGATAAAAGCCCAAAACACTGAAGCAGAATCTTCCAAAAAGCTACTTTTCACCTAAATAGCACTATTAAAAAATAGAGTAGAGATGAAAATAGGAGGTAATACGTGGTTTTATTTAAGGTTTTAGTGTTAGATTTCCAAGGTCCCACAGCGTCTGCAGATAGCAGAAAAATGGAGCAAAAGAAAGGTAGAGATATGCCAAATCTGAAACACATTTTGAGGGCAGTAGAAATCAAGGACATAAGTGTTCTGGCAATGCTGGCAGGTGGGCTGAACAAGATTTCATCATCACAGACATGATTAGAGGACGGTACCTCAATCAGAAAATGCTGGATGCAGAAACAGGCAGGAAGCTGTTAGAAGAAGAAATTCTGGATTTTTTGGTGCTTCTAGATATTCTTAGTATTCAATTAGGATGATTTCTTGTATGGCAAGAAAAGTCATAAAGGAGAACTTGACCTTTGCAGACGTTTAGAAGTGGGATATGAAAGGAAACCCAGATGAATACTGGTCCATAACAGAGATCCATCCAGATGACCATAACACACACCCCAAAAATTACTATGAAGAAAGAAGGTAAATCTTCTGTCTAAACATGAATTTCAGATACTAACATATTGCCAGTGGTGATAACAATATACAGTTAAAGTAATGACAGGATCAACAATCACAATGTTAAATGTTTTCTTTAATGAGCTCATACATCAATTATTTCATCTACAGGTCAGGTTAATATTTGTTCAACAAATGATTGATTTTTGGAAAATCTCAGGTGCTTTCCTAAAATTGTGTTGACACGAGAATGATCTAAAACCTGGCAGACAGGCTAAGGGGAAAAAAGCAAATGTGCTTGATGCTGGTACTGTATCTTTGTAACAGAAGTTTAAGCTAATCCATTTAAGGCAATCAGTTGGATAAATAACACTGAATTTCTTATCCACTTTTCCCTTACAAATCATCTGGTTTCCCTTTTAAAGTTAATTATGCTTGTTAATTACTTCTGAATCCATAGATTGTGTCAAACTCGTTGAACTTATTACTTTTTAATTCATTCATGTGGGTATTGTTGGATAGGACTGAAGTGGCAGAAGCAGGCCCCTTGCTCCTTTGGAAGTTCCGCTTGGCTGGTTTCCAGACTAGTAGTGGACAGGATGGGGGAAGAAGCTAGAAAACTTTTTTAGCTTTGCAAATCCCACATAAATATCTGCTCAGAGCTGTGGCCCCTAGGCTTTGCAGGGATATGGATGCTCCAGAAGCAAGGGCTTCTCCAGCTCGTGCATTGCAACCCTCTTTACTTGACATCTCCCTGCCAAAAGCGAGCTGGGCAGAAAACAAGCCAGGATCTGTCATCACATTTGTGAACAGGAGATATGCTCCTCAGATGAGCAATGCTACAACCGACGTCAGATTATCCCTGGGGTTGAGTGTTTATTGCCAGTTTTCCTACTTATCTGCTTCAAATGTTCTTACAAATGATGAAAGAAGCCACACAAAGTAGGCTGGATGGATGCAATCCCACTGCTCAGCAATGGCATGCAGATAGCATGGCCGCACTGGAGCTAAATATAGAAGGGCTGAACCCTGGCACTGTCTCTTCGCGTCCCTGTCCAGACAGATTAGGAGCACAGAGCCTGCAACCTTCACTTTCGCTCTCTTCACTGAGGGCCCAACTCTGATCTTCTGGGTTGTGTTCTGCTGCACCATACTCAAGAAGTACCAGCAGCTGTATTAAAAAAATCCACAGCAATGTGATTATGGTGAAAAGTAAGATGCTAAATATATGTTTTATGAAAATCACTGTGCATAAAGGCAAGACTTTTGAAAGTAGACACGACACTCACCGAGCTCCAGATGGAGCAGAGTAGTCCTTCATTTGCCAAAGGTGTATGGATTTTCTCTCACATTCTCTTCATTCCTTATAGCCAGTATTATAAGTCATGTCTTCCTCTGGTTATTACACAAAAATTACTAAGTTTAAGTACAAAAAATTACCAATAATTTTTACTACATTTTTTAAAAAATAATTTCACCAACACCCTGGCTATAATAAATTCAGGCTTATTTCCCTGAGAATATTGTGTAGCACAGAGCTGGCAAATTTGGACTCAAAAGAAACAAAGCCCAAACCAACAATAAGCTAAAAGTTAAACCTATATTGAGGCTCAGGGCCACCTGAGCACCTGAGATGAGGAAGAAAAGAATAGCTGTGCTTTTCTGCAGTGAATATGCATTCCTTTGGCTGACCCAGAGCTGGGGACCATGTTTTGAAGTTCAGTTCATGCTTGGCCATTCCACCATCTTCCAACAGTCCTGGATGACTGGGGAGGTTCCACTGGACTGGAGGCTGGCTGATGTCTCGCCCATCTATAAGAAGCGGTGCAGTGAGGATCTGGGGAACTCCAGGCCTGTCAGCCTGACCTCAGTGACAGGAAAAGTCATGGAGGGGGTGATCTTGAGTGCTATCATGAAGCACGTGCAAGAGAACCAGGTGATCAGGCCAAGTCAACATGGATTCACAAAAGGCAGGTCTTGCCAAACTAACTTGATTGCCTTCTATGACAAAGTGACCTGCCTACTGAATGAGGGAAAGGCTGTGGATGTATCTTCCTGGCCTTCAGTAAAGCCTTTGATACAGTTTCTCACAGCATTCTGCTACAGAAACTGTCACCTCTGGCCTGGACGGGCGCACACTCTCCTGGGTGAAAAACTGGTTGGCTGGAGGGCCCAGAGAGTGGTGGGAAATGGAGTTAAATCCAGCTGGAGGCCAGTGACAAGTGGGGTTCCCCAGGGCTCAGTGATGGGTCCAGCCCTGTTCAATGTCTTTATCAACGACCTGGATGAAGGCATCGAGTGCTCCCTTAGCAAGTTTACAGATGACACCAAGCTGGGTGGAAGTGTGGATCTGCTGGAGGGTCGGGAGGCTCCAAAGGGATCTGAACAGGCTGGACTGCTGGGCTGAGACCAACGGCATGAGGTTTAACACGGCCAAATGCCGGGTCCTGCACTTGGGGCACAACAACCCTAAGCAGAGCTACAGACTAGGAGAAGCCTGGCTGGAAAGCTGCCAGGAGGAGAAGGACCTGGGGGTGTTGGTTGACAACGGACTGAACATGATCCAGCAGTGGCCCAGGTGGCCAAGAAGGCCAATGGCATCTTGGCTTGTATCAGGAACGGCGTGACCAGCAGGTCCAGGGAGGTTCTTCTCCCCCTGTACTCAGCACTGGTGAGACCGCACCTCGAGTCCTGTGTTCAGTTCTGGGCCCCTCACTGCAAGAAGGATGTTGAGGCTCTGGAGCGAGTCCAGAGAAGAGCAACGAAGCTGGTGAAGGGGCTGGAGAACAGGCCTTATGAGGAGCGGCTGAGAGAGCTGGGGGTGTTTAGCCTGGAGAAGAGAAGGCTGAGGGGAGACCTCATTGCTCTCTATAACTATCCGAGGGGAGGTTGTGGAGAGGAGGGAGCTGGCCTCTTCTCCCAAGTGACAGGAGACAGGACGAGAGAGAATGGCCTCAAGCTCCACCAGGGGAGATTTAGGCTTGAGATTAGGAAAAATTCTTCATGGAGAGGGTGGTTAGGCATTGGAACGGTCTGCCCAGGGAGGTGGTTGAGTCGCCGTCCCTGGAGGTGTTTAAGGTGAGGGTGGATGAGGTACTTAGGGGCATGATTTAGGGATTGGTGGGAATGGTTGGACTCGACAATCCAGTAGGTCTCTTCCAACCTGGTTATTCTGTGATTCTTTGATCTCTTTGTAGGCACAATATCTGGAGTAAAGAAGTAATGGAACTGAGAATGACTTTTCCCCCATATCTGAGTGACCTTCAGGACCAAACATTTTTTCCTACCTGAAAGATTTTTTTGGTAAGTTGAATAGTAACCTGATTATACGTTGTTTTCTTCCTTCAGTCTGGTTCCTCTCTGAAGGATTGTGACTTGTTTGCCTGGTACTATGTTGACAACATCCTAAGCCATTCCCCATACTCAACTCCCACTAGATTCATGAATTTTTTAAAAAGTTGGTGTGAAACATGTCAGTGCTGGGAAACAGCCTAACTTTTTAATTTGAGATAGTACCCAATCTGAAAAAAATGTGCAAGTTTCTAACTCATATACAATTTCAGTGGGATTCAGAGTAACAGTTGGGTGGGGCTCCTAAATCCTTGGCTCTAGGACTAAGCAATTTCAGAAATACTCATCAGATAACAAGGCAGGAAATCCCAGAAAAGCCTTTGTGAAAACTGCTAGCCTTTAAAAGAAGAATGAGGAATAATAATGATGCTGTGAACCGTACAGCTAAGCTTTACTGAGTGCATAGGAATCTGATAGGGTTTTGAGAACATAGTAATACAGAGGCAGAAGGTGAATGGACAGAAATGAAAGCCTGTCTTCTCCCACCACCCAGAATATGGTTTCATGCCACCAAATCCTTGAAGAAGGGGAAAAAATTAAATCCAAATATCTGTTGAAATAAAAATGCTGATTTGGAACCAATTCTGCCACCTTCAGGAACAAGATACATTCCCCTGCAACTGCCTTCCTTAAGTAGGATTACTAATGAGTATAGATACTGTATTAGAGAAGAGGAATGGGATCTTAATTGCTTGTCAGAGCCGGAAGAGTTGCCATATTGATCCTGCTTCCATTAAAGCCAGTAAGAATTTTGCCATTGATTTCAGTGAGAACAAAGTCTTCAAGTGCAACAAGAGGCATTCCTTGGAAGAAGAAAAGGAAGGCACAAAAATTTTTGAATGCCAAAGTCACATATTAAGCTGGAAGATCTTTGTAGCCAAAGATTCCAAGAGTTGCAGGAACTGCAGGCAGCTGTTCCTGTCAGCTAGGGCCAACGTACTCACAGTTCCTGGGTTTGTTCAGACTTAGCCCAGGGGCAGATCTTTCTTACTTGAGACTCCTCAGCAGTAGAAATTAATCCCAGAGGAGATCCACTGGAAGGTCTCAGTGATTGACATCAGTGCCTGCTGCAGTCTCATTTATTTCAGCTGCCCCATTTTATCTCTTTCTTATTGTTTGCTGTTAAATCTTCTGCCTAGACCATTTTCCTCACAACCTGGTGGCAGTTTGCATAGCAACTACTTATTCTGTACTTTCTTCCAATGCATGTCAATACAAGACAGTGATACCACAGCTTCAATGCATGGATGTTTTTGCTATAGACGTTGATCTATAGCATAGATAAAAAAAAAAAAAAAAAAAAAGATGAATTCAGAGCTGATGTGAACACTTTCAGCAACCTATGATGAAATTTCCAAATTCAGAATGTTTTGGTGACTGTTTTTATCCAATGCCTTATTTCTGTGTCTCAGAAGGACTTCAAAGCTTGATAGTAAGATGGCAGAGAATGATCTTACAACATTGATGACAAACAGTTGTTCACATGAAATTTTCAACCTGTCTTTGGTAAAAGACTAACTGAGATTGCTCAGGGCAGTTACTGCTTTCTTGAATTTGAATAGAATATCTGAATAGAATTTATACTCAAGAACTTGCACTTCAAATTGAAAAATAGAAAATTTATGTTAAACAAAATACCCTCATTTCAGTCACATAACTTTCTTTTTATAACACAGATAAACTGAAATATTACCAAGGGACCCATTCACCATGTTTGTGATTACACTGCAATATTTTTACTGATATCTATTTATCCTTTTAGCATAAAATGACAACCATGTCATGGTTCAATGGGACAAGTAAGGTAATTATTTAAAGTTAACTGTCACCAATTACTACAAATGTCTTTAGAAATCCCCCACAAGATTCAAACTTTTTATGAATTGGACAGTTATACTTTGATGTTGTGCAATCGTTTGTTTTAAGCATAATTTAAAAACTAATATCTTCTTTTAAGAAGTTACATTATGTATAGGTCAATAAAAAACCTGCTGTCAAATTTTATGAAGGCCTAATTCTTTGTCAGTTAGACTCCATTCATCTAAAGAATAGAAAACTATTCAAATCTGCCTGCCAAGACACTTGGGGATTTGGTTCTTAATGAACATGAACCAAAGAAAATTCTGAATATCAGGCTTTTTCTTCTATTAAGTTCACTCAGGACAGGGTTTCCATGTTAAGGTTTTGGCTTGGCTTTTAACAAAGACAGCAAAGCTAAAATAAATAAATAAAAAAAAAATACTTTTCAATGCCATAGTAAAAATATAAAAATGGTATGAAAATAGAATCCTGTTAAACATTTAGATAAAAAGATTTATAAGTCCTTTACATGAAAACACTCTTAAAGCATAAAGATAGCAGGTTAGCAATGACACCTAGTTTCCCCAATTATCCACCCTATTTGTTAACTCCTTATCCCTAATATTAAATTATTTCTGATCTTGTTCATCTGCAGCACAAAAGGGATTCTGATCTTGCCCATCTGCACTACAAAAGGGAAGGATGAAATAGTCAGGGACTTCTCTTAAGAATACCTGTGCTTTCATCCTTGTGGTTCCTAAGAAAAGCACTCCTTTAGGAATCTTAGCTAAACAGCATTAGCGTCTTGCTTATAGGAGGCTCTATCTTTCTTTGACTGGCTACCTTTCTTAAAAGGAGAAGGAATATGAGGGACAAAAAGGGTTGTGCAGACCATCTAACTGGTAGTTAGTTTAAAGTTTAAAACTTCATAATATTAAGAGCTCCCTTGAGCTCCTAGATCTTCTTTGTCCCTTTGTGGAAATGATCACAACCTGAGATGGGAGAAAATTTTTCCTCTTTTGAGTGCAGAGACTGAATTTGTGAGGATTCCAAATGTTCCAAACCAGTGGAAGGTCTCCTTTCCTCCTACCCAGCACGCAACATACCTTGCAAAAAACGAGAATGAAAAACAACCAAAATTTGTGAAGCAGGGCTGTGGCAAGGCAATATCTCTCCGTTGTGACTCCAAACTCCTAAGCCCTTTTCAGGAACAACGGCTGTGTCCCTTGTTTGCCGAGAACAACAGCGCCCAGATTTCATATGTTTTCCATATTATAATGCTATTGATGGCATTCATTTCGGGGCAGATTTTATTTATTTATACATAATTACACTATTTTTTTCCCATAAATGCTGCTTTTTATGCGTAATAATACTGGGCTGACTTTTCAGGTTCCGGTTCACCATTTCTCTTCTGTTCTCCTAATCTAAAGTTTAGGGAAAACAAAGCACATAATACCTTTGTGTCTTTAGCTTACAAATGAGCCAATCCAACCTTCTGAAATAATAATAAGTATTTCTAATAAGCTTGAACCTATAAAATGCTTCCCCATTGAGACACGGTGGGTTGCTGTACAATAAAAACATTATATAAAAATCCAACAAAAATATTTTAATAGAAACCACCTGCTTAAAACATAAAGAACAAGTTCCATACATCAACCACATTTAAGTCCTAAACCCATCAAAGACATAAATGTACAGAAGCTGGGAATCCAGAACAGAACCCAAGTCTCACTGAAGTAATTGAAAATATCTTCACAGAGCAAAATGCTGACTGTTACCCTCCCAGGTGATGGCTTTGTCTCTGGTGTGCAATGATAATATCTGGTGTGGCACCTTCAAATCTCACCAGTTCTTGGAGCTAAAAGGAGCATGCAGCATTTGTAGGCTCTCATACGCACTGGTACAGGGCTCTGAGCATCCCCACAGGGTACAGAAATCTTTAGTTTTCCAGATTTTTGATGAGTGAGCTGCCTCCTCTGTGAAATTAGACTGGGTTCATTATGAGAGGGGTCTTCACTAGACATTAGAGGAGAGTCACGAGACATCTGTCAGCCAAATAATATAACGAGTGAGCAGCAAGATAACTCACTCTATCTGCCTAGCACTGGGAAAGCAAAATGGAGATTAAATGTAGTAGGAAGCAAAAAAAGCAATTCAGTCAGACTTAGACTTTGAGGGTAAAAGTTCATCAAATGCCTCGTTATCTTTCATTTGAAGAGTTTGACACAGTTCCTGCACTGCCCTCACAGCCGCTGCCACCAACTAACACATCCTTTACATGGCTGGTTTCAGTACTCCTTTTTGCACTGAGAACCATGAGTAGATACTGCTGAACCACGACTTATGTTGCAGGGGAAATAAGCTACTTTTGTTAGTAACATTTACACAAACCTCCTAAAGTTGTGAGGTTATTGGGCACATAGATTTTAGTGATGGGGTAGGACGCAAAGAGGAGCCGTTCTTAAAACTGTACATGCAGTGAGGAGGTATGGCTTGAAAGTGATTAGCTGCTAGAAGATTAATCACAACGATTATAAGGAGGTTTAATAATTCATGCTGGAGCTTAAGTGTAGTATCTGTGCAACAGAAGGCACTGAAGCTATAGCAAGTTTTTGTCTCGATATACCTCAAAACCTTTTTGATGAGTTGGGTAGGTTCTACTAGATCCACATATTTTTCGAAGGCTCCCAGAAACAAGAATGACTTCTTAGTTTGAGGATCACTTTTCCACTATTCACCTCATAAACATGACAATAAATCAGAAAATATGACTATCTTTCAGGATGTCTAGATTATGAGACAGGGTTGGGGTTTTTTTGTTTGTTTGTTTGCCCATTTTATAAGGATAAAGATGTGATATCAAGTATTTGGTACCTTCTTCCTTCTTTCTGTTTTTCCTCATAAGAGATTTTCTAAGAGCCAACAGAAACGGTAAGGAATGGCCTGGTGGTAGCTGTAAGCATTTTTGATGAGTATCATCCTGAGATGACAGTAAACTGTACCTCACATAGACTTGTGCACCCGGAAAAGCTATCAGGACCCATTTTGGGAGCAAGCATCCTGCGAACCTGAGCAAGCACACAAGCAACACATGGAGATGAGTGATTTTTGAAAACTGGACTGGCTTCTGTGCATTTCTTACCCACTTTTCTGTAAGCAATAAATTAACCCAGTCTGCTAAACAAAAACCCACTCAAACCCACAAATAGGTGGTTTCTAGCCCATATATTACATAAAGCAGATAAGGTTGGAGGGGATATTTGTTTTTCATTGTTTTTTTTTTTAATTAACTAGAGCTGAACTACTGCTAGGCTTCTTGCAGCTGATGTTGCAAACATAAGTATGACCACACATATTTTATTTGGAAAGAGTAGTGAGGAATCTTACAAGTCTTAAAAATGGAAGTTCTAATTAAAGACCACCTAAAATCATCAGCACAGAAGATTTGGAAGGTGTTGTTTCCTAACATCTTTTTGTTAAACCCAGATAAATGTAAACCAGCATCTCTAAATCAATTTGGAATGCTGGTTAGCAGCTGTAATAATCTGTAAGGGAGATACCATTATTATTTTTTGCTACAGTTTTGAAATATTAAGCAAAAGGTGTCATTTAGAGGGCAGGTACTATAACATAACTGCAGCTTTTTGTCCAAAAGGCACCACTGCAATTTTTCAATATTAGTGCCCCTTTTCAACAGTTGCGCTTAGGAACAGCTGATCTGTGGGGGACCCAGTTCTGCAAAGCATGGAGCCTTCCCACATTCCCTGGTTCACTCCAGGTGTTCCTGGGATTTTTCCTGCACTGAGTGCAAGCACCCTGAGGAGACTACATTAGGAGATCTACCCTTTTTACTCGTGGAATGGATCTGGTGGCAGTCAAAGCATGTGGCTGTGGTGTGAGAGGATGAAGAAGAGGTGAGGAAGGCTGTTTGCAAGACCCTGATGCAGAAGTTCAGAACCATGTGCATCCCTATTATTAGTTTCCTGGTAGTGGGCTCCTTTTGTCCATAGCCCCATGCCATGGAAGAAGTTGTAGCATCTCCTCTGGAAATTTAGTTGGTTTTCCTTTTCAGGGGTTCCTCGATCTGGACCTGTGCATGTCGTGGGTTGGCTTATTCTGCTTTTAACAGTGAAAATGTATATTTCTTAGTTTAAGACTATTTGTGTACTAAGAGAGAGAGGTCAAAATTGTTATTACAGTAAGGCCTCACCCCAGAGAGGGACCTGACTGAAAACGAGAGGCTGACAATCACTGTGTTCATTTGAGTTTCTAGTTTTACTTTCTCTGTGCCTTCCCTCAGACTATTCAGATGCTTTATTTTATTCTTTTTGTTTCTTTTTCATTCCCATTTATATCCCACAAATGTATCTCACACTTCACTGTCACAAATAGTAAAAAAAAAAAAATCTTTTCTCAGCTTAAGCATGAGATGAAACATTGACGAGCTAAGGTTTTATTCCTAAAAAAAAGAGAGAATGACTTGGGAAAAAAAAACGACAGAATTTCTAGTGTTTCAGAAAGGAGCTGCAACCCAAATTTTCTCCCAGGGCTGGAAGTATTCTTGTCAAAGAGTGATCTGGAAAAACCTGACCTAAAAGGGAGGAGAGAAGTGCAGCTTGAGGTAGGTCAGAGGAAGAAGCTCTCAGGATAGGCTTTATTTATTCATGTTTCAAACCTGTCACAGACCAGTTGTTCTCTCATTTTATTTTATTTAGATGATTATTTTACATCTTTCAAAAACCTTGCAGGCTTTGTTGTTTCAAATGGGTAATGTTAAGAGTGGGATTGTGTCTCAGGAAAAAGCAGCAGCAGGTGCCTTGTTGCTAGTTTTCTTTTTCTCGGGAAAGGTTGGGCTACATGTGCTCAGCTTCTGTTTCAAACCTGACAGAAGGAAATAAAAAGATTTTTTTCATCTTGTTAAAATGCAGCCAGCCAATAGTTTCCCTTTCCAAAATATTACTAGATATTATTACCGAATGCTCAGACTTTACATTCCTGACAAACAGGAAATATATGCTCCACTAATAGGATGTCAATCAGAAAGATAACACCAATTTTGTGGTTTCTAAATCATCCTCACCACCTGCTGAGCTTTTGATCATCCCAAACAATTAATCTAAGAGATACATGATTAAGAAATAAATACTTCCCAGTGAACCTGTGAGATACAGTACACATTAGCAAGCTCTGATCTTGCTTCCAGTGATCATAAATCAATTGTATACAAAGAGGAATAAAAGAAAGGTGCAAATAGAAGTATGCTGATCAATAATTGTGCAGTAGAATATATCACTGTGTTTTAACTAAAGGGATGGGCCAGTATGTTTTAGACATATATTTTTTTCAGAAACTGGTAGTAGAATAACATTTTGCAGCTGTATTTATTAAAGTTCTCTTTTGCTGAGTAGAACAATTTGGAAATGTTGACTTTAAAAATATGAATTGAAATGAAAATCTGGAATCTGGCATTTCCACAGAACAAGAAATCACAACTGTTCTGTCAGAAAAATCAAAATGTTACTTCAACATTACCCAAACTCCTTGATCTTGTCACCTACACATCTTTATAAAGGTACTTTATGTCATACAAAGCTGAAATTTCCTTCCAACCAGTTGGACTGAATTCATGCCAATGACTATTGAAGACCATTTCTCAACTAACATTTAAGGAAAAAGGTATGGTTTTGCCCAAGACTAAAAAACACAAAAAGAAGAGAATTAAAAAACACTCTCAAAACATGAAACAAAATAAAAAATTTTTATATGTGTTCAGGTAAAAGTTTCTGGCATTTGTATGCTGCAGAGCTTGGCTCTTCCCTGGATCAAGGGGGTGGCAAGGTGATGGAGACCAAGAGGTAACGGGACAGTCAGACTTCAATTGTAGCAGTGGGGGAAGAAAAGGGGTTACTGAAAACTCACAGGAGGAGGCTCATCAGGGACTTATCTGTGCTGCAGGTACTGAGTGTGCTCTGTGTATCATTGGCCACCACCAGCTCCTGGTGAGGACACAGGCTGCCTACATGCCCCCTTTCTCTGCCTGCTCTGCTCTGCAGGGTGCAGTGCTAGGTTGGAGCATCATGTCACTTTCAGACATTTTCCACGCAGGGGCTGCAGAAGCAGAGCTGATTTTTCCCTGAAATGGATCCGTACAGCAGCAGGGAGAAGGTCTAACTGTCGCTTTGGGTAAAAACTCAAAAGCCTTGCTGCTTGCCAAAGCCCATACAGACCTCTGGAGTGGGAGTGAATAGAGACTTTAAGTCCTTTAGATCTCCATTATTTTCCTTTTCCATCTGATTTGGAAATACTGTGAGCTGGACTGAATGCCTTAAGCTGCATGAGCCAAGGCTGCAAGGACATGGGAAAGAGACACACAACAATCTCAGAAAAAGGAGATCTGAACAGCTACATTTTATGAATCTTCATCTTTAGACATCACCTCTCCGATAATCCTGCCACACAATACAACTTAAGCTCGCAGCATTTAATGCACCAAGGCCCAGAATCTCTCTCTCATTCAAATCAATTAAACAGGAGATACCTACTTATGTGTTCGCAAGAATCTGAACCTTCCTTATCCTTGAATAACATTTTAGCAGGGACCCTGTATCTGTGCTGCACTCAATCCTTAGGCCTAATGTTGGGAGCTAATGATGAATCTTTCAGGTTTTATTGAAATGACTGGGTACCTTAATGCTCAGCAACTTGCAGAACTGGGCTCTGAAAAGGAAGGAACGTAAAGCTCACCGGATGGCTGTTTCTGTAATGCAAGATCACAGGAAATATTTCATGCAAGCTCTTTACAATTCATACTTAATCATAATAGCATCCTTTTTCCTGTTTTTTTTATACTGTGTTGAACCAGTTTGCTTGTTAAAATGTGTGTAAGATTTGCAGAGAATCAGAAGCTGGTGGTATGAGGCCGTTTAGAACATATGCTAGAAGACCATAGTGTGGCTGTAAATGCATAGTGTTTTGGATGCTCCTCCTTCAGTACCTGCTCACAAGTGAATGGGATAATGCAACTGGAATGCTGGAAATACACAAATGGAAAAGTATATTTTAGTCTGATGAAGAGCCCTAAGGACATTCATTCAACAAGTCACTGAAGTCTTTGGGCTTGTTACAAATCCACTTTTTACAACATGATTTCTGATTCTTTCCTATGCATTCTATGCTTTGTCATTCCTCACATTACTGGGAACTAAAATTACATTAAAATCAAGGAAAAGTTAGTATTTTTGTCAAAAAAAAATAGGAGTAAATATTTTTCTACCTTTTAATAACACTGACAATGTTTTTTCCTGCATCTTTCAAGGAGCTTTCCCAGGTCACTAAACACAGTTGCAGGCGTCAGGGTTAAGAAACACAAACTTAATTACTTTTTTCTGTACCTGCAGTATTAGGAAGTGTCATAGATTTTGGGAATGTTTTTTTTGCTTTTTTAAATCTGGTGTCCAATTTACTTTCACCATCTAAAGAAAAATTTTCTCATGTCTAAATATCCATATGTTAACTCTTCTGCTTATATAGATATGATGTTTCATTTAGTGGAAGTGCCACACGTATTTGGGAGCTCAAAACTGATTGTCATGTATGTTTGAGAAAATTGTTGAAAGGCTCAAGCATTCCCTTAGCAGAGCTTGTAGTCATGAAAGGTACAGATTCCTGCACATAATGCAAAGGACCTGGTACATAATATTTTCTGCTACACAGCTAATGCTATGATACGCTTTCATCAAGGCTTAAACATCAACTTTCTGTTAAAAGACTTTAAACATAAATTACAAGTGATTAATAAAATGTATGGCAAACAGACTATTGCCAAAAATGTAAGAGTGGCTTTTAAATACCACTTTTTCTTTGATGCAAACTTTAGCTAGACAGTTTCAACCACCACTTATTTTTCTGTGCTTTTATTTGATAACTAGAACCCAGTAGAGCAGCATATGGACATGCAGGAACTGAAATAGTTTGTCTTCATTATCTGGTAGACCTGTGTAAGCCTGGAGCCCTCAAGAAAAACCACAAGACTGTACAAACTGGCAACTGTGGGTTTGTCTGTTCTCTATTGATTCTATTTCTGGAAAAAAACATGAACCAATGTGTGAATCATGTGACTACTGAACTGAGCAAGTACCCATGAGCAGATAAAGCTGCCACAAGACCTTTTGTAGCCTGGTTTTGGTTACTACCTCAAAACCTTTTTTCTATTTGTTTCTGAACCATTTACTTCAATCTTTTTGCTTTGAAGCCAGAAGGTGGAAAACAGCCAACTAAAATTCCTGAAAAGGATTTTGAAATTGTAAATAGAATTTCTAGAACTGCTAACAAAATTTACCGTTCTGTAATTTTGTTTAAGTCTATATAAGAATTGAATTTGTTGCCCCTGGATGGTAGAAGTGTTCACATTTCTCTTTATGCAGAGCTGTGCTTAACAGGTAACAACACAGTGTTTTACAGTTCCAGACACACTGATCCAGGGGCAAAATTATGTGGTTAATTTTCAAAGGACCTTTGTATCATTTTAGAATTATTTCTGCACAAATTATCCTGACTGCATTTTTTTAATTCCACAGTGTTGCACTCAGATTTGGAAGTGTTTATTAGCAAGTGGTTATTTGCACTCAAAAAATGAAATTCTGTTCATGTCATCTGCTCTGCTACTATATCACAGCAGATCCAGAATGCCAATTTTCAGTTCAAAAAAGTTCTTCCAATAGACAAAGAATTATTACCAACAATAATTATATAATAATAGATTCTTTACTCCCATATATCCAACTTCAACTGAAGGCTTTTATGTGGGTGAATAGGCAGACTCCCTGTCTGCCTAGTCAAAGGTCTTTCTTGAATTCACCATCTTCTACCTCCTACCCTCATTATCCTTAATTCAGCCCCGTTTCCCTTTGGGAAATGTTTTTACACTCACAAAACAGGCACCTCAGTCTTAAGCATCCTATCCAATTTTTTTTTTTCATATTTCTTAATTTTCTATAGCTTTAACCTGAATTATTTTCTTTCTAATTAAAATGCTTTTGTTCTGATCTTTTTGAAAACTTAAGCCACTAATTCCATGCTTAATGACCCTTTCTTCCTTTCACCTAATTATGCCAAGTACACAAATATTTAGATAAATTTAAACATTAATTTTTGATTCAACTTTCTTCCAGGATATCTAGAAAATCTAACACTTATCCTTTGCAACAGCTCTTATGAAGTTTTCTGACAACTCCACCAGCTTATGCTCTGCTTTTCTTCAGATCACTAGCAGCTTTCGACACATTTAAGTTTCCTTACTCCTTCTTCTCACTTAGTCAAAATTACCCTTGGTAGACCTTTTTTCCATCTCACTGCCTGCCAGTACCACTACAGTGCTTGTGCTCCCCTTCTTACACAACATGAGTGCTCACTGAAATCTGTGGTGTGAGAGAGGAAATCACCTCTACCACCTCCACAGAATTCTCATATTAAGTCTTAACCTTCCTCTTCATTTAACTCATATGCAAGCAAACTGTTGTGTATTTCAGTGTTTTTATTCAGCAGAATTATTAATTGGCTTTGAAAAATGTGTCACTGTGATGAAAACCCAGATTTGGAAGAATACAATTCTCATCTATGTGATGCTGCTGGTGAAAGTGATTGATGCTAAACACACGTTTTCAGGGCATTTGCAGAGGGGATAATTAACAGATGTACAATATCCTTGGATCTCTAGAAGATTCTTTCACACAGATTTTAGTCTTTATTGCAATTCCTCCAAATCTTGTCCTTTATACCTCTAATTCTACCCTGAGATTAGGTCAAGGCTCTGAACAGACAGACAAAGGGCATAATCCATCCTTGCACAGGAGGTAGAAGGGAAGAAAATAATATAGAAAGACAAAGACTGTACTGCAAATTTATATTCACTTCAAACACCCCTGATTTTCTGCTACTCAGTTAAAAGAAAAAAAATATTTTTACCTCTAAAACTTCTCTTTCACATGTACTGTCCTTAAGGCTGTCACTCAGCAGAAGGAAACACATATGTCTCAAGAGTACTTTTGTGCTTTTCACAATTTTATCAAGGAAAAATATGTTGCACGTTCTCCTGACTTTCCCAGATTTTCAAATGCAGTTTATTCTAGTTTCTTACAAACTTTCAAAGTTTCCAGTTTTTCCAGCTACAATGTAATCACTTTCATAAATGACGGGACAAGGGAAAAAAAAAGCATAAATGATTGAATGATAGAATAACAGGATTATAGATGGATGGAAGAAATGTGTGACTTGCCAGGGTGTATATTTGTGTGTGTTTCTGTACTCTAGAAATGTATAAAGATAGTAAAGCCACCTACAATTCCAATGCTCTGCAACTCCTTTGGCAAAAGAAAAAGATATGGAATATTTCTGCTTATTTAAATAAATTCCTAGGTGCCTCTAGCTAGCTGATTATTTTTTGTAGAATAGTAGAATCATTTGGAAGGAACCTGAAAGGTCATCCAGTTCCAACCCCCCACCATGGGCAGGGACACCTCCCACTGGATCAGACTGTTATCACAGAAGTTAGAACAAGTTCAAAATCAAACAGAAAAGTTGACAACCTCTATTCTTTTACCCAGTTCATCTCAAAACATGTACTCTTGCAAAAAATACAAGTTATTCCACAAAATCTAAATTTGTGCATGCAAATATGCAGTTGTTCATTCACTTGCCATGGAGCCCACATAGGGTTTCTCAGGAGTTACATAGACCAGTTCGTACCTCAGCCCATTCCAAGCATTTTAATTTCTAATGCTTGTCCTGGTAATTGCGTTTTGTGTTTTTGAATAATCCTTCTGGGTGTGGAGATTATAAAAGAGTACTCAAACTAAAGAAATGAAATTTTAGAACTGATTGGCTAAAATGTTCATATTTCTTCCAGGGGTAAGTTCTGTAATTCAAGTTCTTTCTGTTCATGAGTGCTTCTGTGTTTGCCAGTCTTTCTGTAATTCTGGTTAACATCGTTGTTGGTGCTGCACAGTGGATTTAAAGTTTAACACACACTGCTGAGAGAAACATCCATAACCCATGGAGCAGGTAAACAACACAGACCAAGGTAGCAGAGGGGAAACTAATGCTGCAAATGCAAGCATAAAAATGCTTTTAATATTAGGATAGACTGAAAGTGTTAACACTGATAAGACAGGGAAAGTGGAAATAGATGGGACTCAGTCAAGGCAGGCATGTGCTCTCTGGAAAGAAGAAAACCAAGATATTGCTTCGACAAAGGAGTGTGCTGAAGGGTCTCTTCCTTCCTTTCCTGCAGAAAACTAGATAATTCTGATTATCATTTCGGCTTGTCAGGAAATGAGTTGAAGGATGTGTGCTGGTCTTTCCCCTTCTTCCATAATAAGAGTCATTGTGAAGTGAGAACAACCTCTATGCTTTGCAGGGTAAGAGTGTTTAGAACAATACGATTCCACAGCTCTCTGTTTCAAACCCCTTAAAATGAGTTTCTAAATATGAAAGGATCATGTGAAAATGAAAAAAGAATAGAAAAAAAGGTTAAACTAATGTATTTCTAGAAGGCTGACAGAATCAAGACCAAGATTTGTTCCTGTGAACAAACTATAAACAAATACAATATGAAGGGTGTTTTAAAATACTGAAATGAACTAGCTGAGCTAGCCTCATTTTCCAGAGGTTATGTTATACATAAAGTGTACTTCACAATGCATTTACTCTGAAGATACTGAATCTAATTAAGCCAATGGTGATTTACTTTTTCTACTTGAATTGCAGGAGCCAGCTCAAACCTGTGAACATGACCAATCAGAAGATCCATGTAACTGCCAGAACCCTGCATGTGAATTAGGAAAGTGCTTCTGCACATAAAGTGTGGCTGAAATTCAAACATCTTAACTTTTATACACCAGGACTACACAGAAAGATTTCGGTATATTTGTAAACTGAGTAGATTCTAACTCACTGTAACTTTTAGAACTCAGACACTCTATTAGGAAGTTCCCTTAGTCAGGGAAGAACACATCACCTATCTGTGCTAGCCAAGGAGCTGATCCAAGTGCTTTCCATGTAAAGTGGTTACGTCTGTCACATAAATCAAATAGAGAGCCCAGCATCCCAGCATGGTACATTGAGAGATCATTGCTTAGGCTATAATCACATTTTAGAATGAAGAAAAACACATAAAACAATACAGAGATAGAAGCAGTTTTCAATCTGCTTTAGAAAAAAAAGAGATCTGGAGCCCACTTTGGCTTCTGTGCTACAGTAGAGTTATGTAGCAAGCCTCAGGCTTTTCTCCTGCTTCAGTTATCTAGCTGATGGGATTTGCAAACTTAGGCATAATCAGTAGGATGATGACTGCTAAGTCTTATTTTAGATGGACAGTTTTAATGTTCAACATGTTTTTAAATGAAAGCAATCTTTAATCAGTCCTTTAAAAATAGTTCTGCAGAGTATTGGCATCTGTCGTGTATTATGAGAATATATTTGTCAAGCATGCAAAATAACAAATGCTTTCAAGTATCTGACTGTCCGCAGGTGATTACAAAAAATCCTAGACCTTTGCAACTGCGTATCAGAGAATTTGGGAGCTGGAAGTTTGCATCAGCATGTTGTAGCGGGGTTAAATAAATTGCACCAGATCAATACCCATTCAAAGCACTTCAAGGGGTAAGAAAGTGGGTCGTTTCAGTGCATCACGAGAGAATAGGAACTGCACTGAAACCGTGAATTGGTTAACCATTATATCTAAGCACCTGGCGTAGCCTGATGTCGAACTTGGGGCTCTGGCCACTGCTCTGTGATGTGTTATAAAAAGCTTAGATCATTTCAGTAGTGATATCTAAGAGCCTGATCACCATAATGCTGCATCAAAGTGGTTGGATTACCTCAGCGCAGTATCAAAGAGCTTATCAAAAGCTTGGGCTCAAGCACACCAGCAGTTACAGCAGCTGCTATGTTTTAAACAAATTCTGACTACAAGTCAATTTTCAGATTTCCTTCCTTCAATATTTGTAAGAATTTTGTTGTGATATACAAAGAAAAACCCAACCCACAGCAAGGCAAGTATGGCAGCAATACAATGCTCTAGCAGTCACAGGAGTTAAGCAAAATGCTTTTCAGATGTGACACTTTTCAGAAAGTATAAAGTGAGGGATAAGAAACAGAAAGACTATGTGATCCTCTTTCTATTCTCCTTCACTCCCCCACCTCTCTGCCTTTTTATTGCCAGCCTTTTATGTCTGCAAAGACTCAAAGTAACAGGAACAAGGGAGTGGAGGAGAAATATTTATGTCAGAAATGTAATACTTGGAGGAATTCAGTGCCTAATAAGAGCACCATTTTTTTAGTGAGCTTGTGAATGGTGAGGAATAACGAGAGCAGTAGCACAACAGCGGCAGTCTGAGGTTAGCAAAGTCCAGACATGAGCAGCAGAGAGGAAAAACAACAGCTGGCATCAGCCATCATCGTATGTCTTGATCTTCACCAGGGACAGGTGGTCAAAGCAACTCCACACCCTTCTCTCTGTACAATGCTTTGGAGCTGAACACACAAATATCTGGGCCTGGAATGCTCCTTTAATATGCAGTTTCTTAGATCTTTCTGTTTTATTTTTGGAAATGCTCAATTCCCACACTGCCAGAGCCTCTCAGGCTTGCAGTGAGATGCTAAGATTTTAGGGGTGGGATGCTCTCCACCTCCGGTGGGAGGGTGTCTCCTAGCAGCCAGCAGTAGAGCAACATGGATATCTTCATGCAGTCTGCTCACTATATCAACCTCAGAGAAGTGCAGGGACTGCAGCTGCTGCTGGAGGGGAGGGAGCATAGGATTGCGCTAGAAGGCAAGTTTGGTCTGGGTGGTTGGGGTGGGTAGGAGCCTTAGGATTCCTCCCTTGGAGTGTTCTATTTATGTCTGTCACTCTTCAGCCTTCCTGTGGGTCACATTGACACTTGCTTCTCCTGGTAATGAACTACACATACATAAATGTGCATGTTGTAATAAAAATCACTGTCCTCACCTAATGAGTCCCGTGATGCACACATCTGGCCTATGCTTGCAAGCACCATATGCATGAACCCTGCCTTTCCATTTTTCTGACTTGGAATTTTGAAGCCAAAGCGACCATAGCAGGCAGGAGCACCAAGGATGATGGGGAAAATGCACAAACCCAACACCAAAATCCACTATAAAAGCATGTGTTAAATGGCTTGCAATTCATTCTCTTGTTGAATTAGGATCAGCTGATCTCTGAAGGTCACAAAAGGACAGGTTGCCCTGGACACGTGGCCCAGAGGTGGTTCTCCACTGGCTTGTGCAGGTATGCATGTTTATCATTTAACAAGAATCACTGTGATTTACAAGTGAAAAACAACAGATTTAGCAAACTATAATTGCAGTTATTGGGCCAAATCAAAACTTGAAACTTAACTGATTTTAATAAGAGTGTGTAATTCACTAAGATGAGAAGAAAAATCCTACTGTAGACCCATGTGCAGAGCTTCACATACGAGCAGCAAATGGCAGCCAGGACTTTGGACTTCATGCCA
Organism: Clamator glandarius; assembly: GCA_033459285.1. Lineage (NCBI taxonomy): Eukaryota > Metazoa > Chordata > Aves > Cuculiformes > Cuculidae > Clamator > Clamator glandarius. The sequence continues at coordinate 330,858 of JAUNZM010000789.1, forward strand.
GTGGAGAGCATTTTCCAACCTATTGCAGATTAAAAAACACTAGGGAGAAATTCCTGTCTGTGCTGCAGTAAGCAGGCATCCCACTGACGATAGTGGGACCAGGTCGTGCTCACAAATTGTTTAATAAAGGTCAAAGAACCAGGATATGAGTACAGAAAATGTTGCAGCTGGAGGGGGCAGAAAGCTAGTTGCTTTCTCCCTTGGCTTTGGTAGATTTGTCTTCCCTGGTGTTTGACAAAGAAAGAAGCATAATAATGTGAGAGGAATAATATGCTCAAAGCAATAAAGTTTAATTCGTAGGTTTTAGAGGCATGTTTTGGATGAAAGCCTCGGCTTCTTTAACATAGATCTAGTAAACTGGAATTTTTTCTTTCTCCCAGTGGTTCCAACCAAATATTGTTCTCATTAAAATGTATCTATCTACTTATGGTTGTGTTACAGCACTTCTTTTTTTAAATGCAAATCTGATGCTTGAAAAAAAACTCTGCTTATATATATATATATAAATATTAAGAGATACATAGATGGATACATTAAATAGAAAATCATATTTAAACAGACACAGTAACTCTTACAGAGAGGTCAAGAGCTCATTTCTGGTTTTCCATTTTCATAAATGAAGAACGAAAGGCAGAACTATTACACACAGTTAAACTGAACAACTAAATCACAAACAGAATTTAGGTAAGCTGAATCATAATGTCTAGATCACTTGCCACACCACATAAGCTGTTAGCAGAAATCACCACTATCTATATTCATGTGTTACTATAATGACAGATTTCTAATAATTATACTGTATTTCATAGTAAAAATATTAGAATAGCTATATAGAAATAGGGTTCTGATATCAGAAACAAAACATCTACTCAGTCCTTGTGAGATCCATGTTTAAAAAGTCTACCATTCAATTCTGATGTTTCTGAAAGGACCTCCGCCTTGTCAAACACCAAAGGTATCAGTGCAGTTGAATCCATGAACCCAAATGCAATTACCATCTGTAAGCAGAAATATCAGGGACTGATTCCTGGAGGGTGAGATAGCCCGGTAGCTGAGTGGCATGTGGAGAACATCTCTCTGTGTTCTTGCCTGAGATACCTGTACATGACCAGGTTCCGGCTGAAGATGAGCAGCTGGGTTAGTGTTGTGCTTTGCTGGAGGATGTTGGTCATGCTGATGACTAAAATTTGACACTAAATCTGGATCCTGCATGGAGGAGCCTGTGTCTCTTTCTGTAACCATACATGTAGATATGCCAACTGTCAAGTCATAGGCATAAGTGATTTATTTTCTGAGATTTCTAGGTGGTTGTAGTGAAAGGGAAGTTCAATGAGCAATCGTGTGTGGAAGGTATGAATCTTCAAATACAGAAAACAGAACTCAAAATGAGATCAAATACGTGTACTGCTTAGATGAAATAAAATCTTACTAATTTTGCAACATGTTTGTCCCAAGAAGACTAGTTCTATAATATAAACTGTGTGTGGAAAAATGTAGTATTAAACAGCAAATACATTGAAGGAAATGTGGGAATTCCTATGGACACATTAAATGTTTAAAGTACACGATGCAAATTATTCATTCAGCTCCACTTGTGACTTACCACAAGGAAAGTGAGGAAAGGGACTGTGCCTGCCCTCTCCTCTTCCATCCTTCTCGAAGACTCCAGCCACACTATCTTTGCATCTCCTCTGAAACCACAAACTCTTCTGCTCCACTGGAACTCTGCGTTTCTTCTCCTTGCAGCAGACAAAATATTGATCAAGGAGGAAGCCAAAACCCTCAAACTAATTGCACTTGAACCCAAACCTCAAGATGCACAATGTTAATCTATGGTTAATTCCACTAAGCATTTTCAATCCCACAACACTGTTCCAGTAGCCAAGACTAACTTCATTTTATTGGGAATGCCCACTGGAGACATCTGCAGAGGTTAACTTTTCAAGACAGTGAGAGCTAACTGGTCAGAGAGTGCTTGATTCAGAGTGGTTTTGGTTGAGCACAGAGGTGATACATCTGAGCCACTGCTGACAGCAACAACAATGAGGACAGTAATGAAGTGACTATAGTCATGGCCAGGGCCATAGTTCAGTTTGCATAAGAGACTTGTGTTCAGATGGATGTTGTATAAGACTGGTGAGTCAAGAGTTCTTCAGCAGCTATAGACTTCTATTGTTCAGTCTTCTGGAATACATATAAAAAGGAGGAGACAGCCTAATTTTTTGTTGTTTCAGCTTTAATAGCTTTTTCTTGCTCTAGGTTGAATTCTGTTTTCATCTACACTGAAAAAATCTGAAGTGACTCCATTAAAGCAAAATAAATCACAACCATACAAAATGGAGGTGTCTTTAAAAAAAAGGGCCAAATTTACTATAAGGAACCAAGCCAAGAAACTGTAGGTCTTGAAATAAAAAAGTAAGGTAGCAATCCATCCTCACAACCGATTCACAAGAAAATAAACCCAGCATTTTACAATGTTTTGTACAGCAGAGGTTTTGAAATACAGTGTTCAGGTAAACATGTTTTCAAAGCCAGTGCTTCTAAAACTATTTTCCTCCATCTTCCCAAGCAGCTTTTTGATGGATTCTGCTATCATGGTGAAGTGCTTCTCTTCCTTCTATTACAGCAGCAAATCTGGGACTACTATCTTATAAACAGCTTGCTGGACTAACTAAAAGATCACCATATTGACTTGTAAGGCTTTGGCTTTGCTATTCATTCTGCAGTGACTTGAGTAAAACCTTTACCATCCAGATTAAGAAGTGGATGCTCCTATACAATGTCATTCCTTCTTTAAGGAGCATACCAAGCACAAGTTCATATTATGGAAGTATTATCTGATTTATTTCTCAGCAGTCTCCTTCCTTACTACTGGGTGACCAAGTCTGGGAGATCTTAGAGCCAGAACTTTAAAGAAGAAATGTGAAACTAGGGAAAATGCAGGTCACATAACAGGTAGAGAGCCATTTGTCACCAAGATGACTGTGTTGCTTAAAATGAGATGACTTAGTTCACGTTTTGCATCAAGGACTAAGCCTAAATGCATTACTCGGCCACAAAGGCTGAGTTCAGAGTAAGCAGTTCAGAGTAAATTAATCCTGGTTGTGTTCTTCCACTGCTGAATAACGGCAATATCTGAGAGATACCATTGAAGAGACTATTATTACTGAGGCAGAACAGGAGGTTTATCTGATGCTTTCAATTGCTGAAAGACAGTCAAGCAATACTATACATATGAGCCTTCTCCAAAACAAAAGAAAAGAACCAGACTATTTTAAAACCTGGAAATATTATTTGTCAAAGAAAACAAGAATATTAAGGATGGTTACCATGTTTAATTGTCTCCTCCTGGTTTTAATAGAACCCTAGTAAGCAAATAACCTTTAAAAATAAGGGAATTAAATGCAATATTTCCATAATTCATGACTTTAAAAAGAAAAGGAAGTAATTTTTCAAGCCTATAAAAAAGGCCATCATACAGCAATGGAAGATCTTTACATATAAGAGGGAAGAGGAGGCAGAATTAGCCAACAATAATATTATGATTAATGAAACAGTAACTGGGAAAATTAATTTTCTTCCCCTCCCACTCTCCATATTGAGTTTACAGCCTGTGTCACTTTTCATGCCTTTACTTTCCTCCTGATACAGTTGTCACCTGATGCACTTCAGAAATGAGTTGATGAAGGGCTGAAAAACATAAGAAACTCAAATGCATCACTCCTAGTCTTTTAAACATTACTTAAATATTACTTATAAATTTTGAATTCTAATTTAATGACTAATCTTTAAAAAAAATCCCAGATTCTTCTCCATTGTATTGCTCATTTAAGAATTAAAGTTACCCAACAGTTATAATATCCCTCCTCTTTCCTCATTAAACAATGTATGAATGTATAAATAATTTGTTCTCCTTCCCTCTCCACCCCCAATTGTTTTCTAGAGCAGCTCATAAAGCCCCACAGATTACAAATTTCATTACAAATTCCTACAATTTGATCAGTGCTGCTTCAGGAGACAAAGCTCAGTGAATAAACAAAAAGGAAGTAAAATTATTATGATGTGCCTTATCCATTCAGTTACCAGAATAAAGTGACAGCATAGTGAACAAAAAATGTGACAGAATGAGGATAGTCATACTTTGAACTTAATTTCTACAAGTGATGATAAACTTTTCAAAAGGAGAATGCACTGTGAAAACAGATTTTTAGGACTCTAGTGCTAAAATTGTTGTGATATTATAATTTCAAGAGGCCTAATCTGAGATACATGCTATAGTTTTCTGTATAGTTTAGCAATATTTATACAATACCTATGTATGTCTGTTATAATAATTTTTTACATGACAGTCTGTATGTGCCTAAGTCCTTGAACTTAAATTAATGAAAAAAGTAAAGTAAACATAGAATCTAAATAATTTATCACAAATATCACACCTTTTCCACTGCTAGTGTCTGAGGTTGCATTTCTTACAGTTAGGTAAGAACCATCTTTCCAATAGACTCCTGCAGAGCTCTTCTGTAGTTGTCTGCATGTGCATGAAACCGAGCTAAATGGGGCCTGATGAAGAACTCCATGAAACCTCAGGTAGTGTAGGCACAAGAAAATGAATTTTGGCTGGATACGTGGTAATTGTTTAGCCACAGAAACTGGATGAGTTGAAAGCCTCATCATCACTACTCATGGGGCAGATGTGCAAAAAACAAACACCCACTGGAAAAGTCATGTAAATAATCCCTGAGCAGGGCAAGACCGGCACGTGCTTTCACATGGAAACCCTAGATCTGTGATGGATAATCCTGACCTTTTTTGGCTGTTTCTCCCTGGCCCACTGAGTCACCATACAATAGCCAGTGGAACAGCTCCAGCATAGTCTGATGAGTCCATTGTTTCCTCCTACTGCAAATTGCCTATAATTTGACAGTTCGGCTACCCTCATGAGAGATCCAGTTTGGAAACCTCTGAGGCTGCGAAATTAATTGAATCTAGGTCTCCCATATGTTGAGTGAGGGCTCTAATCACTGAGCTATTGTGTAATGTAGAGCCTACCATCTCCTCTTCCATTTGTACTTCTCAAGCAATTAGTGAACCACTTTTCCGTTGTGGTTTTTGTTTGTTTAGTTAGTTGTTTTTAAAATAAAACTTGTCATTATTTCCCTTCAGGAAATGTTTTTGGACTGTTAACACAGGGAACATCTAACTGGTAGCTTTGATAAAGACACTTAAATTCCAGGATGCAGCCAATTTGAGGACACTCTCCCCATCTTGGCTACATTTACACAACCTCTCATCTTTCTGTATTTCCTACCTGTCTTATAAAGACTTTAAAGCTATTGCCTTACTTACAGTGAAAGATTCTGTTACAAGCATTTGAATATTGGGCGAAAGAGTTGAACTGAAGTGCTTTTCTTCGTCTGCAGGTTATAGAGGTCAGCAAACAGCTATTGATGGTGACTTTGATCCCCAAGTAGCACTGGGTGGTGATAACCTTTTTGCTCATAGTAGGCACAGCCAGGCTAGCAGTAAACAATTTGTGCTGTGCAAACTTTACAGAAATTCTGGGAATGGGTATTTCACACAGGAATCTGAATACCTGTATTTCTTTGGCTGCAGGTGAGAGATTCCTCCTTGAAGCACCTAAGCACAAGCCAGCTATTCATGTATGGATGAGAATGCCGTTAGTTGCCAAGGTCCATTCACTTGCTGACAGATTCTTGGGTGTTTGGGAAAGATCTTGTTTCTATAGAAGGACAGGAATTCTGCAATGTAGATATGTTGATATCACATCAGAATCTTACACTGATATATATCATTCACCAACAAAACAGGAAGATACACAAAAAACAAACAGATTTCCTGATTTTGGTTAAAAGATATTTCTAAGAATTCAGTGTGTTATATAAAACATTTAGTTGCCTACTAACAGCAAGTGCATATTTGACTGTAAAACTACATGACCAAAACCAAAATGGGAACTGTTGACATCTGCTTGCTTTGCTTTCAAATATGTGAACTCTCAGATTGAAGACTGAGCCACATCTTCTGAAAAATACCAGAGAAATGCTTCAGCAAGTTCCTGTCTATTTTCTTTTGACATTGATAGCTGAGCTGAGAGTGCCTGCAAAACTCTAAGCTATGCAGCATGGGTAAATTCAAGAGATTATACTTGGCTAGACCTATTATAAATACACAGTACTAAACAAGCATTGTCCTTTCTTAGTACTTTTATTGGTTTCAATTGTTATTCACTTCACTGGGAAACAGTGAAGTATTTTTTAATCTTATTTTTTATTGTGATTCCCAAACTCAGAGTTTATTTGCCAAATTATTACTTTGAGTAAATTTTCATGGCTGAGCTATAACTGAAGAATTGCATTTATAATGAATGTAAAAATATACTTGAACCAAAAGAGTCCAAATGCTCTTCCTTAATATGTAGTATTACATGTATATTGCAGGTTTCCAGATGAAAGATCCAAGCCACTTTAGAAACTGAGGAAGGCCTGCTAGGCAGTAAACCTTAATTTTCTATCTAAATGCGCTTTTCTTGAAACTTGCACCTTTTAAATAAATGTTCTAAATATCTGAACCTTCACTTGTTTTCACTAGTGTGTTTGTTGCATGGGGGGCATAATGATTTAACTAGTAAGTTTAATCCTAATACCTTTGAGGCAGCAATCTTGATCTTCCATGTAGTGGCCAACATTCCTTTTTCACACAGGGACCACAAGTATTTCACGATACTTGTTTCAGAAAACCAGGGAAGGGAATTTCAAGACCAACCTGACCTTAGGAAAGAAATGTTACACTGGAAACTGTGAGATCTGAATTCTGTTCCAGGCCATTCTAGCAATTTGCTGAGCTGCATAGGCAAGCTATTATTGATCTATTTCTTTTCTTATCCTTTGAATGTTTTTTGTATTCCAGTGTTAATCCAGACAATATAAATTGCAGATTTTATGAGTCCTAAAATTAAGATTAATTTTCCCTTGAATTTCCATGTGATGATTTAATACAAATAATTTTAATAACCACTAATAATGATTAATTAAGTTTTTGGACAAATGCGTATTTGTCATAAATATAGAAACTGGAATGGTCAGGTTTTCCCATGCATACATACTTAGGAACAGAAGATGACAAATTTTTAGAGTCTTAGCAGTATTCTGTGTGAAAGGTTCTACATCCATCAATGAAAATTTGGCATCAGCTTCCCAAATATGTGAACAGGTTTATATGCGGTGGGTTTTTTTGTACATTGTGAGACCTTGGCCATGAAATCTGAATAGGAAAAGCACCTCTGAATAGAGATCCAATATTTCTTACAAGGAAAGTTTAAGTCACGGAAGAAAGGTAAACATCACAAGCCTTTTCTAAGCATTCTTGCGTCTTTGGGTCTTATGCAGAAGACAAATTTACAGTAATGCATTGTAAGAAGTAGATACTAAACTTTCAGAATTCTTTACAGAATCAGAAGTCATGAAATAATTTGTCCCAATATGAAATATAATTTCTGAATGGGGTAGTATCTCTTGCATTAGTAATGGTGGTTAACAGCTTTGAAGATTTTTTAATAAATTTATGGTTTCTTAAACACAAACCAGAATGAAGCACAAGATGAAAAACTGTGGAAAGAATAGATAGAGCAACAGTATAAAGCACATTAAGATTTTCATAAAAGTAAAGGGACTTTTCACAATAAAACACTATTGTTTTGTCAAGCAGATAAACCAGGAGCACATCAGAGTGTTTTCCTGTACAAATTTCTTTCACAGCTGATACTGTTTCTCTACAGTCTAGGAAATGTCAACACAGCAACTGTACACAAGGAACATCTCAATATACCAGATACCTTAATAAGAAAATGTTTGATGGTATCTTGAAATCAGTAGTCCTAGATATGATTAAATGCAAAAATAAATAACAAAGACAAGAAAACGTGACTTGGAGTATTGTGCTGTTGACATCACTGTTTTCACACTTTCACTCATAGATCAGTGCTTAAGTATGGAGGCATGAACATACGATCTCTTCCCTTTGGTGGTTTGTAGGCTTCTCTCTTCACTAAGCCAAATGCTGAAAGAGAAAAAAATGTAAATAAGGAAGGAAAGAGAAGGGAATTTGAGAGCTACTGATATAAAACTCTAACTTTACACACAGTAATTGCATGTTGTGATATGGTTTTTTGTAAAATGTGACGATACTGGATAAAGATACTCAATCTAAAGTTCTCTCAAAAGTTTTCACAAGTCTCAGCCAGAACCAGTTTTCAGATGATCACTGTATATTGTAGTCAACTTAGGCTGTCAAATACAAATTTAAAAGATGATGAACACAACATTTGCCTTATTCTTCTGTCTGCACAGCTGAATCACATTTCCTTCATGAAGCATATGGAGTACGTGGATCTGTGCTGGAGCACCATGCCCCAACAATGGATGCACGCTGTACCTGCTCTCAATACAGCTCTGCCCCTGTCCTTTCTAAAAATACCAGCACTCCACAGGGAGATGCAGCAAAGAAAAATTCCTTCCCTTGTCAGCCTTTTCCCATTTTTAACTTGCCTCAATGATTTATTGTAGATTTTATTACATGTTAAAATATGACTTTGATGCAAACTTTAAAGCAAGAACTTACAGTTACAAAGCTTAGCTGTTACCAACAGGCTAGAGCTAAACTCTCAGCAGCTTTCTAGATTGCCTTTTACACAAGACATACTGTAAAATGATATGACCCAATAACAACTGAAGAACTGATCCCAGTGGCCAGAGTGCAGACATGGCTTTCCATTCTGTAATGTGTGCATGAAAGGAGAATATGGTTAAAAACCTTGGCAGCAGTGAGTTACAGGAATAGCTGGTACTTCCAGGAATGAGAGCATGCCTAATAAATCTGTGGACATTGCATTTACCACAACAACAGCAGGTTTTCTTGCATTCATGTTACAGACCATCTGAATGTTCTTTTTATTGAACTGTCATAAACGCTGCCAGTGGAACAGGATCTCCAGACAGCAAGAGAGCACTCTGAAATATCACCCTGGAAAAAACACCAAAGGGATATTTGTGCATTTAGGGGACACTGTTCTTCCACTTGCCAAATACAATTTTGTTAAAGGATTTCAGGACTGCGAAGGTGTAGTCTCTAGTGGCACAGCCTTGCACTTGCTACATTCCAAAACTAACAGTACCTGCAGAGAATCCTAATTTCCTCCTAGCTCTGCTTTACTTTTCTGTCTGTAATAAAAACCTACAATATGAATGGGAAGGGTTTTTTTTTTCACTGCTCATTTACCAGTGTTTATAATCTTCTTGTGGATTAACACTAAGTCTAGCATGCAAAAGTGTCTTTCCACAGAATGTAATCTGCTTAAAAACTGTATGGTTTTGGCCTATGGCAAGGGTTGAGAAGATAGTACATCCTTCCTCAGGCTTTCGCATCTGGCTCGTACCCACAGAAAAAAAAATAAACAAGAAAAAAATCCCAGAAGACCTATTTTGCTACTAAATATTTCCTATTTAGAAACTACCTCATCTTAGAATCACAAATATGTAGGGCTGCCTTTGAGAGCTATACACTTAAGCCATTTATGCCAAGAGTCAAAACACAAGTCTCACAGTAACTATTTAAAATACCACTTTTTTTCTGTAAATCATGGTTATATCCCTATCCTGAGCAGTAAGGCATAAATACTCATTGTGCAGCTGTACTGAACTTAATTTGGAGACAAAGCAAGTGAGCATCTGACCTAACGCTTCTGGTACATATGTGCCATCACCTATATTGGGAGAATATTTAGTGCTACTGAAAACCCTCATTGAAGCATTGGTAGCTTAGTTTGCAAAGTTTCAGTCTAGGATATGGATATGTCCACCTTCCTTGCTTAATTTTGCAGCAGAGGTAAGCATACATTAACCCCAAAGCTGGCTGGCTGCAAGAACCATAAACAGAGGTGGAAATGTCAGTTCCTCTGGCTCAGGCAGATCCACCACAGCTGCCACCGTGACCCCCTTGGCTTCCACCTTTCTTGTGCCGACTGACACAGTGGTGCCAAGACAGACCTGCAGTCACGGGCCTGCCTGCGAATAGCTGTGCTGAAAGCATCCTACTAAAACCAGATTATACAAAGGTGATGAATACACATCTATCACTGCGCTGCTGCAATGGTGCTACTGAGTCAGCCTGAGCCCACAAACAGTAAATCCCTGTTTTAATGGCCAACACCAGACATAAAATTTATGCTCTTCTGGCTGCCTGTGTTTGCTGTTCTCGCTGCTGAATAAATGGCTCTATCTTCAAAAGATCTGGTTGACCTGTTGATTTGAAACCGCTTCCCAGCAGCAGTTAACAGTCGACCCCCATCTGAGATCAAAGATGGCCCTGTCTGCCTGCTAAAGAGGGCTTTTCAGGAGGCAGAAGCACCAGCATGTCTGCTGGGGAAGTGCAGTGTGAAAGCATCCAGGCTGCCCATATCTGGCAGTAAATAATTAGGGCCTGATCCACCACCCTGCAAAATCCCAGGGAGGGCAACTGCAGAAAACACTGGTCTGGCCTTTTGGCATTGCCCACAATCTTTTCTTTAGAAAAAGACAGAACTCACCCACCTTTCATCTGTATTAATTTACTGTGCTCTCTTCAACAAACTTATTAAATGCCCTCATTTTTTTTATTTTCCACAAAGCCACAAATGCCAGATCTTCTCTGACATCCCCCTATCTTCTCTAGACCCAAGCTGTGTCTGGGCTTGGTTCTTGGGGAAACTGTACGTGTGTGGTACAGACAAAACCAGGGTTGCAGTAACATGTATATGATTAGACCCTGTTATTCCAATCCTGTAAGTTTTATTTTAACCCAATTGCATTTTTCCCTAGCATATTCTGCATTACTACAACTCTCCTCAAATAGGTTAAATCTTTAGTCAGTAGGGCTAATTCTCATTTTTATTAATCTGGACTTTTTGCTGGGGAGAACAGGAGGAACAGGAATTGGATGTCTTATTCATGGTGAACATCTAAAATACATTGGGTGAAATTTTTCACTTTTAAGACCTAGATAAACTAGAACTAGTAAAAATCAGTCATAGAACCATATAAAATTATGTAGATTCTGATCCAAATATTTACCACAAATGACTTTGTGACAGTTACCTCAGTAAACCTCATGTCTGAATAGTTGCTGAAACCAACCTCTGAAGAAATGATATATTTTATAACCTACCTCCGGACTGAGGGTGTCAAGCATAAATAAACATCAATGCATACAATATGCCCACTACCCACTTCTAAAGTTGCCACCAAACCACTGGCCTGATTTACTTTCAAGTGTTGTGTTTATTTTTATTCCATGGTCTTTTTATTTATGGAACTCTATAAATAAGTTAGCTCAGATATTACTTTTTTAAAAAAAAAAATACTTGAATAAATTTTTATTCATTTTCTGCATTATTTCATAACACTATAGAAACAGAGGTACAGATCTGCATCTGCTCAACTCTAGCCCTAAAATGGACCATGAATGAAAATATTCTGTTAAGAATGTTCATGTAAGTCAGGAGACCATTCATGGATTGCTGTGATTGCCTCCCTCTAATCATGGGAAGCATTGAACTAATGCTAGTAGAAGAATTGTGAAAGTGGGATACAGTCATTTGTTTTATAATACCTAGGGGCACATGGACCATACCTTTCAGTATACACAGCTGTTTTTAATACGGTTGGAGTTCCTCCAGTAAAAGAAAGTAGACATCCTCTGGAAATGAAGTGGCTTTGATTGTTCCCATCATTTTACTATCACCCTCCTTTCTAAACACTGGAAAGATTTCCTGGTAGTGCTGATTCTGGAGCTCAGATCCCCTTAGGACATGGTTCCATTTTTCTCAAGCTGAAGACCTTCCAGTCTGGTGTGGTGGGTAGAAGAGTAGGGTCTGCTCATACAAAGTTAAAATAGAAGCAGGCAGAAAGATATGTTGAAAATAAAGGGAAAAAAGAAGATAAGAATGCCTCTCAGTTTCAAATCCAGATAGAGGGCGATAGTGGAGAGATGTCATGGTTATCATACAGTGTAAGCATTGACAAGCTTTGGGGCACAACAACCCTAAGCAGAGGTACAGACTAGGAGAAGCCTGGCTGGAAAGCTGCCAGGAGGAGAAGGACCTGGGGGTGTTGGTTGACAGCAACTGAACATGAGCCAGCAGTGGCCCAGGTGGCCAGGAAGGCCAAGGGCATCTTGGCTTGGATCAGAAACGGCATGACCAGCAGGTCCAGGGAGGTTCTTCTGCCTCTGTACTCGGCACTGGTGAGACCGCACCTCGAATCCTGTGTTCAGTTCTGGGCCCCTCACCACAAGAAGGATGTTGAGGCTCTGGAGCGAGTCCAGAGAAGAGCAACAAAGCTGGTGAAGGGGCTGGAGAACAGGCCTTGTGAGGAGCGACTGAGAGAGCTGGGGTTGTTTAGCCTGGAGAAGAGGAGGCTGAGGGGAGACCTTATTACTCTCTACAACTACTTGAAGGGAGGTTGTGGAGAGGAGGGTGCTGACCTCTTCTCCCAAGTGACAGGGGACAGGACGAGAGGGAACGACCTCAAGCTCCGCCAGGGGAGATTTAGGCTTGAGGTAAGGAAAAAATTCTTCACGGAGAGGGTGGTTAGGCATTGGAACAGTCTGCCAAGGGAGGTGGTTGAGTCACCGTCCCTGGAGGTGTTTAAGGTGAGGGTGTATGAGGTACTTAGGAGCATGATTTAGGGATTGGTGGGAATGGTTAGACTCGATGATCCAGTGGGTCTCTTCCAACCTGGTTATTCTGTGATTCTGTGAAGCTTTGTTCTTAACTTATGTGCATCTTGTACCATGATGACAATACTGACTGGTTTAATTAATCCTTTTGGCACCTGGATACAGAAGTGAGTAGTGCATATTTCAATAGGTACCATGTTTGCCTACTTCATATATTAACTTCAGTAATAAATACTTAAAATGCCCAAAGTTATGAATAAAACTAATTGAAAAATACAACAGAGTCCTCGAACCATCAAAATCAATTAGCATTTTGCCATCAAAAGATGATAGGGGAGGAAAAATATAAATATGAATACAATCAAAAGCCACAGGCCAAGTAGTAAACTGAAAGCTTTTCAATAAAAAAAAAAAAAAAAAGGTGTCTACAATAGAAAGTACTAGGCAATTTATAGTGGAAAGTGTTAGATAACCTTTATTATGTGAGCCACTGTCAGGTCCTCCTAACCTATCATATTTACTCACTCTTCTTAGGAAGGCTTCAGTCGGGGATGTGCCCTGAAGATCAGGACACTTGAGCTCTGTTAGACCAACAAAGAAATTCATTCCATAGCCAAGGGTCCTCCACTGAAAATGCCCTCCCTCTGCATCAGTCAAACAGATGATGGCTGCTGGAGTATTCTTATTGTAGACATTAATTTTGGGTAAGATCAGAGTTTAAGAGAGAGGTCATTTTAGAAAGGCAGCCAAAATCTCCACTCACCTAGTGAATAGACAACTAAGTCTGAAGGAGATGGGGTTGTTTAGTCTTGAGAAGAGAAGGTTGAGGGGAGACCTTATTGCTTTCTACAACTACCTGAAAGGAGGTTGTAGAGAGGAGGGTGCTGGCCTCTTCTCCCAAGTGACAGGGGACAGGACAAGAAGAAGTGGCCAAAAGTTCTGCCAGACTGGATATCAGAAAAAAAATTTTCACAGAAATGGTCATTGGGCACTGGCAGAGGCTGCCCAGGGAGGTGGCTGAGTTACCATCCCTGGAGGTGTTTAAAAGACGAGTGGATGAGGTGCTCAAGGACATGGTTTAGTGGTTGATAGGAATGGTTGGACTCAATGATCCAAGAGGTCTTTTCCAACCTGGTGATTCTGTGATTCTGTAAAGTAGGGTGCTCCTCAGTGCCAGAGGAAATTTTGCTGATAGTTTTGCAGTGTTGTCGTCAATATGATTTTTATAAATGCACTGGTTTAAGTGCTGTATTTTCAGTGTCAATAAGGCACACACTACTTAGTGTTCATCTCATTTCATAGTAAAAACCCAAACAAACAGAAAACCAACCTGAGTGTTAGGTTGCAGCTTGAAAATATTCTCTAAGGAAGGGGAGGTCCTGAAACAAGAGGTGAAGAAAGGGTCTGAGGAATTTTCCTTGGTGAGTGTTCTTCGAGCAGGCAAAAGTTAACAACTTTAGAACTCTTGGGAGTCTACATGTTTCTGAGCTTGTGCTGCTACAGTTTAGTATTGTTTAGAGCTTGAGCAGAAGAAATTAACAGGCCCAGAGTGAAGTTATTTTGAAAAGCTTGGTTTAGTTCTTAAAAATACTTAATTCTCTTCCCTCTACAATCTTATAATACCTTGGCAGTACAGATGCTGAAAATGCTGAAACAGACCCATTTTGCCTAACCTGTCATCTCAGAGATTAATGGAATTACTTACCAAACTCTTCCATCAGCTTACCTTATGTTTCTGTGGGTGGGTCAAAGTCAGAGGGAGGGGCCTACAAACTGTCCTACATAAGGTAAAACTTTGTTGCTTTGCAATGCAAAAATCAAGGGATAGACTGAGAAACTCTTTAGGAGGTGTTACATCTGCTGCTGATCCTCTGCACTTCATTATGGGATTGGTCCACTTCTTGCAATTGCCTGAAAGGACGTTATAGAAAGGTGGGTGTTGGTCTCTTCGCCCAGGTAATAGGTGATAGGACAAAAGGGAATGGCCTCAAGCTGTTACAAGGGAGGTTCAGACTGGACATCAGGAAAAATTTCTTCACCAAAAGGGTTATCAAGCCCTGTCAGAGGCTGCCCAGGGAGGTGTTTAAAAGATGGGTAGATGAAGTGCTTAATGATATGATTTATTAGTAGACAGGTATGGTTGGACTTGATGATCTCAAGGGTCTTTTCCAATCTAGTGATTCTATGATTTTTTGATTTTCTCCATATCTATATTATTACAGATTTTGACCATGACTGTTTTTGTTAAAATGATGAGAATGTGACACGATAGGTAAAGAGATGGGAAGTCCAAAATTATATTCCTAAGGCTCAGACATGCATAATACGAATACAGATATTAAAATTATTTAAATATTTGATGTTTTATCTTTATTTATTTATTCATTCTTTTGTTTATTAATTTATTTACAAATAAGGCATTCAATTGGAACTCTCTATGGGTGGATGCTACAAACACTGGCATGCTTTGCTCATTGATGCTACCTACATGATGAGAATTCAGAACAGATAAGTGCATGCAGAGTTCTGTTCTAAATTTGAAACAGTAAAGTATAACAAGCCAAATGTAACCAAACATTTAACCAATGGGTAATTTTTGCTCAAGTGCTATGTGGTTGCTGGAGAAGCACCAACAGTATCATAGCTAGCTAAGGCAGGATTATCTATCCAGTGATGATTGTGTATTGGGATCCTCCATTCTATACATATGTTACCACAGTAGCTAAACATTTCTCAGTGTTCAGTGTATTTGTTTTCATAAGTTGGTGAGATGGAGAAATGACATTCTCCTTGCTTTATAAATTTCAGTCTGTACAGAGGGCTTATATGCTAGACCCAGTAGAACTGAATCCACTGCTACCTAAATTCAGAGGTACCTAAAAAATTTAAGTGGTTTACGTTTCTCTGTGGCCCATTTGTTAGTTGTCAGTAAGAACTGGCTTTGAGTAAGTAAAGCGGGATTTAGGATATTTCAGTCCCTTGCTAATAGTGCTCAAATTCATGTCCTTTCAGGTGTGGAGCCTTCATAATGGAGCACCTGACTCACCATCATTGTAGTTTGCCATTGATTACACCATCTTAAATGTACAAAAATCTGCAGATCAAATACTTTGTGTGATGAATTTAATCATAGTCAGACTGTAACCAAACATTGTAGATGGCATGCAGAAGTTTATTCAAGTAAGTAAATGGAAGAAAGAATGCCCCTTGCCAAGACAGTTTCATTCAAACATCTAAACAATCTGAATCATTTCATCATGGCAAAAAAATCCTAAGTTGTCTTTATCTGCATGCTTACAAGTCTAGCTGGATTTGTTAACTCGTGGATATCTGTCAACATACTCAGAACCACAGTATGAAGTATAACACGATGAAGATGTGTTCTATTGAAAAAATAAAAATCTCAGGCTTCCGCTGAACTACTATGTGGTTCTGTGAATAATATTAACAATTATGAGAAAGCCATAATAAACTCAATGGCCCAGCTAGACTTGTCAATTGTTCTAGATAATTAAACAATTCTACTTCTGTCTTCAGATATTTGAATGAGTGCAAGTATTTCATTAATATTCTTCTGGGGAATATTGCAAATACTGAGGAAACATGAACTTGCAGCAACTTGAACATGGTATTGTTACAGTAGTATGTAAAGACCACCTGGAGCTAGGCAGACCTGTCTACAAATCTGGGTTTGTAATCTACACGAAAAGAAAAGCTTTCTCTTTGAAATATCACTTGGTCCAAATCATACTAAACCTGTTATTATTAATACGAACAATGAAACAAGGTGACTGAAATAAAATAACTCCAAAGACTCTGCAGCTGCTCAGTAAAATTTGATATTATTGTCATTTTTCAGTAGTGCTAAAAGTGGATACACACTTCACAGAATCTGGGACCAAGAGGGCCAGGGAAAAGCTAATGATCAAATGCTTTTTGGGTTAGCTTTCAGAACTTTCTCAGGGAACTGAATTCTTAGTTTACAAAATTCCACCAAACACATCTCAGGAGTAAGGGCATATAATGATGCTGAAGGAGTAACTTCCAGGTGTATAAGAAAGAATTTCATGAAGTTTCTACATGGGTTAAGGTAAAGTTTAATTCAGTAGTAGTTCTGTGAGTTTGATGAACTGGCATTTTCTAATTAAACGTTACTTTATCAAAAAACAGTGAACTCTATTAATCCTGCTTTGTGAATGGAGGCTGGACGGTAGCTTTCCAAGAAAAGAAAGAACATAGGATTTAAGACCAAGAATGGCATGGTGGTTCTGTTGCTATCACTCTGAAGTTCAGGGGTTCTTTGGCCCACAGTTTTAAGCATCTGAGCACAGACAAAAGCCTGGGCTGAAAGGTAACTACCCACAACTTCATACAGTTGCATTAGATATTTTCCATATACCTAGAAGCAGACATTGCCTGTTGTGCCATTTTCATCAGGGAAGCCTAGAGATTCATGTCCTCCACGGTGAAGGTTGTTGGTACTGAAAATTTATTTTTTGTTTCCACAGTTATAAGATCTACCAACTATATTCCAGATTTTGGTTATTTCAAAGGAGATTTTTCCTGAAAATGGCACTGCAAAACACAATCAACTATGCAGTATTGGCTTTATTACTATTTTTTAAACTGATTTTGCCTCGTTAATGAACTGACAAAGCAAAAAAGACAAGAAATAACCCCAAATCAAGGCTGAACCCTTAAAGCCTATTCTCTTTAAATTTTCAGTCCAAATGAGAAAATTTTCATTCTGATCTACTCAAATAAATATTTGGAATACCTACAACATCACAAAACTAGCTCAAGTGCAGTGAGAATGAGACAGACAAATGTACCAAAAGGTTAAATGAGCATGGCCAAAATGGTTTTAATTTGCGAAGAGGAAGCCACGCTGATCACTCTTGCTCTTCCTATGGCTGCCAATGACAAGGAGAGCTTTCCAAGAATGGAATCTCCAGCCCAGTGTTGAGGAAAACTTACTCACTTCAGCGTTCACTTCCTTAACAATTCTTGGTGCTACAAGGGGACAACTCTAATTTTGTTTCCATCATGGCTCAGAAGTGAACGCTTTCCCCTCAGTTTCTCATAAATCCATTTGGCTAACTATGAGTTACGACGTGACTACATTGAGCATTTCACTATCAATGTGCAAGTAAAGCATTTCAGATGCTTGCAGTGTGTGTACTATGCTTTTGTCTGGCCAAGATCCCTCACTCAAACAATCACTGAGCATGAAAATCTTTATTAAAAATAAACTTCAGTTAAATAACACAGGGTGAGGTGAATCTCATGAAAGCATTTGGAATAGGATTAGAATGACATGCAAAGATTCTAGGCAGATCAGCACTGACATTTTCTAGCCAGTGCTTCTTCTGCAACAAAGCACTCTTGGAACATTCACAACTCAATGAGCATTTCTAATCAATAATTAAAATAAATGTAAGGATTACAAATATATATTGGAGCAGTGCATTTCCTCCTAAATTCTTCATACTTTTGACATTATACCTGCATTTCAAGTGTAACTCAAGTATATTTAAAGTGATGAGCAGGATGGAAGCTTGTTTATGGCTACATATTGCATAGTATGTTAGAAACAATGCTTCACAATAGTGTTCTAAATTTGCTTCTTTTTTTTCTAAGATTCATTGTATCTGATACTTTACATACTCTGCATACATACTGACAATAGGAGCTAAACTACTCAGCCCTGTAACATTTTGCCAGATACCACACATAATCATAGAATCATGGAATGGTTTCTGTTGGAGGAGACCTTAAAGCCCATTCAGTTCCAATGCCCCTGCCATGGACAGGGACACCTCCCACTGGGTCAGCTTGCTCACAACTACATCCAATCTCGTCTTCTAGGGGTGGCCCATCCATGAATTCTTTGGGATACCTGTGCTAGTGCCTCGCCACCCTCACAGTAAAAAAATTCTTCCTAATATCTAATCTAAATCTCCCCTCTTTCAGCTTAAATACAGAAGGTCATATGAAAATTAAGAAAAGAGTTAATATTATCCAAAAGTCTAGCTGAAGAAGACTTTAGTTTTGTCGGGACAAAGTGTGCCCAGTCTTTTCTTATACAACTGGCCAAAGTGTGAAGACCTTTGTAGCTTTGGTTACTATGGGATCTTTACTGATTGAGAACATACTCCCAGGAGGGTGTGTAAAAAATGACTCCCGAAAGCAGGTTGTACTGTGGAGCTCTGTTTTCCAAGGAGTTATGATGGAAGAAGCAGAAGATAACAAATGCTAAGGAAAAACTCTTTGAAATTGAGATTTTATATTGGAGGAGAAGCTGCACAACACTTTAGATGTCCTCAAATCACCAAGAGAAAATTAAAAAAAGGCAATCAAGACTACGACAGTGAAGCAAACGGTAAAATGGAGGAATCACCTTATGTTTAGTCTCTGTCACAAAATAAATAATTGCACTGAAATACTAAAGCTGAGATCGGAGAACGGGTGAAGTTAAGAAATCAAGACATGGTGTTTTCCCCTGCATTGTGCTGAGACATTTCCAGCCTCCAGAAAATATCTGTCACCACTGAGCTGGTCCCAGACAATGCACTCGCGTTTAGACATTAATTTCCTCATCTCAAATGATCTTCTGATTTGATTACTCAAGAAAGGGTTAAATGCTTCCCCTTTTTTTCTGCCTCTTCAATGAACATTCATTGCAGGAAATTGTTTATTTAGAAATATGTTCAGAAATCACAGACTTAATGGTTTATATCTTCTAGGGCAGCTCTAATAAACCTAACCAAGATTGTTTAGATCGTCATAGAATGTCTGCAAAAGGGTGAGTTAACACAAGATTAAAGACTGTGAACATCCTGGAAAAGCAACTTGCACTGGCCATTTGTTGTAGTTGTGGCCATCCTTTTGCTACGCAGAATTGCTTAGAAGAATATGACAAAATAGTATGAGTGAAAATATGTAAGCACATGCATATTTAATAGCCGTTACACACATGGGACTGGGTTGAAGGTCATGTAACAACTTGCCTTCTGGCACTTCCTAACTCTGACTTGCTTGGCCTTTACGTGCATCTCCACAGATGTTTTAATGCCATTTTATATGCTACACATACATAGGCATGTAGATGCCTGTTTACTGAAGAAATATGTGTTAGGATCATAACTTTTGCAGTCCGTACAGGCATGGACTGCGACATGAGAAAATCAGTGATAGTTTGATGCTCAGCTGAGGGATCCTCAGTCAACTCAGAAATGATGCATAGTGGTTATGTGACTGGTTCACACACCTGCTGAGCTGCCCTGGTGTTCTTTCCAGAGAAATATTTTGGAAATGTTTTAAAGTGTTTAAATAATGTTGCTGGGAGCAGGTTTCCTAACCTCTCTCCGTAAAATTAATACACTTCCCTGAAAGCACAGCTTTATGGGCCTTAAGTTCAGAAAAGGAGAAGTATTGAGTAATAAATGTCAAAAACATCTACAAATGGACTAACTCAGCCTTTCTGTACAAATAATGGCATAACTTTAAGCTCCTTTGCTTCCTCGTAGGCTTCAGGGACAGACAGCTAAACATAGACCCCCTTCACAGGCACATTATGGATATGGCAGCTTTCCATAGGGGTTGACTGCACACAAGCTGCATGGTAACATACTTGTATATTCCCGTAAATCACTTCATTACCCATGCCTGCTCTCTACACTACAAGAAATAGCTGAGTTCCATTTTTTAAGTAGTCTCAAACCTGAAGCAATATTATTTAAAGTCATAAATTCACTATTTAATGCCCTTAAAGGCTATCTTAAAGCTAGACAGCTTTACCAAAGCACATCAATTACCACCACTTACTACAACTTGCAGTAATTACAGTTTGTTTAGTGAGATGCTCCTTAATTGCAGACACCACTGAAAGAACAATCCAATAAAAAAATACAGTTCCTGCAATAATACTTTTCAAGCTGGAGAAAAGAAACTATTTGAGAGGAAATTAGTTTAGATAACTTATTCTGTAACATTTTCAAAAGAGCTGATATTAAAGGAGATCTGATGCTCTGTCATCTTGGTATAAATCAGGAGTAACCTCCCCTACCAATAGAGTTAAACTGATGTAAAACCAATATACATGAGAATAAAAGTAAGATTAATTGTTTTCAAATCAGGAGGCCATTAATCAGCTTTCTGATATGATGTATTGTGTAACTCTACTTACATAGCAGTAAATGTGACTCTCCCCAGCACTGGTCACCACGAAGTTGATCACAGATTTTCAGACACTGTTCTTTTTTTAGCAAAGTAATCCTCCATAGCCAAATTAAACAGGAGACTTCAACACTCTGGTAGAACTGCACTTTTGGAAATCCTCAACCACTGCCAAATTTCACACATATCAAGACCATGTTGGCTAGCTGTTGGAGCATATGTAAGCTGATATGAATGCTCCCACCCCTCCAGGTGAATATTATGTGAAGAACCCAAGTCATCTGTGAAGTATAGGACAGAAAATGTTACTCTGAGCTTAATTTGAAAAGGATAATCTGTATGAAGTACTTAAAAAATTTCCTCAACTATTATCCTGGAAGAGGAGATGAGAGCAGTAGGATCTCAGACAATCAGAAACTGCAGGAAAAATAACAAAGGAAGAGCATAATAAAGGAGGTCTGAATCACAGAATCATCATAGAATCATAGAATTGTTAGGGTTAGAAGAGACCTTAAAGGTAATCCAGTTCCAACTACCCTGCCATGGTCAGGATCTACCAGATCAAGTTGAGAAAGTCTTGTTGCACTCAGGTGATGTGTAAAACTAGTGTGTTATATGAACAGACTGGACACCACGTACTGGAAGTCACCCTTTACCAGCAGACGTACTCCTTGCTGCACCTTATGGTTGGCAAACCAGGTTTTTTTCTGTATCCCATCACTAAGCAGGACATCCAGCCTCCTCTAAACTTCTATCTCATTACTCCATGAATTCAAATTGATTGATCTTGATATAACATTAGCAGTGGAAAGGAGGTTTCTAATGCAGTTGCAAAATACCCATGTGACAGCAAAAGAACAACTTAGCCATTGGAGAAATGTTTAGGTGTCTGTCAGAAATGATGCTGGAGCACAGAAACACAAATGCATGGGATACAGGCTTTGTTAGGTTAAATTATTTTATCCATATCTATAGAATTGCTTGTGTTTAATTTTCAGCAATCTTAAAACTAAAGCTAAGGCTGAGGTAGAAAAAAAATCTCGGTATTATTGCGTAGGTGGTTTTGATTAGAGTTGGCAGCAATTTAAAACGATATGCATCTTCCAGAAGAAAAGACAATTTTACTCAAGGAAAATACACGTGATACATGAATAAGACCTTTGACTAGTGACGGGCAAATCTACTGAAAAATATAAGTGCTTATTACATGCATTTTCAAGCCTTTAGAGATCTCCCTCAACTTCTCCCTCCTTCTCAGAGCCTGTACTGGGAATTTCAGGGAGATTTACTCTTTTGCTGCTCTTCCTACACCCACAGGATCCCTGATTACAGGTGATTATGCCAGAATGCACAGAGCATTCAAAAAAGATGATTCATGAGGCACGAAAGTTTACCCCATATATGCAAAATGGGTATGGAGTATTTTGAGACTTTTTTTCTGGCCTCCTCTGCTATGAGGATTTCCTGAACATGGATCAAGCTCTGTGCACTTTTCCTGCTACATTTAAAAAGAAAGGAAGTCTTTAAAAAGATATCTGTCTTAAAAAGCAATGTATAAAAGAACCCACTGGATCCTTGCACAAAAGAACCAATTTATTCTGATGAATTCTGCACCTTTCAGGCAACAAATCTTTTTCCCATAATGACGTCTTCAATTATTATTTTAATTTAAAAATTATTTTAAAGCACTAATTAAGTGCTTCAGAATACATATATGAAGTGCAGGATCAGGACTGTAGTTATTCCTGGTCTTCAACAGCAAAGAAGACCTCATTTTCCCTGCCGTCTAGGCAGCCAGAAGCGTGTGCTGCCTGTATCCAGCACTAAGTGGAGGCTGTGTAGCTGCAGTAGCTCGGTGCTGAGCCTAAGCAAATACATCCTGCCTTCTCGGCAAGGCTTATTAGCTTGGGCTGTGTGCCTGCTAAATTCAGCTACATGGCTTCTGGTTCCAGGCCAGTTTGCATCTGGCTGGCTCAGAGCACAGGAAGAGCAATCTCATGTCTGCTTGCAAAGTACCTTGTAGATGTTCTGTACATCAATTCAACAAGGGAAAAGCTAAGCATAGCAGTAGGGGCCTTGTGCAGCCCCCTTGAAATCAGGAGCAGATACAAACCTATGGATGTAGAAAGAAAGGAAAAACACGAAAATATACAGTTAACGTGGAGAGATTTGTCTTTCAGTGGCTGCTGCAAACTTGCTTAACTCTTCCATTATCGGATTGGTTTGCTGTATCCCCCCAGTCCTTTTTCCCTATCTAGAAGTATGTGCTACAGTTATGTTGCACTCCCACTAAATGCCAAGTTGCTGCAAGTCGAACAGCTCTGGCACTTACACCCACATACACCTGTTTCCTGACCAACAGATACAAGACGTGTAACTTACACCATCGCTAACTCATCATTGACTTCAGCAGAGCCTTTTGTTAATTTTTTTTAAGTACTCTAGGCTCGATATAAACACGTGTGCTCCCCTGCTCTGGTTTCATTCCATTTAAGCCACCTTCATTGTCTGTGGAGATGAAATTACAGGATTTGCAGGCTCTGAGAGGGAACACTAGACAGCTCCTGTGATTTAATGATGGGAGACGTAGCATTCATGGTTCAACACATTTAACATGAAACTAGAAGGCAACATTGGTGTTTCTGCACACTAGTCTACAAGTGGGGAACTAAATCAGCCAATTCAGACAGTTCCAAACAAAACTGTCAGGATTAAAATAAGTCAGTAAGTTATTATAACAACATAGAGGAGTGAGTGTAAGAAAGACCAAGGACCAACTCCTGGTTGGGTCTGAAGTTGGGTAGAGTATGGGACAAGATTGGAAAAAGCAGAAGATGTGGTGAAAAGATAGGAAAATAATCTGAAAATGTTAAATACAAGAGTTTGGTTTGTTTTGCAGTGTAAATATAGCAAACAGCCATACTGTTTTGTTTCTTCTGTGTGTTATCATGCTTACAATTTTCCATTCATATGAGCATAATGTTTCAGGAACGAATTGGTGCAATCTATTTAAAATAATTTTCCAATCAAGCTATATCCTAGAGATGGAAGTTACGTCTATATTTAAAGAAAAGGATTTGATATTCATCAGTGCATAAAATATAGTAGTTCCTGAAATGTATTTTAAACTCAATTGATAACCTTAATCTTTAGCCCCTGTTAAGCAACCATGAAAATGGATATTTAGTTTTAATTTTTCTTTCATAGTTTCATGTGAATTCTGTATTTAGGAATATGCATGTGTTAATGTACATCCACACTTACCTGTGGGTGCATAAACCTACTGCAGATCATCACAGATTGCACACAGTGATGGCACCTACTGTTTCAGCTGTCTTGCTCCTAGAAGACATTTAAGACACTTAGCAGCTTCTTATATTGCTTCTGAGTGGAAAAGAGTTATCATGGTCATTAATGTTTGGTTTGGGTTTTTTTGTGGTGATAGACAGACAGAAGACAGAAATGCTACCTCTGTACACAGAAATCTAGATAGCCTGAAAGTTCTGATTCCTAGATGTGCCTCAGCCGGACACAGAGCATCAAGTGCAAATATGAGAATCACTTCGTTCCCTTCACAAATCTGGTTACAGCCAAGGAGGTAATGCTGGCCTCTAGACTAACACAGGGTCAGAATTCCCCTCATTTACAGTGTCTGAGTGACCACCTGAATTTTGCACTGCCTGCCTGAATCATATGGGTACCCGAGGATGGGGTCTTGGATAACCTGACCTAGTGGGATGTCCCTGCCCATGGCAGGGGGTTTGAAACTAGGTGACCTTTATGGTCCATTCTAGCCCTAACTATTCTATGGTTCTATGATTCTATATGATTATATCTAACTACAGACATCTTCTTTCCTACAGATGTGTTTTACCACATCTTGTTCATTGTGCACTGTGGATGTAAGAGGGCTGGGTTGTTACATACCAGCTTCACACTTTAATGGCTCTTCATATGGTTGTAATTTCCCCTGAACTGATCATGTTAACTTCAAATTCATTCTTTTTTGGACCTAAACATCAAAATTGTGTCTTTAAGCTTGATGCCAGCTGAACATTTGAACAAAAGCTGACTTAAGCCCAGAAAGACTCTGCAGTCAGTGGCTCTTCTCTGGGCCATCGAACATTCAGCAAAATCACCCTTGGAAGGATACTTCCTCTCTCTTCACTGCCTGGAGAGAAACAGACATCCTCCAGGAAAGTTATCCTTTGCAAATATTGATGCTAATTGGGCATTAAGGGTGTCTTGAAGAGTTATGTTTGGTAGCGCTTTCAGAAAAGCAGTATCAAACTGGGAAGTTAGTCTACTCTATTTCCTGCAAGGATCTCTCAAGAAAATAGTGATTCAGCTCCTTAGTCCTTCCAAAGAGAATACTGGAGGACTAAAATTAAACACAGAAATAAATACACAGATTGGAAAGGAAAAAAGATGATTTTTATAAACGCCATGAAAATAATAGAATGGTTCAAAAAAAAAAAACCAACAAACCAGATGTAAGGCTGTACCAACTGTTTCCACAAGCCCACATGATGAACAATGTGTGGCTGTAGTAGAATTGGATGCTATAATCTTACTAAATAACGTGCTGAGCTGATTGGAAAGTGGTATGAACCTGCCACTATGGCCCTGAGCTAGGAAGAGCTCCTTAGAGACAGCCTAAGTTTTGTTGTATGTCAGGACCATGTGAATGTGGCAGCCCAGCTCTTGGCCCATGTGAAGCCTGAGCAAACATGACTAGATCTCACATCCAGCTGCCCAGAGTGCACAGCACAAAGAAAACCGGTGCCAGGTTGTGTCGTTTTCTTGACGTGCACAGACAACCATCATATATCATGGTTTCTTTCTTTCTTTCTGGAAAGAGTTGTGACTGAAGATGCACTTTTGAAGGGAAATTCAAGTTTCCTTCTTCTTCCTATGTCTGGACATCTGAGGAGAGGAAGGTGATGGGAACAAAAATGGTGGCAGCAGTAAGGATTTATTAACCTGTAAGTGTCATGAAATATGTTTAAGATCAGGTCTTTATGTTGGGATTGTCTGCTTGTACTTCATGTTAAGTACCTTGAAACTCTTCTTGCTGAGAGTGTAGGGTGATGGCAATAGGAAACAGGCTGCAGAAACCCTAGTGCATGAAGGAGCCATGGAATCTCTTGGTAGTATATATTTAGAGGTTGTTTAATAAATTATAAATTATAAATATTTTAAAGAAATTACCAATTACCTCTCCTGCTGCTAGTTTTGCTGTTACAATTTCACTTGGGTTCAGTTCCATTATACTTGGCATGTCAAACTTTACAAGTGTTTCCAGTGTGTAAAAACACATGGACCCTTTGGATACCTTTCAGGCATAGGTTTCCATTGAGGACAGGACTCCGTGATTTATTTGGAGTTTGATTCTTACCGACCATTAATACTGCCCTGCTCCAGGTCAAATATATTCACCATTACGTCCACACTGGTAATAAACTTATCCTTGACATTCAGCATTAACTCTCTTCTATCCTACAATCTGACCCATCATAATTCAAATCCTATTGTATTACAAAAAGAAGAAGAAACAGACAGATTTTTAAAAAAATTCTTGGCTATTCTTGGTCGCTTTGGCTACAACGTTGTTGTCTGTCAGGGACCAGACAATCTAATTGGCAACACCAATGTGCCAAGCAAGTTTGCCAGAGTTAAAATACAGCAAAACTCACTCAATGTTCTCAGAATGTTAACAGTTGTTTTTTCAAAAATTTTCAAACCACTCTTTTTACCCAACATTGCCTTATTACAATATGCTCTGATATTTCTGTTTGATGAAGGGCTATTTTCTCCTCCAGTGTTGTTTAAATACTCAGAAATATCTCATTTTTACTGTTAGGTATGCTGTGTTTTTTACTTCCCCACATTTATACCAATGCTATGATTTTCAGTAAGCCTCTTACATTGACTCTGTCAGAAGAACAGATACAAATAGTTTATTTTCCAAAGCATTTCTTGCTCAGAAGCTCTTTCCTTGTAGGAGTAGACGAGACATCCAAAGGCAGTCCTGCTACAGTGCTACATGGGCTAAAGCAAGGATCAGGGAGAGACGGCTTCCCTGCAGCAGGAAAAAGTAGTTCATGCCATCAGTCTCAGAGACTGACAGAGTTAATGCCATGCTGCACTGAAATGAGAAGAAACAGCAGCTAAGGCACATAGATAATAGCGGGAAGAAAAAATACAGTAAAAAGAAAAGAAAATAAAGTTTTCCAAGGAGGTATCAAAACAAGTTGGACTTATCCCACCTATGCAAATACCTGTACATGGTTCTGTATTAGGATGTAACACACAGTGTTCATGTGCAAATTTTGGATTCTTCATTCATATATTAGTTTGGGGCAACAAGGGGCAAATGACTAAGAATTACGCAAAGAAAACTGGGACTTGTGTTTATACTGCAGAATAAGAAGATAATAATATTCTCTGCACTAATATACAGTGTTAAATCAGGGCATATCAGACCTTCTTCTAGAGTTTAAGTCTCAGTGAAATAATTATATCATCCTTTTCCCAAGCTAGACAGAAGAAGTTGATTAGACTGCTCTCTAGTCAGAAAATGAATCAGTGGCACAGCAGGAATATAGCTCTGTAGACTTGAGATCCATGTACATACTCTGGTAATTGGATCAGATTCCAGGAAAAACATCCAGAAAATGAAGCAGAAGTAAGTTAGGTCTTAACTCCTTGCATGTCTGTCAGCTTTATAAATCTCAAGTGCACTTCTTAAAATTAGCCTTTTAATTTTGTTGTTAGTTGTAGTATTTTAATTCTTCCCTTCCCATGCTCTGTAAGTGTCTCTGCTTTGCTTACCACAAACCAGTCAAATGGATCTTGAGGCAAAACAAAATGAGAACAATCCTACAAACCATTTAAGCCAGCCAAAACATGGAGTGAACAACAGAAACATTCCAAGATCCATTTGTATTAGACTCTTTGTGTTTCAAATCTGGGATCATGCTTAGTCTAGGCAGCTTTGCAGCAGTTCTAATTCACTTTTTTTTGCACCTCAGAAGTGTTACTAGGGCTCCTCTCTCCTCTGATGTGTCTCAGAGATCCATATATGTTTCCACTAGCATACAGAAAGGAAATCCATTTGAATTAAAAAATACACAGAATAGATCCCCTTTGGTGTGCTTTTTCTGATTTGGTTCTTTCTTTTTTCTTTCTTTCCTTTTTTTTTTTTCTTCTTTAACAAGAAAATGCTACTGCCAGCAAAAGCATTTCCCTCATTTGCACAGCTGCCACACAACCTGGCAGTCCTCTCATTCTCATCTTTCATATTAAGATTCTTTTGAAACTGAAGTGATGGAAAAGCACCTTTACACCAGAGGTTTGACACTTCATGAAGCTGAACCCCAGCAGCAGTCTATTCATCCACTGTGTAAAACCGGCCTTTATGGGGTGTGCTACATAACTGTCTGCTTTTAAATGACCTTACAGATTTCTGTGCCTTTACCAGCTCTGGAGGGTCTATCCAAAAACATGACAAGATGAAGGAAAAATGATATTTTGAAAAACAATGTCTTCCCTCTCTGCCTCCCCTTACTCCCTCAACCTTTTCCAGCTGCAGAGGAAAGACAGTTTCCTTTTAGAAGGACAGAGGAAACTGTGGAAAAAAGACATACTTTTGTTACCATTCTCTGTCTAGATGTTGACTAAATTGAAGATAATAGATAATCATTTAAGATTTGACACAGACTTAGCAATTTTGTGGCCTGAGAAGCAAGTGTTTGCATTATCACTTAGGACAAGCCTTGTACATTTTCGTGACTGCTACAACCACTTTATTTAAGGATGATAAAGCATGAACTCAATCTGTACATGAACAAGTATAGCTCCACAGAAACAGGATGAAAGTAATTGATCTCCATACAGGAGGCTTTTCAAAAATTACAGGCTGTCCAGCTGTGGGAAAGGCAGTTTGATGACCTGCCCTTGATCTGGTTGCATGAACTGGACGAATCTGGAAAAAAAAAAAAAAAAAAGGGCTGTCATTATAAAACCTCAGAAAGAAAGCCAAGAATCAGATCTGCAAAGGGGAGTTAAAGACCAGAGTGCTGAGTGCTGCAGCACCTTACCACATGGGTGTAGCCATCTTGTGGAATTTATAATCTCTAAATTAAAAGCTCAGGGTGGAAAGTCAATCTTTTATTTTTTGATAAGGGCAGAAAATGCAGAAAGTCATAGAGTCTCTGGTGTCCAGTGGACCCAGGATTTGGAACACTTCATTTCAATTTCCTACACTCCTGAAACCACATCTTCGCTTTCACCCTCTGAAAACCCTCCCTCACATCCAACATGGTTTTCTGACCACAAGGAAACTGGCTAAGAAGTCATAGAATCATAGAATCACAGAATAACCAGGTTGGAAGAGACCCACCGGATCATTGAGTCCAACTATTCCTATCAAACGCTAAACCATGTCCCTTAGCACCTTGTCCACTCGTGCCTTAAACACCTCCAGGGAAGGTGAATCAACCACCTTCCCTGGGCAGCCTCTGCCAGTGTCCAATGACCCTTGCCATGGAAAATTTTTTCCTGATATCCAGCCTAAATCTCCCCTGGAGGAGCTTGAGTCCATTCCCTCTCGTCCTGTCCCCTGTCACTTGGGAGAAGAGGCCAGCACCCTCCTCTCCACAACCTCCTTTCAGGTAGTTGTAGAGAGCCATGAGGTCTCCCCTCAGCCTCCTCTTCTCCAGGCTAAAGAACTCCAGCTCTCTCAGTCGCTCCTCATAAGGCCTGTTCTCCAGCCCCTTCACCAGCTTTGTTGCTCTTCTCTGGACTCGCTCCAGAGCCTCAACATCCTTCTTGTGGTGAGGGGCCCAGAACTGAACACAGGATTCGAGGAGCGGTCTCACCAGTGCCGAGTACAGAGGGAGAATAACCTCCCTGAACCTGCTGGTCACGCCGTTTCGGATACAAGCCAGGATGCCATTGGCCTTCTTGGCCACTTGGGCCACTGCTGGCTCATGTTCAGTCGGTTGTCAACCAACACCCCCAGGTCCTTCTCCTCCAGGCTATGTCAGGGGCACCATCTCCACCTCTGGCTGTGAATAGCACTGAGTTCAGAATAGGTGATGAAACTTCAAAATAAGCAAATATGAGAATTGTTTGGGAGGAGAAATGGAGAAAACATGAGCAGTGAATTTGTAGTTAGACATTTTGTTCTCTCCACATGTATTTCTTCATAAACTGAGCAGGAAAGTAACAGGGAAAGGCATTCCAACCACAAAGAGATCTCAAGGCATTGTAACAGCTTTTTATCTCATCTGACTCCTGCAGAGAACAGTGAACAAACCTTTTTTTGTAATAGATCCAGTAGATGCACCCGTTTTTTCCTCCTTATTTCTGATTCTCAATTTCTTCACATGGTGTTGGGGGGAGGAGGAAGGGGATTTCCTGGGAAGTGTCCAGCAGAGGGGACAGCTGCTGGGCAAGACCATTATCAACTCCTTCTGTCCCAGAGTCCTTGTAGCTGAATAAGTGAAGCTATCTCCATGAACATTACCTAACCACAACTGTTTTTTTCTCAGTGTAATTAGGTATATTGATCTGCTTTTCAAGATAATTATAGAGCTAGTAAACATGGTATCTGTGTGTAAAACCAAAGGCTAGCTATTACAGAAGTTCCCTTCTAATTGCATTTCTATAACTGTAAGGTATCTCTCCCATTTTGCATCTCTTACATTTCTTCCTTCATCTTTCTCACCCCCCATTTTCTGCTACTCTTTCATCTGTCCAATACAGTCAAGTGCTCTTTAGCTCTGTCTTTGTGTGAAAGTCTTGATTAAGAGGTGGGCCTTACAGTAAACTTTAAAGATGATTAGGTTTAGTCTTATCATGATTGCTTAATTAAGGCTTTCAGAATTTTTCCTGTTAGATCCAGACAACCGTTTTTGAAAATGTTTTGCTGACTTAATGGATGTTGAGCAGATGCCATCAGCAAATTATAAGGCTTATTTTCTGGCCAGCTCACTGAAGGTCACTTTCATCTTGCCTCATCTGAATTTCAGCTGTTGACTTTACTCAAAGAATGGCTATGGTTGGAGGAGACCTCTGGAAAAGATCTAGTCCAATCTACCATACCAGGGCTGTGTTTGCATGGCTTTTGAATATCTCCAATAGAGACTCTTCTATTTTAATTTGCACCCATTACCTTTTATTGTGTTACTTGTTGCCATGAAGAGTCTGTCTCTGTCTTCTTTACTTCTCCATCAAGTGTTTATATACACTATAAGGATCTCCGTGAACCTATTCTTCTCCAAGCTGAAAAGCCAGTGCTCTCTGTCAGCCTTTCCTTGTATATCAGATCCTCC
This sequence comes from Clamator glandarius, assembly GCA_033459285.1. Taxonomy (NCBI): domain Eukaryota; kingdom Metazoa; phylum Chordata; class Aves; order Cuculiformes; family Cuculidae; genus Clamator; species Clamator glandarius. The sequence goes on from JAUNZM010000789.1 coordinate 362,105, forward strand.
AGTGCATTCATCATCTTTGTGCCCCTTTACTGGACTTTACTCAAGTAGCGCAAGTTTTTCTTGTACTGGGGAGTCAAGAACCAGATCCAGCCCAGATGTGCCTCATAATTTCTATGTAGAGAAGAAGGATCACCTCCCTTGACCTGCTGGCAATGCCCTACTTAATGCAGCTCAGGAGGCTGTTAGCCTTCTCCGCTGCAAAGGCATGTTGATGGATCATGGTCAGCTTGGTGTCTTCCAGGATGCCCAGGGCCTTCTCTGCAAGGCTGCTTTCCAGCCTATTAGCACCCACTATGCATGGATTTATTTCCTCCCAGGAGACAGGCTTTGGACATCCTTTCGCTGCACTTCTTGATATCCTTCATTCTGTCCAGGTCCCTCTGAATGACAACACATCTGTCTGATGAATCCACCACTCCTCCCAGTTTTGTGTAGTCTGCTGACTTACTACGAGCACGCCCTGTCCCATGAGGACAGATGTTAAAGAGTTGTCAACCCAGCGCACTACTAACAGCTGTCCTCCAGCTAGACTTTGTGCTGCTGACACAAACCCTTTCAGCCCAGCAGTTTAGTCAGTCTACTTATTTCATCTGTGCTTCATCAGCTTTTCAATTAAGATTCTGCAGGTGACAGTGTCAAAAACTTTACTAAAGATCAACAACATCCTCTGCTCTCCCCACATTGTTCAAACCAGTAGAAGGCTCCAAACTTGTAGAAGGCTCTCAGGCTGGCATTCACATGCCTGTGGCATGCCTCAGTTACTAGCCTTTTACAGCTGAGAAAAGAGAATTTCCCCCTGTATTCTGACAACAGGACAGAATTCAAGAAGTCAGCAAATGACTTCTGGAAGCAAACTGTTTGACTGGAACAAGCCTGTCTGACTGATGTGAGTGAAGGCAAAGACATAGTAACAGCATCCTTTCTTCATCAAGGGAGATGCAGGAGCACACCAGCAGGACTAGTCACACCAAGAGGATGACAGCTCAGGAATGGCAATGTGTCTTTGTTCCATGGCCACAAAGAAGTCATCATCCATAGCTAACAGCTAACATCACAGCCTAACTAAGTCTAAACCAGTCCAGAACTCTGGCTTCAGGTAAGCACTTTTGAGATTGGAATGCCTGCAGACCTGATGGTTGATATATCAATGGTATTTTAACGATCAGTAGTATTTCATCAGCAAGTTTTAAATTGCTGGTTTCTTATTTGAAAGTGATGATGGGTAGTGGAAGTCTTAGATTTTCTTTAGTATGAAAGATGTGGCATTTTAGATCTGCCTAATCACTTCCAGAGCCCTTTTCTCTTTAGCCTAACTAATCTGTGTTATTGTTTAGGCCAAGATTACCAAACTGAAACTGCTCAAGAATACTTTTGTATATTTGGTTGCTGTTCTTAACAAAATAAAAGAATACGTCATAGATACAAATAATGAATCAAGTTTAGAGAAGGTAGCTGATTAAGTATTTCACATTTCAAAACTATTTTGAGTCTTGATTTGCAGCATCTGTGGCAATTGTCTGACTTCATTTTAGCATTGCATACTTGTGAAAGTTCCTTGCTGTTCATGAGATTGAAAGTAGCTTTGTGGCCAGTGCTGCTCTAGTCTTTTTTAAATGCATTCTGTAAGAAACTAATGAGCTGAGGTTGACTATTGTGCTGATAAAGATGGCACAGAGAATTATGTGCCAGGGGAAAAAGATGACTAGAAACTGATGTTGTTGTTCATTTTATATGAATAACAAAAGATGTGTTTAACATTTTTCATTTTGGATTGCAATATTGATTCCCCCAAAATGATGGTGTTATATGAAGAGGTAGGATCCATCCTCCATTAGATTGTGTTGACTGGAACAAGATATTTCATACCCTGCCATGAGACAAACAGTTTTCAAAACAGTAAGTAGAGGATTTCAGGGTTTGTCTTAAAAGTGAGGGTATGAATCAGTTATGCCTTATCTCTGACAATGGCTGAAGGAAAGAAAAGCCCTCTGCAGTCCACCAGCCTAACAACATGTGGTTCAGAGGAGGTCAGGAGTGAAAACTCCGCTGATCTTCTTTAAATATTACTTTACAGATTGAAGAAAGGCGTTTCCTACATGCAATTTGGCGAGCTATTGATCCCAGTTACCCAATCTTGTTTTCACTCTGGCCTCTAGTGCACCATTGATGCAGTGATAGTGAAACTACAGTCTAAAGCAGTGTGTATACAATCAAACACTGAGTATCCAGTTATTGGGAAGCCAAACACTCTTAGCTTGATGAAACACTTCCATAATGCCAAGAGAAGCTTAAAACTTGTCTTCATTGCCAAGAAGTGAAACCTCGCTAAGAGCAGGAGGATCAGTATTTTTCACATAGATAGCCTATAATTGTCTAAATTATAATCCTTATCTGACGAGAAGGATGAATAAACAAAATATTGCCAGTGGTGTTAAATGGTTGCCAACTGGTTCTAAGTGGGATTTTAGTTAGGGTGGTAAGTTAAAGAGGAAAATGACTGTTTTGTCAGAGTTGGTAAAGGGAGCTCAAACAACAGGTTTGCAACCCTCCTACCACCTGTGTTGAGGTATAAAGATGATACTGTGTTTACTTGTGCTGGAAAATAACAAAAATTCTGCAGCATTTTCACAGATGATTAATCACTGTTGTTAACAGAGGTGCTTCCAGCTGTATTTCCTATTGTTTTTCCTTCACTAATTGTTTATCAGAAGCAGAAAGTGCTGTTATCAATGTGAAAATAAAGTTCGGACTTTCGCCGATTATTGGTGTCAACTGTCTGCCTTGTGTCAATTGAAAAATATATTTTAAAAGTAGATTGAAATAAGGGCTGTGTTAACACCATCTTGGTTCTGTGTGCTTGCTATTCATGTACAGACAAAAGAGAATGGTTGCTTTAGTAAGTCTTTTCCTGGTTTTGCACAACGTTCATTCATTCTATGCTGCATGAGATGTGCTCTGTTTCACTTCCAGCCAGGTTCCCATCTGTCCAGAAGGCTGGAGTTTGAAGGATCTCATTACTGTGAGGATGGACTATTTCTTATTCTAGGCATTTTGAGTAAAAGGTAGGAAAGGGTGAAAGTGGGAAAAGAAGTGGAAATAAAATCCCCACAACCCACTTTAAACATTTATAAAGTAAATGTAGAGGATTGTGAGCAATATTATAGGGAGACCTCAAACAATGTGTGAAATTAGGTGTTTGGTCTGAATTCAATGAAAGATAATGAAGGGTTTTGATATGATAATCCCACTTAAATGATTGGGGGGGGATATGTATGTGTGAGCTGCGAAGGGAGGAGGGGGTGTTACAATAAGCTAGCCAGCCAGTTCTGCTCTCAGTAAAGTGTCAGATCGGCTGTTTTGCTAAAGATAAATTTTTCATGTTCCAAATATTCTGAGAGAAAATAAACTATACTAATAGCAAGATGCATAGTGATTTGCACATTATCCAAGCCATTGAGTTATTCCTGACTGTCCCTATTCTAGTTCTTGATTTGCAGGCCAGCTACGCTCTGCAGCTGGAGCAAATTATATCAACAGAAGTGCTGATGTGACCACAAGTTGACAAAAGGACATGATTTCTAGTAGCAGAAAAGCAACTAGATTTTATGAAATTGTATCTAATAATGTTGTTTAACTCACGGATCTTGCATCTGACGTCTACTTTTTATCCAGTCCTTTCAGCAGCCCTTTGTTAGCAGTCACTCAGAAGAGGAAATAAAATGTAGCCATTGAAATAAAAATTGCTCTACGCTTTTTAATAGCTCAGCTGCAAGCTCTATTGTTTTATTTAATGGATTGTATAACTGAAGTCTTTCCTCATGACTATACTCATTTGGCTTCCTAGTTTCCAAACTAAACTACAGTATCTTGGGGTTCCAAAGTAAAAGATTGAGAGGGAGATAGATGAAAGGATAAAAGGGTCTTTATATGTATAGAATGCAAACTGCTGGAAGTAGTGTGGATCAGGAGTCAGAACAGCAACTGACATTCAAGAATTTCTGCAGTGTATTTCCATTTCTGACACTGCCTATCTCTATGCCCTTTGTTATTAAACTCAGCCCCTTCATCTCTCAACTTACTAGTCTCCAAGTGCATGTAACAATATCTACTCTATGCAAAGATATATAGTGTGTTTGCACTTCCAGAGCCTTGTGTAAAGTAAAGGCTCAGACAATGAAGTATTATTCCATTAAATTTCTATATCACATAGGAAAAGTTTTCTCATCACCCATCAATACTCTGTCCAACTTAGCCAATAGGATCACACAGTTAGAGAAACAGGGTGGAAAAGTAAAAGAATGGGTAGAGAAAGCATCAGATTACTATTCTCTAGCAGTAGGTACAAGAGACCTAAATTGCTCTGAGAGGTCTCTCACTGCCCTGTTGTTTAATTTTTCTCATACCTGTTTTTTCCTATGACGATTTTGTAGGGGACTGCCACTCACAGTTTGTACAGAGCCTGGCACCTTGCATCTCAGCACAAAACAAGGCAGCAATCCTATAGTAGTATCAACAATAAAGTCATCTAGGTGTAATGTGATGAAAAAGATATTTTCTGTGAGGACATTAATGGTAATCTCAGTGTGAAAATTCAAGGAGCTCTTCTAAGCTGAAAGGATTCTGCAGCACTTCTGGGAAGAGTGAAATCACTGTGTCACTGGTAAACTATGCAATCCATTTCGACAAAGAACTGAGAATGGCTAACATTCATCTGAGATTTGTAAAGTCATTTTCAGCCAAGAAACCCAAAGCAGCTTAAAAGTTAATTGACAGGTAATATGAACTTTGAGTAGTGAAGAAGTAATAAACCCAGAAAGAATCAATCATAATTTCCAATATCATCTGAATTGTCTTCAAATATCTTCAACTTGAAAGAATCAGAGGTTATCTCTATGGCCTTCTGAGACTCCTATTCAAAGTGTGTTTTGCACATGCTCTTTAAAGAATTTGAGGAAAGCTTTCTTTTTGCCATTGTCCCAGATGTACTTGTGCCTTGTAGGCATGTTCAATGAAATGGAAAAAAGGGCCTTATTAAATCATCAAGTGTTAAGAAGGCTTTCAGCTGTGGAAGATACGCAATGTACATTGCAGTTGAAACAAATCATATAGTATAACCTGTTAGGATGTAATTGAGATACATGTAATCATTAACCTTGGAACAGACTGGGAATCAGTTAATGAATCAAATCAATACCCTCTCCACTGATCCATAATAATTTGAAAGAAATGAAAAATTTAACAGTTGCTGTATGTGAGGTTATCATGGGCTGCAATTAGCTAGCCTCCGGGAGATTATGTTACCTAGTTACCAGAGGGTAAGTGTAATTTCCGTAGATCTTTTGGAAAGATTGTTATAATGACAGGTGCCAGACAATGAAATGGGTCAGAAAGAGACTTTAGGTGCTGGCTGTAGCTAGGTCAGCACTCTGTCCCTCCAAGCAGCACATCCTTCTCTTGACACTTTGCACTCCCAGTTAGTGCTGCTATGTGATGAAGACATTTCAATAGATTCTCGGCTCTATGTACCTGTTACGAAAACTAATATAATGTTATCTTTGTTTTATGTTCTGCCACCTGCCTGGAGCTCACTGTACTGTGCTTCTTCCAAGGGGTAAATGGATGCTATGCTGTATGTTTAAAACTGTACTGTTTCCACAAAGAGAGGGAAGCTTTTACATTTCTGAGAATGTAGAAATATATAGTGGCCAAAGGAATAAATATAAATGAGAAATAAGTTTCAGAAACACACGTGGAATATACGTGCCTGGATGGCAAATGTTAACAAGCCCATTTTATAACACTAAATAGGGTAGAGGAAGGAAAAAAAACTGTTATTTGCCTCCACAGCATGTACTCAGTGATACCCGTGCACAGTAGGATAGTTAGTTAGCTACCACATGCAAAGCAGAAAGCAGATGGTATGGTTGATATAGATCACAGGAACGTGAGTATCTGTGAGTGTGCATGTCTTTGTATGTTCGTGTGTAAATCAGCAAGGAGTTTGACATTGACATACTCCATCAAGTCTAGTTTATAAGGAACAAGTAGTGCAACATTCTGTGCATCTGGCAACATAACTAGCTCTGTCAATCTGTGGATACTGCTGACATTGTACTATTAGCGTCACTTCCATCTGTTTTGTTTATATAGGGCTTGATTTACTTTCACCATATGAATTGGTAGTGAGTAGAAATGTCCAAAAGTCTCTGGTTCTAATTAAACCTGCAGTGTATCGTGTTGCACAATATTATCAGAAAGGAGATCATTATTGCAAGGTTTGTTACCTGTTTCTTCAGTGGGTAATATTGACATAATTTATGGAATACAGAAGCATGTGAGTAGATGATAAAAGGCTATTTCACCAAGGCAAATTCAGTCCTTATTAATTTTTCTATCTTCAAGGATAAGGAAATTATATTTGAGATAGGAGACTGTTCTGGTAATTCAAAGACAGGTTGCGTCTAATGCTTTTTCCTCTTTTAGTATCCTTAGTGCTACATATTGCTTTACATTAAATGACAGTGACATTCTTTCTGCCAGACATTGCTGCTCAGGACCATGGCTGGGAAATTTGGATTTGCTATTTATTGTTTCCTCTGTTACTCTAAGTGCTAACAAATAATAGGAGTCTTCTTGTTTAAGTACAACTCCTTACCCACCACAGGAGCTCATTGAACCCACTGCTAACTTCAGTTACCTCCAAGGAGAATCAAATATACTGTTTAACAGTATAAACAGGGATGGAAAATGAAAATATGTTATGCAAAAGAATTCATAAGGGGTATTAAATGGGCAGATTATAATATTAGTCAACCTGGAATTTGAGCAAGTTAGATAACCTTCATTAGGTGTTATAGGATCTTTTCTGCCCAGGCATAGTGAGGTCTACACTTTTATGTCTCATATAAAGGAACAACCACAGTCCTACTTATGAGAACTAATTAATTACCTACTTGAAGGGCAGACTGACATCTGTTAACAAAAACCTGTTTCCTGTGTTACCTGATCCCTGATTAAACATAACCCTGTTCAATCCTGTCTTCAGAACTATACAATATACCTTATTAGAAATTTAGCAATGGAACAGGGTGTATATTGGAAACCCTGAAGTAAAATGCTCTTGATGTTGAAAGGATGGATTCAAAAGTAGCTGTTATGAAACTGCAAGCTTCCCCATGTGTTTGGTAACAGCCTGCGATTTATTTACAGGTCCCAATATTCAGGTCTGATTTTCTGCAGCTTCTAGGTTTAGTAAATGTCTGTTAGCTGCCCAGACATATTCTGCAATATAGAACAGGAATCAGGTAAGGATACCTTAAAGAATTCAGAATGTTATCTATTCTGACAAAACAAAAAAGACTGACTTCAGTCCTAACACTTTGCCTTATCCATCAGGTTACCCCGAGGGAATAGAAGGTTTTTAAACTATGGCAGTAATCACCACTTTTTTATTGATTTAGAATCATAGAATCATAGAATAACCAGGTTGGAAGAGACCCACCGGATCATCGAGTCCAACCGTTCCTATCAAACACTAAACCATGTCCCTTAGCACCTCATCCACCCGTGCCTTAAACACCTCCAGGGAAAGTGAATCAACCACCTCCCTGGGCAGCCTCTGCCAGTGTCCAATGACCCTTGCTGTGAAAAATTTTTTCCTAATATCCAGCCTAAATCTCCCCTGGCGGAGCTTGAGTCCATTCCCTCTTGTCCTGTCCCCTGTCACTTGAGAGAAGAGGCCAGCACCCTCCTCTCCACAACCTCCTTTCAGGTAGTTGTAGAGAGCAATGAGGTCTCCTCTCAGCCTCCTCTTCCCCAGGCTAAACACCCCCAGCTCTCTCAGCCGCTCCTCATAGGGCGTGTTCTCCAGCCCCTTCACCAGCTTTGTTGCTCTTCTCTGGACTCGCTCCAGAGCCTCAACATCCTTCTTGTGGTGAGGGGCCCAGAACTGAACACAGGATTCAAGGAGCGGTCTCACCAGTGCCGAGTACAGAGGGAGAATAACCTCCCTGAACCTGCTGGTCACGCCGTTTCTGATCCAAACCAAGATGCCATTGGCCTTCTTGGCCACCTGGGCCACTGCTGGCTCATGTTCAGTAGGATGTCAACCAACACCCCCAGGTCCTTCTCCTCCAGGCAGCTTTCCAGCCAGACTTCTTCTAGCCTGTAGCTGCACAGGGTTGTTGTGCCCCAGGTGCAGGATTTGGTGCATTTAGCTTTACAGAAATACTTCTACCACAAATATCTGATGGCTTTTCTCCCACAGGCAAACCATGATGTCATCCAGACCAGCCAGTTCAGCCAAGCGTGCACAGGACATACCTTTAGCCTAACGGTCAATACTAAAGACATCCTCAATGCTTTGCTGTTATAGTTCAACCGAACAACCTGCAGGGAAAGACCATGGCCTTCCCTCTCCATCCTTAGAGGAAAGAAACAACAAGGCCTGTCTTTCTGTGGCAAGAAGTTTCTAAATCTTCAGGCTTCAGACACACTTCTCCCCGAAGAATCACACTGTTATTTGTTGCTAAGAATTTAGTGTGAGTTATGATTCTTAGTCCAGTAGTTGAAAGAGTCACTGTGAAAATTATCACAGTAGAAAAAAAAAGAAAAGCCACTCCAAATCAAAAGTACCCACTAGCTTTGCTCAAGTCTTGTTTCAAATACCAGAGAGTGTTTAGGCTGAGGTCCTTCATGGCTATGACAATTTGAGATCTGATACTCAAGAGCAACAGGCTTACCCAACCAGGACATAACAGGTTAAGTGCAGGAAGCCCGAGTTGCATATATTTAGATATCTAAACAGGATTTAAATTTTTCAAAAGTTTTGATTTTCTTATTCCTTTGTTTGAATGCATCCAGTAATCACACCTTCTCAATGTCAGGCAGTGCAATGTGGTGTGACAAGACGGGACAGTGTTTCCTTCTGGCTGTCAGGTATCACACCAGGTGGGATCCTGATTTCCTTGCATTTCATTGCTTAGTCATTATTTCACTTCAGCTTTTTACAGAATGTGTTCAGCAGGAAAGACAGACACTGCACTGACTGTCAGGGCATAACACACTGCCATCAGTTGCAGAGGGGTGGATAGAGAAAGCACACACTTGGTACTCCTTACTTTATAGACTTGCTATTCACATCTGATAGACAAGGTAAAAATTGCCATATATCAATAGCCATCGGGGCGATTAAGCATGCAGAAAGGAAGAACATGTAGTAAATACAGCTTATAGACCCTCTCTGCATTGGCATCAATCCTTTTCCTAATAAAACATATAATTGCACAAACAAGAGCCTGAGCAAAACATTCAGGAACCTTATTTATACATGTACATGTGCAAGGTGTTCAGAATCAGGGTAGGATTTTGTAAATGGCTCTTTCTAGATATATTTTTGTACACAGGTAGCATAATATGTAAGCTTTTGAGAAGATGACTAGTCAGTTCTATTTGTTTCTGCCATTTTCAACATAGGACCTGAGTAGAATATTTTAAAAGTGGTTTTAAAAAGGAAGCTCAAACATATATACAGAATAAAATATTACACATAGATAACTCCTTGTAGCTGGATGCAGTCTGTACCATGAAACAATAGGTACTTAATAAGACAAAAGGATGTCATGTATAGTTTAGAGCAGTAGCCCAGGGATGAAGGTTGTAGACTGGGACTCTGTCCCTGGACCTTCTGCCCATTGTTTTTCTGTGTATGGAAATATACAGCTACATTTATGAACTGCTTTCTACTGACAGGTTTGAAAGCACTTTTAAGAAGGTGGTCACTAATGACCTACAGAGGCAAATGATATTCCTGCATTGCTGGCAGGGAATGGAGGATTGTGCCATTGCTGAGCTATGGATGAATCTGCAAAGCTTCGAGCAGTCGTGCAATGCCTGATGGCCTCCTTACTTCAAGTGCTGTAATTGCCAGGCTTTGGGCAGTTTGTGGGTAAGACACAAACAACATCCTTATCCTAATTCTTAGCTATATTCTGCACAAAGTATACGCAGACAGAACTTTCTTCAATCATACTAAGTAGTGATCAAGACAGGTTGGATGTGTCTGTTGTGTGAATCCGAGTCCTAGGCTACTTTCACTAGAAGGTGCAGGTAATGGTGAAAAAGTGTTGGCACTTCTGGGGCTTTTATTTATGCCCACTTTTTGAAGAGCTAACAATTGAGAAGGCATCTGGAAATTGAATGCATCTTCTGTTATTTTGTTGTGTTTCATTTGCAAGGTGTTTCTTTGAGTTGCAAGACAGGAATCCAGCCTGTCTCAAGCAAACTGGCTTCTCAACCAGAATCTGCATATGAGGCACCTAATATGACTCCTGTATTTTTTGGTTGCAATACTATCACTACTTTACAGCTGCTTTGTTTTGGGGTCTTGTTTTGTTTTGTTTTGTTTTCCAGAGAGTGCCGATGCCTGATAATTCAGTGAAACTTAAATACAAATTTCATTTCACTCAAGAAGACATATAGAGGGTTATAACTTCCTGAAAAGCAGCCTGCAGCTTAGATGGGCACCTAGGACTACAGGGACTTAGTGTATATGGAAACATCAATAAAATTTGTCTTTGCAGTTCCATGCATTTCATATTTAAAAAGGAAAAAATGAGATCCTTTCTACCTCTCTGTGCAGTGAACTATCCACATTTTTTCCTGAGGCCAGCAGATTAAAGGTATCATAGAAAATCCCCAAAATATTTTTATTGTACTATTATTGTTTTATTGTGCATTATAGTCAAAAAAGCATAGGTAATCTGAAGTTGTACAGAGTCATTATTTTTCATATTTTAATAATGATGGTGTAGAGCATATGGCCAAAAAAGGCAAGGAAAACAGTTTTCGTAAAAACAGAGCTCTGTAGATCCACAATATTGAGTTTGTTCTAGAAAGACATGTGTGTCCTTACAGTTTCTAAGGCATGAACTCCAGGATTGTATTTATTAATCTGCTATTTACCACTACTACAAAACATAGCACACCATTAATCTACCTCTACTCCGGCATAAGGGGATGCCATTACTGTTGTCTTTCCTTCACAGATGGTTAGCACAGAGACAATGCATTCAGCAAGTACTTCTGCTTTCCTCTGAAAATGAAGGGAAAATAAGTCCAATACCTCCTGCAATAAACAGATATTGGAGCAAAGTGTGCAGCTCAGGACTGAAACCTCCAATGTGAGTACCCCAATTAGTAGACTGAGACTACAGCAGGCCACTCTGGCTCAGCGGCACATCATCATGACAAGTGCAATGTACCTTTCTGAAAAGTTCAAAAGTCCCCAAAAGCATGTATGGCAGGATGATCGGGTTTGTACTTGATGCGACAGTTGAGTTCTTTCACAAATTGCCTCTGGTCTCCCAGGTCGTGGGATTGTTCGCACTGAAATTTCTCATTTGGCCATGTTTTTGGAGAAAGTGGCAGAAGCACTACATTTTCTGTGTTTTCTTGCCATATTTATGAAGTCCTAGTAGGTTTAAGCCCTTAGAAGGACATATTTTGCATTTAGTACAGGCTTGATATGGGCAGCCAGCTACTTATTCCTGAAAGATTGTACCTACTCAGAATCACTTAACTGCGTGGATGAAGTTAAAAAAGGTAGCTCCTTGGACTTTGTAGTTTGACATTCACAGAAATGACAATGGCAGCTCCATGTAGGTTTTTATTAGGTATGATGTTCTAGCTGAAGTGACTAGAAGAGACTCTGACATTGGGAGAGTTACAGGCCCAAATTTTCTTATATGTATATATATATATCAGTACATTTCAAATTGCTCCCTTTTTGCATATTCAAAGAAGAAAGACAGGTTAGTTACTTGTAAATGGAGCTGAGTCCAGCAAAGCGTATAAAGATTCTGAAGGATGAATCATAGGTGAATGAAAGTGGCAAAATATGTATCAGTTCTAGAAATAATCACTGGCAAAACATGAACAGTTTTTAGAGCTCCTGTGATGGGGAAAACTTTTGCAATGAATGTACTGATATCTGAATGTGGTATTGGTCCCTGAATGTTTGGCTACTACACCTGAATCATCTGAGTCTCAAGATGTACAAGACCTGGTGGCATTTGGCCTTTCCAGTGAGTGCCTGAGTCCTGCAGGCAAGAATGGAAGCTCATTAATCTGTCAGTGAGCATTCATGCTCTTTAAACAGTTCATTTTTATACATACCTAAACAAGCTTAAAAATCTTGAAAATTAAAAATAAAAATACTTGAAAAACCGTCTGGAGCTGTATCCAGAGAATCCTGATGTTATCCTGATGCATAACAAAGCTGCCTGCTGCCATAAGACCAGGAATATTCTGTCTGCATCTAAAACATATAAACATTTTAGTGAAGAATGGGTACAAAGATCTAGCTATATGGCAGTATGCTGGAATCGGACCTTTTCTGTGTGACAGGTTTGGCTGCCATAAGAAGTTATCCATGGAGAGATAGTTTGCATTTTTTTACTTCATGCCACAAATATGGAGCTGTCATAAAGATACGACCTTGGACCTCCAGTTGTGTCCTGGCTATTTGAAACAACCGCAGCTCCCTGCAACAAAGCATTTAGAGATTCTGAAAGATGGCTTTTGGGTAGCATGTGCAGTACTTACTACTCACTCTGGACTGTACTTAATATGCTAGAGTTACTTTTTACTGTGGATTATAGTACAAATTCTGTAATGACAAAAAAAACTCCAGGACAAATGACCAGTGAGTGATAAACAACAGATTTTACCCTGAGTTTCAAGCACATAAACAATTGAATTGAAAGGTTATAAACAAGCCCCTGAGCTCAGACTCAATGGGAACATGTAAGAAATTTGTTCTGTCTCTGGGCTAAATCCACCTCTTTCACATTACCAGTACCGGGCAACTAACAGGAAAAGCAAAAAAGGAGGAGAAGGAGGAAGATATTCCAGGTTGTTCTTTTAATCCCCCTTTTCCCTCTAAAAATCTATATTAATTTAAATGTAAGGAAGGACAACCTTTCCCTGTAGGAATAGTTCATTACTTCATATAATATGTGTTTTGCAACAGCAGTCAGCCTCTCTTCCATTTGTTTAAAAGCCTCTTTGTGAGCAGTAATGGACCGACTTCTCTGAGCATTTTTGAGTTTAAAAAGTCTAATTTGTACTCTCTCTGAAACTTTAAATGCATCAGTTCCAAATCTGATAAAATTGTTTCCTCCGCTAAAAGGAAGAAATATTTCTTCTTTTTTTTTTTTTTATTTTAACATGGCCCATTTAATCAAGAATTTATAGAAGTTTTAAACTGCATAACACACTGCAAGGTTTGGACAGGCTTGTTCCTGGATGTCTGTGGTATTTGACACCAGGAACTCTCAAGAGGAAAATTCCTTAGAGAGAAAATGTGTGGGGTTTTGTAAAGTAAAGAAGAGAGTGGCTCTTTTTAATTGTATAAATGTACTCTTTGATTAAAGCCAGGAGGGTGCCTTAGTAATTTTAGAGCATATTTTTCATCAGAAAACAAAGAAAAATGTTGAATAACTGAACATTTTAACTATTGACTGAAACATAGCAAATCTATTTTATCTATAACCAACTTTCTTAGGCCTCAGATTCCTCACAGTGTAAGCAAGAATATGATAACCCAGCTTTATTCAAGAAAAGCAATGACCAACGTGGCTGTTTCTAATCTACCTAATTCAGCAAGTTCACAAGTTCTTTTTATTCTTTTGATTCATTTAATTAAAGTGCATCTTAATTTGGAACTGATTCTCATTTTTCTGTTCATTAGTTAAATCCTATGAATTGCCACATCCATAACTCTCATTCACTGACATAACAACCAAGATAATATTTTATTCTTACAACTACAATTTAAAACATCATTTCACCTTTCTGATTGTGTCTCTGGATTTTTACTGAGTTTTGTATTTTGAAAAGACACTCTAGAGATTCCTCTACACATACACTAAGATATTATAAAATTCTCATTTTGAATTAAAATTTCTTGACTTTGAAGACTGATTAAAACATGAAAATGAAATGTCTATGGTATTAAGCTGAGATTCTATCTGATTTCCTGATGATCTTGAAAGTTTCTTGACAGTTTCTTAATCTACCATTAGGGATCTAAGTTATGATCAACAGAGAGAGCTGACTGGATTATCATGACAGCCTCTTCATAAAATTCCTATCCTAAGCATCTCTGATGGCCTTAATTTTCTTTTTTTATAAAACTAACAAAAATTCAAAGAGAGGCATGAGGCTCATTGGAAGAGTGATGACTCCCAAATAAACTACTGGTTGTTTAACAAAAAACATGGTTTCTCCAGAAGGATCATGCCCTGCCAGCCCAGCTGGCAAATGCCTGAAACTTTCAACTACAACACAAACAAGCAAACAGCTCCCTCTGTTCTATACTGCTAAACTGACAGTCCCACCCTTTGATTTAGACCAAGACTTCAACATACTCTCAACGTGTGTGTCATATGAGTGTGAGTTACTTCTCATCTACGCCCACTCATACTTCCTTCCTAATACCAAGTTGTTCCAAAATATCTCGTCAGTAGCCCCTTTCCTGCTGCTTCAAGGAAAAAAAACAGAATTTGTAGTCCGTTGGTTCATTTTACCCAGTGTACTAAACTTGTTTGTTTTGCCCTTACAAGGTTAGATCTCCTTCCTGTTTGTGAATGAAATGCTCATCAGCACAATGTAATATGACTTCATTCAGTAGCAGCAGCTGCAGAAGCAGCCAAGAAGGGAGTTACGGACATTCAGAGGAGGTCTGTGGAAACATTTGTCTTTTGAGGTTTAGGAAGAGGAAAAGAATTTTTTTTTTCTGGGAATGTTTTAATTTCGGCATGTTTTTTTTTTTAGTTCCTTTTTTTGCAGCAAAATAAAAAAATAAGAAAAAAATATTTTGTTTGGTTTCTCCATTATTCAGCCAAGAAGAAATATCATCTATGTTCAAATTTATACTCATTTAAAATGCAATTTACCTCTTTTTTATGTAAGTTCACAGCAAAAACCTGACAAGTTTAATTCTGAAAATATACTTCCAAATTCTGTTCTTTATCTTTTTCATTCTTTGAATTAAACAATTGTATCTGCTGCAATACCACCTCAGTACTTCCTAGTAATGCTGCATGGTGAATTGTAGTATTACATGGAGTCAACTTCAAAGGCAAATAATTTTACTCATTTTTAATTTACATAATTATCTAATTCAAATAATGTCCCAATGTGGAAAATATCGTTTATCACTCCATTTTTTTACACCAAGTTTTCTTTATTTCAAACTCACCATGTAACTACCTTCCTGTTATCTGCCCCTGCTTGCTTTGCCCTTTTAGTATTTTGATTTCAAGCATATTTCTTTCTAATTCCTACCCCCACTTCTAACTTAAATAAACCTACTATTCCTGCACTAACAAATTAAGTGATGTATTCTTCCATAATGCTGTTTGTAAGGGTTGCATCATACCAAAATATCCACCTTGTCTGCCTAGATTATACAGTTCCACTAATTAAATGTACACAGATGTATAATCCTATGGTTATCTCCGTGATTTCAGTGTTACTCAAATGCCTAAATTCATGAAATTTTGGCTCTCAGGTATTTGGATAGAGGCAATCTGAGCTGCTTTGTTTGTATGAGGGTCTTAGTTCATTGCTGTGAGCATAGAAACTGTGATTGATAATAGTTGTCACTACTGTATAAATGTTGTTAACACTGTTTAGTGCAAAACTTAAGACATAGCTTTCTCATTGCAGGCAATGACTGTTCATGAACAGACATAGATAGGGAAAAGAGCTTCCTCCCACAGGTTTCTCACATCTTCATTTGTATAAAATGACAGGCAGTGATTTGAAGTTTCCTAACAGCCATACCCTGAATCACTCAAATAAGCTTTCTTTCTATTGGATTTTAGATAGGACTTCTACTGCTGTTTCACCACTGAGCCATATGGACATATTATCCATTAATTGTGTTTTCAAAAATAAATGACAGCTGTCTGAATTCAGTGGTGAGTGCTGGATCACCATTTCACTTTCTGATTTGTTGTTTCATTCCTTTAAAAGTAAGAGAATTGCCATCATTGCACAAAAGTAAAAAACATATTCTGAAATCTCATGACTGAAAAGTCTGATAACTTGACCTTCTTTATAGTCATGACAGTCAATTGTAGACCTCAGGCTCATTCCCATTGTCCTTATTCAGATAACCTTGCCTTCATATTGATTTTGCCTGAATAGAAGAGCTTTTAATATTGTCTAAGCAATGCAATGAAACTAATGTGTCAGGCAAAAAATAATTGTCCTATTTGTACAATTTTTGCCTTCTAAAAGATTTTGCGTATTTTCTCTTTTCCATAGTTTTGTCAAGATTCTCATTAATGCTCTAGAAATTCCAATTGGACAAGCAACAGCTTAATAAATCACTTCAATAAAAACAAAAATTATTGTTAAACTATTATGCAACTGAGTTTCTGTAATCTGAATATTTATTCAGATCATGCTGCAACCAATACACTGAAGAACTGTAAGCAAATGATTCAAAACCATTTTCTGCAAATTATATTTGTAGTAATGTAAAAAATTACAAATAAATCTATAAATCCACCATGAATATAAGACCTCAGCACAAATTCAGGTACTCAGAACTCTCACAACCAGTGTCATACAGTATCGGCAGAAACACTTCTGAGACATAGGCTCTCGGTTTCAGTCACAATACAGTTTCTCTCCTGGTGAAACTGCTGTTTTTCAGCAGGCTGAGGAGCATCTTCTGCTCTGATTGACTTTTTCCTCAGATGTATTCATCACATAATTGTAATCAGGAGAAGCCATTGTGTGTTGTTCCTACTGAAGTAGGGCATTTATAGCATTGCAATTAAGAAGGCTTCATTGCTAATACACTGGGCATTTACCTTTTCTGAAAATTTAATGGCACTTTGCTGCATGATTGAGTTCAAGAAGGATATGGGACACTTCTCCAGAAAAGTCAATGCTTTTATTTAAGCACCTCAAATATCTGCCAGCTTTAATGCAAGGGGCTGAACACCCACCTGCCTTTGGTGAAATTTCATGTCAGCTTTCTAATACATTCCTTTGTTTAAGATGCAATGTATTTCAAAAGCTTTATACAGTTACCCTGGTAAAAGCATGTAATCTCGTTTTCCCATGCCACCTGCTTCCAAAGCACGAACTTCCAAAGCTGAATGTAAAAGTTTTCCAGTTCTACAAGAATCACTGACATTTGGAAAACTCTTTGTATCTCTAATCATATTCAATGGCAGAAAATTCTGGTAAATAGAGGGACAATGGAATGAGGAGAAAAGTGGATTATGCACAATGAAACAACTCATCTTCAGATTATTTTGTACATTTTCATTCTAAATTTTCATTTCTAAAAATGATGCTCTAATTTCTAAGAAAGTGATAATTGATAAAACATATTAAAAAATTAAACTCTTAATTATTTTTGAGAAATTTTTAATGGTTTCCCTATTGTATTTCAAATAGGAAACATGTTGCTTGTCTGAAGACAGATATGTTTCAACAAATTGACTATTTCCTTCCTCCCTAAAACATTTCATTGAATGATGTTCCTAATGCTTCTAGTTGTGCAGCATCATTACATAGGCAGGGAGCCATTTTAGGTTTCTGTAGATTGAAGGGGATTTCAGATTTTGCTGGGTGCCCAGCTCTTGGTTGCATAGAACAACAATTTTGGTGGATTCAGTTGCCCAGGAAGATTATTCACTGAGGACACAAAGTGCGACAAAAGTGGCAGTCGGATGACACATCCCCAGTTTGACCTGTGTAATAGCTGCATAAACATCCTTATGTACAATTCCCTTCAACGTAAGAACGACCCCAGAGAAGACGACCCATATGAGCCCAGGCTATTCAGGCATATTGACTGCTTGATATTTGTCACTCCTACATAGCTGCATCATTTCTTGGTGCTAAACTAATTTGTGAAGATAGAGGTATGGTGGGAAATGACACCCACTAGTAGCAGCAAGTGGTAAAATTTGAAAGAGCTTTCATTTACTCATTTTAGAATGTGATGTATTGGAGTTATATTAAGTTATTGATATATTACATTTGCCTCTTCTATTTTTAGAATTTTTTCTCTGCTGCTATGTTATTCCTTAACCCCCTTCCAGATGATCTTTGTTCTTGTGACAAGCAAGTTGTAGTAAAAAACAAGGCAGCTGGCATGAGTGCTAGTTTCCTCCCACCTCCCTTAGCCTGAAGTCAAGTTCATTCTGGGTCATCAAGGGAACTGCAATGAAAACTTGGTGAGCAAGGACCAGTAGGACTTGTGTGGCATTGGCTCATATTGCCACCTTTACCCCTTGAGTTGTTAGCGGTCTCCATTTTACAAAGAAAAATGACCTGGCTTGCCTTGCAAAAATGAGACCCAGAATTTATTGCAGCTGTGGTTTGATTGCAGCTTTCAATGCTGTATCCACAGGAAAAAAAAAAACAAATCATAAAAAAAAACGAACAAAGAAAATATATATGTAGGCAATCTGCTATTTTGTACTACATATATTTCTTTTATTGAATTGTGTGGCTGTTACTTTAGTGACACTTCCTTGTACAGTATATTCTGGGGCAAGATTTAGGAAGAAAATTTTGAGAAGATCAATGCACTGAGTAACACATAAGGAAACAGGAAAGAAAAGTAAAAGACAGGCTGGGTGTATTGTAGTGTCAACTACAGTTCTGAGGATGTGATTGTATGACAGCAATGGTTGTGAAGCCACTGCAGCTCCTATCTTTACAGTCATCTGATGTGATATACCTCTGTGCAGTTTTTCCAAAGCTCCTAGTTATTGGACCATCTGAAACTGCAGACATCTCACAGCTATAGCATCCAAATACCTTTATCCTCACGATTCACTATGACATGGGGAAGTGCTTGTGCTTTGTTTTTGCAGACACAGGAGGTCTGTGAGTGAAGAAGTCAATGCACAAAAGGTGGTAAAAATCATCTAACCATCTTGTTCTTACCTAACATAGATTCTCAGACCTCATAAGTCATCCACAGCCAGTCTTCAAAAGACACAACCCATTTTGCAACTAAAAATCAGAGCATATTCAGAAATGTCCAAACCCTATTCATACTCAGGAGCTACTATCTCATAATTTGGCAAGAGATCTACCTGGATTTTGCCTGATTATCTTCCATGGTCTGCTCTGGGTTCCATCCAGGTAAAAGGGAGAGCAACAACCACAATTTCTCAAGTATATTAGTAGTAACGCATTGCCTACACAGAATGGGGACAAAAAAAAAAAAAAATTGTTCATTCTTTAGATATATTTTGCAAGAAAGGGTTAACTTTATTGTGTATTTTCAGGAGAAGGATCAGAACCAAAACTTAGCAGACCACTACTGCGTTGTAACAGTAAAGGACATATCTACTGTTTAGATATCTGCACTTGGTATGCTCATTTTGGTAGATCCTGTTCCTAGGCACCCATTCTATCAAAAGCACCTGATCCCCTGCTGCACTTTCTACCTGGCAGACAGACAAACTTCATTTTGTGAGCTTGTTGTTTACCCAAGGATATGAAAGCTGGCTAGGCTGGGGGATGAAATGAACCCAATTTCTCCAAATAAAGTCCAAGACCCAGAGTGTCATCACTCTCTTTCCTTACATAGACTGGGCTGTGCTTACTCTCAAGTCTCTAGAATAACCTTCCTGTCAACTTTTTCTTAGAATTTTCTGTGCAAAGAAAGTTCTTAATATATTTGAAATTTCAAATGGAATATTACTCTTTCTCTTAAGTTTGTTAGCAAAACTGGAAAAATAACATTAAGAAACATTCCAATGCAGTAAGAAGCATTAGGGTACTTCATCTGGTAACTCAGTGGTTTCTCTAATATCAGTGCTGCCACTCTTCAAAATGCCTGTTATGTTCAGAAAAAAAAGCTTCAAATTTTAAAATACATGAAGTTCTTTTCATCTGCAGTTGCTACAGTTTTGAAAAAAGGCTGATGATCAGGTAAGAGTGTACTAAACAACTTGGGTATTAATAAAATAAAAGGGAGCTTCCACATTGGGACATTAAAAAAAATATTATAAAAAAGAGAAAAACATATTGCAGGTTATCCTTGCCTGCATATGTAAGTGCATGCGTGTGAATAATCTTGATGTGGTCTTAAAACAGTACTAACAGAAGACCAAATTCAACCCTGAATCACTCGAGTTGTTAACAAAAGATCTGAGATTCTCTTTTTTTACACAATTATTTGTTATTTGAGTAAATACAGTCATTTAATTAGCTCAATATTATTCTGACTCTTTTTAAGGGTTTTAAAGCTTTCCACTTATTTGCTCTCTTCTTACCCTGTTTATAAACTGGAAAAAAGAATGTAAAAAAATCAAGTCAACTTCTAAACTTAGAATAAATGGCAAGCCTTGGAGCATTTCTCATCAATGCTAGAAATTCAGGTTAGGACAGTGAAACTGACAAGTCACTGTCTGTGATGGCAGTTGAAGACTTTGAAAAAGGAGAAGAAAAAGAATCATTTATCAAACTTCTTTTTTTTGATATAAACAAGAGAGGTCATGTTTTTCTAGTGTATATGGATATTCATTCCAGTTACAATCTCAGCTGTGGAAAGGTTATGGGGAAATATGTATGGGCAGGAATACTCACTCTCTTGCCAGGGGAATTGAAATAGTTGAGCTTATGTTTGATCTTTTGTTGCCCATCATATTTCATACTTCTCATCTGTGTCACGCCACATCACACTAACATGACAGAGTAAGCTGTCTGAGCGCCTTGACCTAGCTACTGCTGCCCCTCCACACTCCCCCACCTGGTCACTGACAGAGACTTTCCAGAGGTACCAGAAGCAAGAATCTCTTCAGATAATTCTTAGCAAGGTTATTTATAGAGCAAATAGTTACAAAAATAGCCCTCGAGCTGACATGTACTTTTCTTTTCTAGAATAGGAGGTGACCTGTCCCTCCCTGCAGTGCTCTCTGTGGGCTGATGTTTCCTGATCTGCTTCCATATAGCACAATTCCTGGACCGTAATACAAATTTTACTGTAATGAACACAAATATGCATATTGTACCCTCAACAAGCATCTCTGGGACTGTTCCAGCAGCTGGCCTCTGCACTTTATAGAGGTAGGACAAACGCATTGCCCTGTGGCTGAAAATGATAATAGCTATTCTTTCTTTTAGAGAGACAATTAGAAGGACTGAATTTCATAGGGACGTATGTCACAGTAGTCTGTGGCTTTCCTATTTCCTTCTCTGATAAATCTAAATAGTTCCTAGAATATCCCTGCATTTAAAGGTTATTTATTGAGCAAGCTTTCAAATGAGTATGAAATGGCCATCATAGAAGGCCTTAGATGTAGAGGTTTAGATGTAACTTTTTTGGGTTACGTGAAGAAAAAGACTTCGACAATTTTCCTGTTCTGGAAAGACATGCTGTGAGACACCAAGTCATACTTTATTTCGCTGACTACATTTGCATGGTCCTTAGGGAGAAGTGCTATGTGAGGCAAAATGAGGCATATTATGCTGTCCTCCATGTGCTAGGTCTCAGGGAATATAAGCAACTGCTTCTTCCCAATATTTTTACCAGGCATCTGAAAACCAGTAAAACATATGATAGCAGAACATTTTCAGTGGAAGGCATATTAACTCCAGAATTCCTTTGTTGTGATGGATGCAGATGCACATGATAGCTTCACATCACATTGATTTGCTCAGATTTGTGGCCATTACACCCTGGCAGATAGCTGGATGCTGCCTATAGCAGTTTGGCTCCAAAGCTCCTGCAGAAGCTCTTCACACATTTGTCGAGTGCTATTAGATGATCCCATCACCTTCCCTTTCCAAGACTGATCAAGCTCAGGTTCCTTATCTTCTCCCCACATGTGATGTCCCCTAGACCTCTGACTGTTTTTCTGTCCTGACACTGGAGCTCTACATCTTCTCCTCAAGCCTCTTGAAACAGGACACAGCATTCGGCAGCCACACTCCACCTAACGTAAGTGAGCATAAAATTAATGTCGTTCACTATATGAGCACTGTTGGCTTACCTATGATTCCGCCTTCACTGCAACCCTCAGATCCCTTTCAGGAGGCAAAAGGAAATAGGATCTGCCCCTTTGCAGGAAAAATGGATAAAACCCAACAAAATAAAATGATCCTGTTATGTTTCTCATGAGTTAACATTTAACTCATTCTTACTCTAGCTCACTGTTCTTTCCTCCTTCCATATTGCACACGAGAACTCATTTTTCTTTTCTTATCCATCAGAATATGATCTAAATTTATTTCTGCTGTACTGAAGGAGCAGCTAAGACTGCTCTGTTCCCAGCACATGGATGGACCATGCATCTGCTGGAGGTGCTGGCTGTAGTGCTGTTGTTTGTGCAATAACAAGTGTGTCTGCTGACTCCTGAGCAGCCAGGGCAGGTCCACGCCTGGCATCAGCTCCTGGAGGTCTATTTTTCTTGCACTGGCATTGAAAGTAATAAGAAACTGGATGCACACTTTCCTGTCCAATTGCATCTGATGTCTGCACATATCTCAATGCTTCTCTGACTTTTCATGGTCTTTTATCTTCTAGTAGAGTTAGGTTGTTTATTTTGGAGGACATCTAGCTCTTCATACCTGGCTACTTACTCTAAATTACTGGATCTTCTTATTGACAGGTTCATTTATGTACCTATAGCAAGTCTGTTACCACTGGGGTGTCTGGACATGGATAGAGAGATATATTCAGGTGGAGGGAAACTAGACTAATGCTAGTGAAACTCCAGTAAGGATCATTTTGGTATTTGTGACTTCAGGAAGCAAATTTCAGGCAGCAAGGTACACTCACATATTCTAATACAGGTTGAAGAAAGCACTAAGTACATTCTGAATAATTTCAGTTTTAGGTATTCAGCAAAATGCCATGTTCTCTTGAAACTTCAAAATTGTGCAGATTATACCTGTTCTTGCTGTTTTTTCAGTCCTCTCTTTCTGTTCCTTTTCACAACACACTTTAGTAAACATAGAAAATAGGGTTCATTACACTGTGTAATACTTTTTAAAGAACTCTATCAGAAAGGCTTTCTATATTTATGGTTCTATCAAAAAAAGGTGTCTAAAAATAGAAATGGTTCCTCTCATCAAGGAATGAATCTGCCAAATGTTATTGCAATAAGAAATCTAACTTACATTGGTTTACCACCTGGCACTATCAAAGCTAAACTAGTCATCTTTAAAGCAAGAAAAAAATATCAAATCATCACATGTTTATGAAATATGTTTAGAACCATGTCAACTCTTTTCAATCCTTTCATAATATAGTGAATAGAAAAAAGTTGCTTTTTAGTGAAGGAGTTTACTTTAGCTTGAAAGGAATTAAAAATGAACAAAACCAGAAAGTTCATATTCACAGCTCAAAGATCAAAGGTGGAAGAGAACAGTGAGAAGAAGAGGATGGAGTTAGCATCTTGATACAATTAATTATGCAAGGCATATATGTAATTCTGGGGTATGCTTGGGCTAAGTTTTCTAATTTTACAGCTAATTTAGCCATCAGATGAAGTTTTGCAAAATGACCTCAGCAATTTAGAAAAGTTTCGGATTCACAAAACATAAAAGATCGTCCCTGCCCTTTTAAAAGGCTGGTATTGATCATAAATAATTTGGTTAAATTTGTTCCTTTTTATACATAATTTAAGCAAAGATTGTTCAACTAATGTAGAGATCCAGCCTGATGGGAAATTATAATGAACAAAAAACTGCAATGTATAGGATGGAAATAACATCCCTGATATATATTTATATATAAATATAATATATTTATAGACATGGGATTTTATTTATTATATAATTTAAACTACCATTTTTGAAAGCAATTCCTGAGAATCTGTCACAAATTTTTAAGCACCCATCAAACAATGCATGTGGTCTTCAATCCATTCCTCCAGTTTCGTCAGGTTGTCTGCATTTGGCTAAAGTCAAGGACCAGTGTCTGCATTTTCTAAATACTCGACATGCTCTTTTTTATTTGGGCCCTGTCTTCTTGGCAGATGGAGAGACTGCCTCAACTATCTGGAGAATTCAAGACAGGGAAGCTGGCGTGGGTGTCTCTGGGAAGCTAATGCAACTTGAAAGGATGGTCCAAATAGTTTTAGTTTTTGCAGATCTTGATCATCATCTTACAGACTACATTTACGATTGACATTTACAGGACTCCCTCAATTAGGAGAAATAGGACTCTTCTTATTCTGCCCTAAATCTTATTCAAGCAGCATGTTGAGAGTGAACACCATGTCAGAGTAGAACCGTGGTGTTAAATGGGAAATGTCCATTCCTTTTACTACTATCCCTGTCCCTGCTAGACCAGCATAAAGCTGAAGCAACCTTTGACCTCTGATGCAACACCTGGAACTGATCCATAAAGCATTACAAAAAGGGAAAAACATTACTACAAAACACATATTGGGTATTACAATACTGTGGTTCAAATTCAAATTTCCCTTGTGTAACTTTGCAACTATACCTCTTTTTAATCAGATGACATGTGTTGCATGGTGTATTCTGGCTGGGAAAAAGTAAGTAGGGTAGAAGGAAAGGATGTCTGAAAATTATTAATGCATTCAAAATAGTACCCTACAAATCAAGAAATCATCTCTCACTGATGATGGCAAGATTATATTTTTCTTCTGCTAGGAACTCCTACCTTTCACAGAAGAGAAGAGGCCAATTGTAATTAAGAACATGCTGCTCTAATGATAAGTAAGGATAACAATATTTCCCAGCATTTTTATTTCTTTTTTTTTTTTTTAAGTTCAGTGAAAACAACATGATGGTGTTGACTTTGTTCACAACAGAGTCAACAATACCACTTGGGGAGTTTTTAAGGCACAGCAAACCATCGATATTCTCATGTTTTTAATAGTGATCTTATTTTCTATAATCTTGGCAGCCTTGATGCATATTATTTCCATCGCTTTCAACATCAGTGGAGCCAAAATATTTACTGTAGGTGGGTTCTGTTGAGTGTAAGTGCAATGTGTGGGGTCACAGCATATCTATTTCTAATTTTAGTATTGTTTTGGGACCAGTGCTGTGTACAAACCTAATTTACTACATGTTTGTAGTAATTTTATTTGAGAAAATACACACTCTCACAAAAATAATGACTTTAATGAAGCCCATACTTGATACAATATTCCTTTTCACCAGCCATTCTCCTCTGGCTGATGGAGTGCTCCTTCTATTCACAATAAAACTTCTGTTGATGCTGCTAAGAACATGAGAGAAACTGTTTGGCTTTATGCAAGCACAGGAATACCTGGCTGATATTTTAGGGGCCTGTCAACAGAATTAACACAGAAGAGAGTGGGGATGATTAGACTGACCTGCTTCGCAGCAGGCAATGGTCAGTCTGCCATTCACTTGGATGTTAAAGCATTAGGGGGTTGCTGTGCAGGTAATAATTTTAGTCCCTTACAGATTAGTTCTTCCTTTCTCAGTGGACTGCCTTGGAATAAAAATGTGATCTACTGGAGAGAAGTGATGGTGTTGGCAAATATGAAAATTACTCTGTTGCTTCAAAAAGTCAGAAAAAGGAGAAACTCCACCCTAGTGAGAGGAAGGAGGGCAGCCAGTCGTTTGATAAAAGGTAGATCTGACCTGCTGTTTTCAGCAAGGTGCATGTTTCTGGAAAGACTGAAGAGAGTTCAGCCTAATGGCCAGAGGGTAGGGAGGCTCCAAAGGGATATAAACAGGCTGGATCGCTGGGCTGAGACTGACAGCATGAGGTTTAACAAGGCCAAATGCCGGGTCCTGCACTTGGGGCACAACAACCCTAAGCAGAGCTACAGACTAGGAGAAACCTGGCTGGAAAGCTGCCTGGAGGAGAAGGACCTGGGGGTGTTGGTTGACAACCGACTGAACATGAGCCAGCAGTGTGCCCAGGTGGCCAAGAAGGCCAATGGCATCTTGGTTTGGATCAGAAATGGCGTGACCAGCAGGTCCAGGGAGGTTCTTCTCCCTCTGTACTCGGCACTGGTGAGACCGCACCTCGAGTCCTGTGTTCAGTTCTGGGCCCCTCACCACAAGAAGGATGTTGAGGCTCTGGAGCGAGTTCAGAGAAGAGCAACAAAGCTGGTGAAGGGGCTGGAGAACAGGCCTTGTGAGGAGCGGCTGAGAGAGCTGGGGGTGTTTAGCCTGGAGAAGAGGAGGCTGAGGGGAGACTTTACTGCTCGCTATGATTACCTGAAACAAGGTTGTAGAGAGGAGGGTGTTGGCCTCTTCTCCCAAGTGACAGGGGACAGGAGAAGGGGTAATGGTCCCAAGCCACGCCAGGGGAAGTTCAGACTAGATATTAGAAAGAATTTTTCACAGAAAGGACCATCAAGCACTGACAGAGTCTGCCCAGGGAAGTGGTAGAGTCACCATCCCTGGAGGTATTTAGAAGACAGGTAGACGAGGTGCTCAGGGACATGGTTTTAGTGGCAGACAGGGATGGCTGGACTCAATCATCCAAGAGGTCTTTTCCAGCCTGGGGATTCTATGATTCTAATGCCTTGCTTTTAAGTACTAGCCTTTTTCCCTTCATGTCAATGTTCTGATGAAATCTGCATTACCAGTTTTCCACAAGCTTTTAAATAAGGAAGAAAAACACCTTAGGTTTTCCAAAGAGCAAAAGCTTTCACCCAGGGAGTCCTTCCTAGAGATTTCAAAATTTCCAAAGGCTAACTCAATGCAAAAGATGCTTGACTTATTTCCAGGACATAGCAAACCAGAGTCAACCATGTTCACTAACCAATCAGAGCTTTCTTTAGATTCATAGAATCATAGAGTCTCCTGAGTTAGAAAAGACCCACAAGGATTGTTGTGTCCAAATCCTGTCCCTGCACAAAAAAACTCCAAAATTATGTTATTAGCTATTCACTACAGGTAGGGATTAACAGTGCTTACTTGGTAAATGAACAGGTTATAATATTTACATTGTGTGAGCTAAGGCTCCAGACTCTGTTCCTGCTTCTGTCACAGGTCTAATGAAGGCTATTGAGACCATTTTAAAACCTTTGATCCATTTCTTCTCTGACAGAAAATATGACCTTTGTTGTTATAATAATTATCTGAGCTGCTAACCTCCTACCTTTTTTTATTTTTTCTCTAAAACCAAAACTATTTATTTAGGTGCCTAGGTAATAACGTATTTTAATATCTGATTTTCTACTCTGAAAATATTGGCTTGCTACTGGAGATGTTGAATTGTTTTCCCATATTACATGTTGTTAAAGCAGTAGTGGGCCCAGGAAAATAATACTGAAGAAAAGCTTTCAGTTTAAGATATGAAGTTGAGACCTTCTTACCTCACTAGGGCAAAATAAGGTTATCATAGCAGCCGTTCTCCCTGCTTATAGTTTCAAACTTTTCTCCTGTCAGACTGGACAGTAATTGCAACCTTATCATTGAGATACTGAGAAAAATCCTTCTAAACATTAAAACATTAAAGGGATAGGGTTGGTATGTTTCTTTTCAAACATAAAACCAGAGGACTGTCTCTTAAGCCTGTTTTGGGTATGTGTTAAAAATCAACACCATTTTACTTAAGTCAAAGCATGTCTGGGAAGCGGAAAAGGGGGCATTTCTGATTCCCGCTTGTGCTCCCTCATTTACACAGTGGGAAAAAAGTGTTCCTGAAGTAAGCCCATGCTCACCCTTTGCACTTTGGGGATCCAATTTTCTATAGGTTTTACTGCCTGGACACCAAAGGAGAAGACTGCAAACTGCAGAACAGCTAGCACAGCGCTGTGAGTTAATGTATGCCTCTTCAACACTATTGCCAATGTAATTTTTAAATTACATCACTTGATCCCCATTCACATGCTTATGCTTTACCAAATGAACCTCTGTGAATCAGAGGCAGCTTGTCTTTCACTGCCTAGCATACCCCACTGGAATGCATCTCACCATTTTTAGCAATATATTTTTTAATTTCATTTTTAGCATCAGATTGAATACTATCAAATCCCCTCAAGCTCCTAAATGCTCCTCTAGCTGTTTGTTTGCTGTGTTTTCCTGCTGGAGCCACAGCCTGATGCACATTCTCAGACTTGCTGATGAGTCACCCCACAGAGGAGGATGCGGGGACAGAGCCTGCCCACTGGCCTGTGCAGCTGAAAACCAGTACTAGTTGCTATTTCGGACAACAGCAGAAATGCCAGTGTATTTGCAGCATTTTAAAGGATAGTTCAGGAAGCCAGAAGTCAAAAAAAATTCTGCTCCCTTAGTCTAATGCTGGATTTTCAGTGTTTACAAACAGCTGTTGCAACAGCCCCAAGCTCCAAAGAAATATGTGGCACATCTGAGAATCTGACAGTCGCACACAGCATTTGTTCCAGTGCATCCCTTCTAAGGCTTGGCGTAACAGGAGATGTGGTCCTCATGGTATTTGTCACCGTGGCAGCTGTGTGCATGGCAGTGGCAATAGCTCTTCCTGCAGCAAGCAGAAAGTGAGCCTGCAGACACAGGAATTCAGACAGCCTTCGCGGCAGCCAGCAAAAAATTAAGAGCAAGGTCCACTGCAGAAATAATAAAATAAAAAAGGGAATAAATAAAAAGATTCAGTGGGGGTTGATGCAGCAATTTATATATCAAAGGTGACAACACAGGGTTAAAAAAACAGGTTACAGGAGCCCCATTTCTTGCTTCAGCTGGGTTTTAGGAAAACAGCAGTACCCTGCACCTCTGCTTCACTCTGTCTCTCCCTACCCACTTTCCTGCTTACTCTGAGATCCTGCAAAGAAAGACAGCATTTACAGTCCCTACTGAGGCTTAAAGTGAACACAAAGACCTAAGATCTCTTCCCTAGAAAAGTACAATACAGAGCCAGGAGCAGAAGGGGCCACAGGAGCAACACGATGTTGCTTCAAGAAAACATAGTATACAAATGATGAAAAGCGCACACAAAAATACATGGCACCTGTTTCATTACGAAAACATTTCAACACAATTGAAATGGCTCAAGAAAGAGATGAACTTCAGTGCACAGAAGAAGTTAGGAGGGGCATGGGCTATGCACAAAAAAATACCAGACCTTGCTGTGCTATTCCCAGCAACAGCTTCTGGGTCAGACCTTGAGGTTTAACTGGGTTGTAAACTGTTGTTTCTACAGCACACCACATTAATTGATGGCAATGTCCCCTGCAGGTAGTGGAATTTCGTTTTATTTTATATTCTGGACAGGGCTTTCAAGATACCATCTTGAGGTTACATTCTTTATATAACATCAATGGTTTACGTTTGCACTACTAATGAAACCTTATAGCTTTGAAAACACACAGAGAAAAAGATGCCTGACATTTTTTACCTAAGTAAGGTTTGGAGCAAATAGATGTCAAGACTCGGGGATATTTTCACTTTTATTCTGTTAAACTTTACAAGTTTTAGCTGTGCATCTGAATTCTTCTGAGAAGCTTTGAAATTCACAAGTTCATACAATTCACAGAGCATCTGTTGTGAAAAATAAAGAGATTGTGACTTCCAATTTAAATAACTAAGATTTCCATTATTAAAAATAAATTCCTTGTTATTTAAAATAAAACCCAGAATAGTCAGCATAGGAGATGTATAAAAAAATCTGGCTTTGAAATTTCAGAATAAGCAAGGAATTTGTATGAATCACAGGACTCTATGTAGTCCATTAGAATTATATTTATGTGCAACATACTATTAGAAATTAGATGTCTTGGTGCTGTTGAAGCTTGTAGAGTTATGAATTGTGGTCTAGATCCCTAAAATACCAAACAGCATGTTAAATTATCCTGTAAAGTAGCTAAATTCCAATAAAAGAAAAACAACTAAATACTTTTAAAGAGCTGCACCTCAATGACCTATTAAGATTCTGAAAATCTTCTAATTATAAAGAATTTAACTGAGTATCAGAAGAAAATCTTTAATAGACAGAGAGCACAAGTTTAGAAAAGGATCAAACAGGGGAGGCTGGGGCCAAACAGAGGATCTTCTCTTGCAGAGGAAATTTCTGAAGCAGACTAAGAAGCCTAAAGATGTGGGTGATGGTGATGTGAAGTTGTTTCAATTGCATTTGAGGTTTGTTCAACCCTTTGTGCACTAAAAATGAAGACAAAATTTGCATGTATCAAATTCAGTGTGAATTTTGCACAGCCCTAGTTCAATAATCTAACTTTCCCAAAGCTCATTTCTGTTAACAAGCTCTTGTTGAGCATCTTTCACACAGAGATCACAAAGATTTATAAATGATGTTCTGAGAGTTTGGTTTCCCTTGACAAATAGAGACATAAAGCAGCACATTTTTGATCCTGACCTTCCTTAAATCACCCAGAGGGTAGTGGCACAGATGGGACACTGTCCTCTCAGTGTCTCCCAGTTACAAAATGCCATACCAACATTTATGTCCCATCCTCTCAGCAACATTTTTAGGGAAAGTATATTCTGATTTACAGAAATTAATTCTGATGCAGAAATAAGCCACAAATGAAATAACTGTCCTATTAGAGGCCACATATCCTGGGGTGAATTGGTAAACACGATGTCCCTGTTATTGCACTGCGCTTTGCGAGCCAGGTTGCTCTGTCAAGTTTCTTTACAGGTATGGAACATTAAGCTTTATAAGGTCTTCATCCATAGTATTTTTATTCTTTCTTTAATACTCCTGGATCACCAGCTGCTTCATCATGCTGAGAGAATATATTGATTCAAAATGAGGTGATGGTATGCTCAGGAGTGTCACCTTAGCAATGCAGGTGACAATAAAACAAACAACAAAAAGGAAATTTTGAGAGAAGTGTTTTAATAGTGTAAGTGGAATGAGGACAAAACCACCCTAAAAGGAGCAGGGACAAGCACCTCATGGTCAGCTTAAATGTGGCTCTGGCTGCAGCCCACCTATTCTGGCAGAACCTTTTGAATCATGCAGGAAAATAAACCTAACCTCAAAGCCTCTTATTGTTTGGAGAAACAATATACAAATAGATGTGCCAGGATTTATTGTTGTTTTTCACACTTCTGCACTGTGTGTAAAATATTCCCCTTGGTTACCACATGAGCAGAATATTAGGCAAAGATTTCTGCTCAGGGTTTCAGGGACATATTTACATCTCTGTCCTGTCTCTAACAAAGCTTTCTATAGTTAAATTATTCCACTCTTTGTTATTGCAAAACTTTGTCATACACATAGGGCCTCATGTCTCTACAAATGTGTCGTGTCTTACTCAGACCAGGTCCCTAGAGCAGAGCGCCGTTCATTTCAGTTGCTGGTTTTTTTTTTTTAGGTTTCAGAGATAAACACCAGATTCTCAGGGTTTGGGTTTCTTTTCTTTATTATTTCTTCCTAAGTTGTCATGGTTATCCTCTGACACCCTCTCCAAATTCTTTTTCTTTTTAACAACTCTTGTACTCTCTCATTTTTTTTTTTTACCCTGAATAAACAGGCTGATTGAAACTGGAAAGGAAGGGGGAGTGAACATTTGTGTGCAGAGAAGAACGTTCACAAGAGGCTGAAAGACATTTTTGACCCACAACCCCTCCTCCCCCACAGACTAATAGACTGCGTACCGTGACCAAAATGTCACTATTTTTGAGGTGTTTGACTTATACCTGCCTTGCATAATGGTCACTCTGAAGAGAATTTTGGCAGTCAGTTGACCACTAAATATGAAGCTGATTTTTTGTATTATTCTTATTTGTTTTACATTGTGGTTAGGCTTTCAATATTTTTTTTGTGAGGGGTTAAGGCTGGGAGGGTATGTAGAGGGGAAAAGACAGAAAGACAGAGAGAAAAAGAAATAACCCAAAGAGATGCAGCAAGATAGAAAGTTAGAAGGACAATTTACACACACAGACAACCCACGTAGACATGCCAGAGAATTTAAAAATAGGATAGAAGAGAGGAGTCATAAACAGACCCTTTTCCTTAGGAAAACACATCGTCTCTCCGAGGAGCATCCTGAGCACAGAGCACAGCAGATCTGTCATTACAAGGTGTGCTGGTGCAGTTACTGTCTGCAAACTTGGCTCTGGCACCGCTCAGCCCAGCTCCTCTCCCTGTTAGCTCAGCAATTTCCCAGTGGTCAGCCAGTCTTGCCATAATCAGACTCTGGCGCCACAAGTGCATTTCTTAACTGTACTCTGTACCTTGAAATGAATGCATACTAAAATATACTAAACCACACCGATTCTGGATTAGCCATGACAGCAGACTTGACAGCTCGACACTGTATTTGCTTATACAGCCTACCTGATAAAAAGGATGCCAGCTGCAATGAATGGAGTGTTTTCACGATCTCTTTGTTAGTTTTATGGTACATGGAGTATGAATTATTTCACTCTTGTTCCACTCTTTAAATGGTTTTAAACTGGGAGCTTCTCTGGTTTACCAGTAGTTAGTAGGCAGTCTAGGTGAAATCTGGCTGGCCACAAGAGATAAAGTGCACAGAGGACAGACAGTTTTGGAATGAGTTTCTCCTAGGGAAAGGAGAAAATTTTCTATTCTTTTTACTCTTACACACTTGTAGCACGTGGCTTATCATGCATCCAACTAAGAGTGAGTTATGTTAAATTATGTAAAGGCTTGATTGCCCAGTCAGATATTGCTGTAACTCATAAATAAGGGTGCCCTAAGATTTACAACCCTTACAGATGTCATTTAAAGATGATTTTCCATTTCACAAAGGCTCAGATTTTACAAGCCTTATTCAGACTCAGCAATACTTTCTTCCCCGTTGTTTTCATGTTATCATGTCCAAAGCCCCACACTATTAGGGCCTGTATCATATGTGACAATTAAAAAAAAAAACAAAATAAAGATAACACACAAAATACAAGCAAAATGATGTGCAAGATGACTGAGATTAAATTCAGGTAGTTTTCTGCAGCTGTTCTGTCATGTTTTGCATGCAGCTAACATGAGAAAGCTTTGAACCTAGTTTTTTTTTCTGTTTTCTTTCCCACAGCCATGTAATGGTAAAAGAGCCACAATTCACAAGTGATGGTTGCTAAAAGCACCTTGCATTTTGGTAATTTTACCTAGAGCAGCTGTTATCATAATCCTACTACAGCAACAGTTATTTGTCATCATTAAAAGAAAAAAAAGGTTAAGGAGTCCTTACAAACCTGCATTCATGATATATTTTGCATGATAATTTTATCTAGCATTCATGAAATACTCAAAACACAAAGTTTTTGCTTTGCCTTGTTTTTGAAGAACAAAGTCATTTTCTGAGTTATTTTTGAGGCTTTGGAAAGGATAATATAAAGCACAGCATTGCATGTTTTCCCCTCATGTGGAGCACAGTGTGGGTCCCCACAGTTTGCTTCACTTTTGCAGACCATTTTGCTCTCAATGAGAAACCCTTGACAAACTTTCTCAGCTATTTCTCAGCAGCTGTTTATTTTTGATATTTTTCCTTCGTGAGACCTGTAGGTTTACTCTCAGCCTTTTTTAGTTTAGATGCATCAGATGCAGTATTCTTCTCATGTAAAACACATATCAGATGTCTGGACTGCATTAAGCTGAGTAGGCAGCTGGGACCTGACGCATGTTGTAATTTTGTAAGAAAAGTTCATGGCAAGGGAGTTCCTCTTGATTTACAGTTGTGTAATGGAGAGTGAGTTCAGTCTGGGGACTTTGGTGTGCCTTGGTGTGACCTCAAAAGATTAAGATGAAGGGGCTTCTACTGGAGTGGTGTTGTCTTTGGTGTGACTGTGGTCTGCAAGGTATGCATTTTCCAGGCAGAGCTGAGAGGGCTGTCAGGCTTTTGGGTGTCTCTGGGACAACTGAAGCTGAGCCTCCTCTTGCCTGGGAGAGTGTCAGTGGAGCAGAAGATCGTGGTCCACCTTTTTCATTTAATCAGTGGAAATGGCTCCAGAACTTCTTTGTACATGGAAGCAGACAGTGCTAAAGAACGGTTCGGGCTGCTTTTGTTCATTTATCAACCTGCTTAGGTAGCAGAAGGGCTGTTTCAGTGCATGTGACTTAGGGCAGCCTTATGATGGAGGCAGTAACTTTACTGACCTTCACTTTCTGACTCCTTTGTATAAGATAGCTCAACTGCATTTCATGAACGGTTGGAGCTTTTTTTTTACTTTCTTATTTAGATACTGAATTTAGGCAGCACAGCAGAGTGAATGACATTTATGTGAAGTGATATTATTTTTCATATTTTTCCCTAAACTTGAAAATTTTGGCATTGATTCCTTGCTCACTTCCCACTGAACTAAATTGGTGCTTCTCAGATACTGACAGCCATGCACATAAGGTGAATGAAGATTGAGACAATTGTCAATTTATCCTGTAGAAGTGCTGGTGCTTCAGAGTTTTTGTGCAGACACTGTTCCGATGCTGGTAAGAATGCTATTACACTCAATTAAACATTTTCCTGACTGGCTGCTTTCTTTTTGATTGCTTTCTATTTTGAGGGGGGTAGGGGGAGGGGAAATAAAGTAAAAATAATTATAAAGTATATTTTAAAGTAAACACAAGCAGCTCTATTTGCATGTGAAAAATTATATGCTCTGTGGAGAAATGGGCTGAGGCTTGCACTGACAATCTATTTTGGCACAGACCACGCAAAATCACATGGAAGAAGTTTGTATCTGTAAAGGGAATTTTTATAGACACACCAAACTCAAGAAATTGAGTTAAATGTCCCCAAGAGAGGTGCAGAAAAAGCCCAGTGAAGACACAGGCCATGCAGAGCCTTTGCAGGACACCGTGACTCCAAGGCTGGAAGAACAAAAGCAGCATAAGGACACCAGTGAGGCCAGCAACTTTGAAATCCTGACTTTGGTCAACATTTCTAAAGTTATGGGTTCTCATTCAGCAATCTGGAACAGCTACGGCACCTCTAAAATGCCTGCAACATGCTATGCAGATGGATCTGCATGAAGTTAATGCTGAATTGAATTAATTTGCATAGCATTAGTTCTCACAGACTAGTAAGTATTTTTCCATTCCTTTGTACATTGTAATTCCAGCCAGACAGTTTTTATTCTGCTGCAACTTCCCTTCAACACAGGCATGGCTTCATGTCTGACCATTAGTCTGTAATGAGCACTAGTTTTCATCATTTCTCTTGAGTCAGCACTCAGGATCAGAGCCCTTGACAAAATCTGCACTTTTCTGTGTTATTTCTACTTCCTTTATTGCATATGGCATGGGGTTGCATTACCCTTGATAAATGTGCCCCTCAGCTTCAGGCTGATGTCCTTTTGTCAAGATGCAGCTAAAGAGCTGCAGAGTTCTGCTCCAGGGGAGACAGAAAGAAAGGGGAAGAGATGAGAAAAGCACAAGTGAAACTTTCAGCACAGCCGAGCGATGAGTTACTTCCCCTCATGCAAGACACAGGAGAAGACCCATAACTGGCCATGCTACCCAGCCAAAAATTAAAGGAGAAGAGTTTAAAGACAAAGTCATCAGGGTGTTCCTCTAAAAAAGGATGGGCAGAGGATGGGCAGCCAGGGTGAAGATACCTCCCAAAGGGAAGAGGACACTGCTGAGTGGAAACACCAGGCTGACAGGGCTCGAGGTCAGGGCTGCAAAGCTGCACCAAGGAGGTGAAGGTGTCACCCAGATGCTAGACAACAAGCCTTCTCCTCCACAGCAGACGGAGAGGGAGAAACTTGCTTTAAAGTCATGGGGTACAGAGGAATGTAATTGAAAAACCAAAGTGCAAACGAACAGATGCTATTTTTCAAGGACAACAGCTTTAACATTTTCCATAATCTCTCTGAAAGGCTCTAACTTTGCTGATATACAACAAACGGTCATTTTGTTTTGCATGAAACCACAACATTTCTTAGTAAGAGGAAGAGATATTGAATAAATACCCTAAGGTATGCTACAGGCTGTGAGATAGAAAGGACGAAACTGATCAGAAGGACCTTCACAGGGCACTGAGAAACTGGGTGTTTATTGCCATCATATGCATAGGCAGGATAACCTGGATGTGTGAGCATCAGCATGTGGGGAAAGAACCAGGCTCCTACTTCTCTTCCCGAGGAGCTGTCGCAGCTGCAGCCAAGGCTCTGCCATTGCAAAAGTAGCTGCAAGATAGGTCAGTGAGAAAGACTGGCTAGCAAGGTCTGTCAGCAGAGCTGCACAGAGCATCTGACAGACATGGTAATGCAGGAGACGATGGCCTATCTCTTCAAGAAAGGTGGCCATTTAAACAAGTCCCCCCTGGGAAAAACCTGTATTAGAAGTTGTGGGAAGTCAGGGAGAGAAAGTCAAACAACATAAAGAACAGAGAAACAGAAAGTTATGCCTAGTGCCAAAGGGAAGAAAAAGACTAAGCTTTAAGCTAAGAAGGGGGGAAAGGCCAGGCCTGCTTTCACAGGGAAGAAAAAGAAAAAGGTTTGAGCACAAAATCAAAAGGAAGGAAAAGGACAAGCTGAAAGCCAGAAGGGGAAAGAGGGCAAAAATAAAGTCAGACAGAAGAAAGAAGTACAGTGTGTTAACAGAGAGCCTGCTGAATAGGAGGCAGGATAATTCTCTCAAAAGTAAAAAAATTGATCTCCTCGTGTTTTCAACATACCCAAGCATTTCTGTAGTTAAAAATGGGAACTGGGCTAAAATGCACAGAACATGTTATAATCTGCTTATCTGAGTACACTTGAAAGCAAAGCAGCCATTTGTGTCACTTCCATGACATTACTAATACCGTGCCTTTGGTATCCACAAGGAAATCTTGGCATGGCTGGGGTGTGGCTTGTAGCATGGGCACAAGCAGAAGAAAACCTATTAAGGCCACAGGCACTCAAAAATCTGAAGAGTAATGTTCCTAGAAACCTGAATTTTGTTGGATCACCAGTGATGTGCTTAGAGTGAAATAGTAATTTTGTCCTAGTGGGAAAAATAAAATATTACACAAGACAATGACAACTCAAATATTTACAGGTGAAACAAGTAATAAAGGCAGAGATGTTGTCAGATCTAAAGATAAACAGAGAACTGACAATTTTAAGTGACTAACATAAAATTACAAGAGTAAACATTCTACCTAAGAAGTCTAAATTCATCTGCTGCAAAGTCAGGAAAAAGTGAGTACTGCACATGCCACTTATGAAGAGTCTATTTATACCTAAGAAGAGAATACAATAAAGTTCCTAGATGCATACTTTATCCTGGCAGAAAGATACATAGTTCCCCTAGATCTTTGTTTAGAAGATGAATTTGGAAATGGTTTGATGAAGGCATATTTGATTTTCCACTCTGCCGTTGAGCACAATGGACAGGCTGCAGCATTAGAAGACAATGTACAGTAGGATGCACAAGAAGTGTGCCTTTATCTTCCAAGTTACAGATTTATTGATTTTAATAAGTAGAAAATAACTATGCGGACATTAGACAAACACAGATTTGACACAGACTGAGAAAAAGCTGATAAATGTATTAAACCAATGGAGGTTTTGTTATGTGAGTTTGGGAAATTTCCAATAACAAAGAATGCCAAAAGGCCTGTTTGCGAGTCTGACAAAGATTCTGCAAAGCTAAACAAGATAAATATTATATGATTTTTCTCAGACACAAATTGTTCTGCATTGCATAAATGTAAGAACAGGTTGCTCTACCCTTGCTTGGGCAAAGTAATGCTTACTTTTGCTATTACTGGGACTGACGTCATACAACAGGCACTCTACCTGAACACTTGCAAAACATGTATCAACCTGGGAAAAATGGTATAAGGTTGTCGCCCAGGACCAGTGGCCATGGGTGCAAGTTCTTGCTTCCTTCAGGATTCTAGGTCTGTGTCTAAAAGCAGGCTTGATAGGATTAGCACATTATAAAGCTCTGTAGGGATGGATAATGAGGATTTCTGCTCACATTTCCTGTAAATTGTAAGAGTCTAATGAGGTTTATGGAGCTAGTGCAAGTGGAATTTTAGAAGCTTTTGCTTTAGTGCATGACCAGATGGTGGTGAGAAGAAGAGTGGTTGGGCTTCCACAGTGGAAATTGTGACTGATTGGGTGATAAAATAAAAGCATTTGGAAAAGGGGGGTGGGAAGGCATCGGACTTGAAAAGATTGGAGATGGAGGAGTAAGTTTGGGGTAGAGGCGAGGAATTCTGCACCACTACAGCAATATTCAGGAAGCTGCTATGTGTAGGAGCTCTTGTTTCAGTGAAGGCACGGCTAAAAAGTATGAACTGCAGAAGGCACAACTCCGAATTGTAGGAACTAAAGGAAGCATAAGCACATGCGCAGTACAAGAGAAAAACAAAACATTGAGGCTCATCGTTAAATAAGCATCTTTCCTCTGATCTACTAAGTGAGGTGGAAGTCATATCAAAAAAAGAAAAGTAATCATGGCATTAAGTCAGTACCATAATGTGTCTATATACCTTGAAGGGGATTTAATTCAATGTGCATAAGGTGCCTAAACTCTACCAGTGCCTTCCAGTGCCTTCAGATTTTTGAGTACTGTGCTTTTTAGGAAGCTTGCATCAATGCATGTGTATGCATGTGGAATTAAGGTAAGATTCTCCAGGGGTACAGAGGGATCTCTCAGAGCTGACACAATGGCTCACTGGATCCGATTCTAACCTCAGGGCTGATGCTGTGCCTGCAGAAATAAAAACATGTGCACACTTTTAATGGTCTGCTTGCACACATCATTGTACTGGGATGTCTAAGCCAGTGAGTGTGGGGTCTGCATACTGAGGACCTTTGGCTTTTGGAATGAGTCCTGGGACATTTGAACCACGATGTTTCAGAGATGTGAAAGCATGTCAGAAACAGGAGGAGGTTTAAAACCAAGACTTTCAAAGTGCTGGGTGACTCAGATCTTAACTCCTGGTTTAGGTAGAGGGAGGAGGCCGGATAGTGTGATTAAAGGGCAGAGAGTGTCAAAGTCATCCATAATTACCATAATTTTGCATTTCTTGAGCTATTTGAGTTTGTGTCAGAATGTTAATGTTATTTAAAGTATACTACATTGTTTGCCTGTTTGTGTTAGAAAAGAGATGAAATTGCAAATTTAAGGAATATATCAAAATTCCCACAGTATTCCGAGGAATTCAGACCTGCATCTCCAAGCCACCCTCAGAGGAGATATGGCTGACAGACTTTGAACCAAGGTTTTGCTTTGGCTTTATACTTCCTCTTTTCTTCTTTCTCTCACAAGCACATGAGTAATGGATAGGGTGAGATTTCTTCCTCTCTCTCTTTATTTCTTTTTTTCTTTCTTTCTTTCTTTCTTTCTTTCTTTCTTTCTTTCTTTCTTTCTTTCTTTCTTTCTTTCTTTCTTTCTTTCTTTCTTTCTTTCTTTCTTTCTTTCTTTCTTTCTTTCTTTCTTTCTTTCTTTCTTTCTTTCTTTCTTTCTTTCTTTCTTTCTTTCTTTCTTTCTTTCTTTCTTTCTTTCTTTCTTTCTTTCTTTCTTTCTTCCTTCCTTCCTTCCTTCCTTCCTTCCTTCCTTCCTTCCTTCCTTCCTTCCTTCCTTCCTTCCTTCCTTCCTTCCTTCTCTCTCTTTTTCTCTCTCCTTCTTCTTTCTTTCTTTCCTTCCTTCCTTCCTTCTTTCCTTCTTGAATCAGTTGCATCTAAATGTTTAAATGCCAGCTAGCTTTTTTCCAGGGTTTACTCTTTCTATACATTCTCTGTTTTGTATTTTAATGCATGTGAAAATGTACAATGACTACATGACATGAGCTATGTGCACCTGCAGTTTGAGCATCCCACAATACTTGATATGGAAAATAGGTTTTACAGCTTTCATTTATTAGGTACTGGTATATTTTTATTTTGTGGTGTTGAGTTCTCTGGCCAATGCTCAGCATCTTTTCCATGAAATATCATGTCTGTCACAGTGGTCCCATCTTTAGAAGATGATGGGGAGTGAGACGGGTTGATACAAACTGCAATCCAGTGGTCTTACTCAGGCCAGGAAGCAGATCTGAGGGTGGAAAGTGGAAATGGTATTCGTCTCAGCAGAATAAAGGAAGTATCATCAGAAGACAATAACTGAAAGGAAGTGCATATGGAAACACCCCATTACCCATATCGAACAGCAGTAAAACTTCATGCAGCTGAAGGAGGTTTATGGGGTCTTTGAAGCAAAGCAACCCACAGCTGTCATCTGACCAATCTATGTGCTTTTTTAAATTAGTATTTTGAGTTATTTGCCACCTTTTTATGACTGGCATGCATAACTCTAACCTTCATGTATATATATACATAAAGAGTCAGACAAAACATGCATGTATTTGTCCATGTTCTGATATAAGATGAAGAACATGTTCAACAAAATAGTTTTATTGATCCAAAACCTGAATGAAAAAGTCCCCAAAGATATCCCAGAAGTGGGACTCCCTTCATAGTTGAACATGTAAGAGGAACTGAGTCACAATCATGGTTTGGCTCATACAGAAGTAATGTTCTTGCTCTCTTGAAACTGGTAGCTTAACCTCAGCTGGCAGCAGCAGAAACACAATCAATTTTAAGTGAGATCTTACTTTTACAGTCT
The DNA here is from genome assembly GCA_033459285.1 of Clamator glandarius. NCBI lineage: Eukaryota > Metazoa > Chordata > Aves > Cuculiformes > Cuculidae > Clamator > Clamator glandarius. The sequence goes on from JAUNZM010000789.1 coordinate 402,567, forward strand.
AAGACCAAATCTTCATTTGCTTTTGTTTCTTTTTCCAGTTTTTACTTAAATTTGGCACTTGAAAGCTGGATATAGCTTTCAGGGGCTGAACCGTTGAAATGGATGAAATGTTTTCAGGGAAGTGTATAGCTAGCCTGCTCTAATTTTAATCAGAGGAGCACTGTTCAAAAGTGGTTTTCAGACACCCATAACTCTATCTTTGATAAATTTGACTGTGGTAAATAGAAAGCATGAGCTTCTGACAATAATTTGAAAAATTTGCATTTTATTTAATATGTTTTACATCTTTCTTTGATGATTTTTTCATGCATTTGTGTTCAGTGCAGCTTTATTTACATAAGGTCCATCTAAAAATGTATTTATAAGTCTTTGTCTAAGAAACTGCTCCTGTTCAGTAGAATAAGAAAGTTAGTGATTCAGTGAAGTGCTTAAATCCAACAGGTATGCACCTTAAGTAGCTTGTTAAAAAGATATGGCCTAAAAAGCACAGTCTTAAAGAAGAAACACAGCATGTTTTCATCCATCTAGAGACCAGGAATGCTGCCATCCGACAGGGATGCCTAACATATGACAGTAAGAGCGAACGCTAACACAAGCCATCGTTTCCTCTCCATCCTTTCCAAGTCCCTCTGTCTGCCACAGCACATGCCCAGACACAACCCATGTCCTCAGTGTAGGGTGTGTTTGTTCCAAAATCTTGCTCTGCTCAACGTGGCATGCTGTGCTGTGCAGTTTAAGCAAAAAGGGGGAGGCTGCTACTATATACATCTATTAGGAGACAGAAATGCATAACATGGGACACAACAGCATGGATAAATCGTGCAAAGTGCCTCAGAGATGTACACAGAAATGTACGGTCTCCACAGGCTTCCCAAATCATGTGTTAAATAATAAAATTTCACAGAATCATGAAGGAAAGAAATTATTCTATGTATTCTTCAGTCCTTCTGATATGATGCTGTCCAGTCCTTGCATTGGACTGCAAGGGACAGAAGACACCATCAAAGTTGTTTTCTTCCTTTAGTTAAGGTCATGTCACTAAAAGACCAAAACTACCCTAAACTCCTAACAGTTCAAGAAAAAAACACTCTAGTTATGTTGAGTATTAGCAAACCAAGGGAATTCGGTTTAGGCTGTCTCCATTCTCCAGCAGGCAGTCACCTTCTATGCCATAATCAGACCGCATTCACAGTAGTGTGTGTGAACCCACTCTGCCCACTCTCTTCTTCTGCAGCCCACATGTGCCTGTGCCAAGCTCTCCACTGGCAAGGGATCTGATGATGCAAGCAGAAGCATCAGGTTGGTAATTTGAAGCTAGGGGTTGAGGGAAAATTAAAAAAAAAAAAAAAAAAAAGAGGAAAAAGAAAGGTCTTCCAATTGCTTATGATTTTCAGTTTGCCAAGCAGTAAACAAAACCCCTAGAGCCGCCAGCTCCTTCAAAATTGCCATTTTTATCCATACTGCTCCACCAAGCAGCTCAGAGAGGTACCCGCAGTATCCTGACACAAAACCACAGGAGGGTGTGGTTCCTGCTTCTGCTGGGCATAGAACAGGGAAGCTATTTATTTCGGGTGCATCTCTATTCAGTGAGTCACGTTTCGACTGGAAAATTGGCCACAGCTTTCTCACAGATCTTTGTTGCCAGCAAAGCTGGCATCTTACCCAATTCCTCCCAGCTTCCTTTCTCCCCCCACCCCCAACTCCCTTCCCCAGGTGGGCTGCCTTTACATTGTTAAAGCCCCCATTTATTAATAGTCATTGTTCCATGTTAACCTTGAGAGTCGGGGAGAAAGGACAGTGAAGGGCGTAGCTGTGTGCTATAATGAGCATTTGGTGCTATAGCAGGTGGGAAAGGCTTTGGGGATCTGGGCAGATTAGAAAGAGAGGGGGCTCTAGCAGATGTTGAAGCAGGATGATGTATTGCTGTTCACTCTGGGATTCAGACAATACCAGCACAAAAGTAGAACAGGGAGATGGGGAAAAAAAAATTGATCCCTTCTGATACAAACTGGGCTACAAACCAAACATGCTTGAAAGTGAGCATTTAAAAAAGACAAATACGTTACCAGGCCCAGCACCTTCTCCTCTCTGTGACTGCCAGATTTCTCTTTTAAAATCACCATCTCAGGTTTGATTTATTTTACATTAACTTAAGCCTTGAAGCGTTAAATACAGCTTCTCCTTCCTTTCCCCTCCTCCCAGGCAGAAATTTGAAATGAATGCATCTGAACTTCATCTTCAGCAACACCCACCTCACAGTCAGCCCAGACAGGAGACATACAGCAGCTGTAAATAAGGTCTCACCTACATACCAAAGGTCAACAGCACTTAAAAGTTCAGTTGCTTTCTTCAGCTCTTATTGTAGCACTTCCAAAATCTTTTAATGGCATAATTTCTAGTCTCATTATCCCTTGTAGCATAGTCAATCTGAAAAGTAAATGACACACCATTTCCTATTAGTTAAATACCTACCTAAAAAAATACATGTTAAGGTGACTAAAACCACATCTTAAATGATAAAATTTTTGTCCTGTGGAGGACTAACACCTCAAGAGGCAACGGTACATCTAGTGTAATAAATACTCTACAGAAGATGAAAGACAGTCAGGCTCTGCTTTGACCTTGATTTTCTGGAATGCAAATCAAAGTGAGATACTGGGTGCACAGCTTATTGAAAAATGAAGGTTTTTAAGGCAAATACCTAAATATGGATATTAGGACCTTAGTTTTAGTGTCCCACTAGAGTTGAAAATCTAGGCCTAATTTTTGTTTCTGTTTGCAAAAATGTTGTCAAGGAGCTCACATCTTTCTGAAGTTTCTTAGATAATTAAAATTGTTCTCTGTGAAATAATTTCTGATCAGCAGATCATCTGCTTTTGCATTCTTTACATGTGAGTAATGTTCAAAATCTGGGTTACTCGGTGTTGACTGGTATGAGTCAATGCATTGACTAATGAGTGCACCTGAAACTGTTGGTGTAAAGGAGTTTATGCACAGAGTGTTTCATGGACAGATGCAGGTTGGACAGTGGATGCAGTGAAACAGCTCAGGCTAATACTTCCCTGCATCCTTGAAATTCTTCAGCCATCCCCAGTTTCTGACTACAGAAAGCTGACAAAACCCTCAGCAACAATAACCTTCCCCATCAGAAGAAAAACAATAAAACAACAAAGGATATTACTGTATCTGCTATCTTTAATGGAGTTGTGTGTAAAGGGGCAAAAATATCCTGATTCCTACAGGCATCAGCTTTAATAGCCTTAAAATGGCATATAACAGGAATGCATGGAAATGAAAGAGGAATGGTTCATTGCAATAGTTCATAGCAATGTTGACCATCTGTAAATCCAAAGTTGAGCTTGAATTAGCAAGGGCTTTTCTGATAACTGTCAACCAAAGCCTTCCTCCTCCAGGAGAAACTGTCTGCTCTCCTCCTCAGTAATTACTGGCCGGTGGAGCTTGTGTGAGTGGTCTAGTCATCACTCCTGCCCCAAAGGCTCTGCAGGTGATGCCAGGGAACATCCTTTTCTCCTACACTCCTCTCACATGGGGATAGAGGGATGTGATATCACTTTCCAGGAGGAGCAGGGGTTTAAAGTGCGAGTGAGGCTTTCTCCCTTGTTACACATCTATGCTTAAATAAAATATCTTTTGTGAGTTTATCAGGCGACAGCTATCCCTTGCCTCAATTAGCAGATTCCAATTAAAAAAAAAAAAAGAAAAAAAACAATTAAGAGAAGCTTATCACCATATTTGCAACAAGTGCCCTCTTCACCCCCTCCTCCAATACGTGCCAGTGCAGGGGAAAACCAGCTGCCTTCCTGCTACTCATCCCCTTTGTGGCAAAGACCCTTTTCCATCCACCTATATTTTCACATTTTATGTGAGGTTTTCTGTTCATGGCTGGGAAAAAATACTGAAAATTAAAATTGGGTAAATTAGTAGTACTTAATAATGCCTAATGTGTCAGTCGTGGTTTTTATGAGCAATTGCATTGCATGATGAGCAGCACCCAAAAGCACATTCTCCAGAACAGTCTAGGATGTGACCCTTATTCCTTGTCTAAACAGACATGACCTAAAATAATAAATAGAATATATATGAGACAGTAAGGCATAGCCAAGGGCTTGTGACACACTTTAACTTGTGTTTTCATCCGGCATCTAGAGATCTCAGGTTTGGACTGCAAGCTTTGCTAGCACATAGCATAAGCTTCTCTCCAAATCTAATTGCATCAAAATGGGAAATATCAGGGAAAAAATGATCACCTCATTTTGCTCTAATCATTGATAACTACGTGGTACCAGGAATATCACTAAGCTCTTGTTTAGGCTCCAAAATATGAATCCCCTACTCTTTGTTAGCTGCTACCCTCTGACCACTAGCCTCAACAGAAGGGGCTGAGGCCAACTGCTTCCTTTGTTCCAGACCAGGTCACCATTATTCCTAGGGTCTGGCAGTCAGGAAGGAACTTACAGAAAACATAGAAATGAATGAGCAATTAAAATGGAGCAACTTGAAGCAAAATGTCAAGAGGAGTCTTATAGAGTCCATTCTTATAGCAGCTGCTGCTTGTTATATGCAGAGCTCCTTCTGGAGTCAGTGGTCATTGGACAGCCAGATACAAATCACCGTTTAAGAAAATCAGAGGAAAAAGAGAAGAGTTAACTAACAAAGCTTGTTAATTGGATCTATGGACACAGCTAAAATAAAAAAAAAAACCTTGAAATATGGTTTGATTTATTGGTATGCAGAATAAGCTTTGAGAAAAATAAAAAAAAATATCTCTGAAATGAAAGGGAAATATGTTTCACAGTGGAAAAAAAAATTAAAAAATCAACCCAACAATCTAGAAGTGCTGACTGGGAATAACAACAAAAGCCAGATGGCATAAAATGGCATCTTTAGGGATTATGTGGCATAAGGAGCTGTGCACAAAAGCATGCTTCGAGTCCTTAAAAATCTATCGCCAGTCACTGAGCATGCTCAGTGTCCTTAGATAGCCACATTAACTTACTTAATGTGCTCTGGCCTTAAAAGCTGGACAATCATCTCTACCATTTAAGCTCTCTGCCCTTCGTTATCCTCAGCAGTTCATCAAGCTTCCTCTGCTGTGCTGTTATATATCCCCAGCAACCCAGGATATTCTGCTTTATCAGAAACTTGAAAGAGGATCCTTTATCATAATTAACAACACAAATCACACCCCTATAGGCAAATGACTCCTCCCACTATCTTGTTCATTTATTGTGAACGGTAAAGAAGCTTTAAGGAGCTCTCTTAAACTTCCTCCACACAGATCTGCAACATCACTAAAATGTTTTCCCATAGTGAGGATATATAGAGGCAGGAAACGTATTTTCATCTGCCCACCCAAAATTATGCTGTACTGGATGTGAATGCAAGATTGAGTCATTGAGTCATTAGCGAAACATCCATTTAAACAACTCATTAACTTAATACCGTAACCAGTATTGAACTTCACATTTGTCAAAACTGAAGTACTCTCAGCTTTTAATTCTAAAAAGACCCTGCCTACTCCTTTTCATCTCTCCACCAACAAGGAAATACTCTAAAAGCAATCAAAACCAAGCCCAGTATCATTTACATTACAATCATAAAAAGTCTCATCACTAGTTCAGACATCTAGACACCATATTCCATTTGCTTGTGGAGATTTACAAAAATCTGCTTAACAGCAAAGAAGATTTCCCTCCTCAGACCATCAGCTTCTAAACTCAGTCTTTTTTTCCTTTCTCCAGTGAAGGATTTATGAATATAAAAAGAAGTAAATGAATCAGCTTTTTCTAGTTACACAAGAACCCAAGGCTTATTTGGATCAAACCTGTAGTAAAAATGTTGCCTTGTAGAAAACCTCTCCAACAAGTCTGTTGTAGTTGCAGACCTTTTCTTTAAAAATACAACAATATCTTTCTTATAAATATTATTAGGCCTATAGGCCATATTATTAGGCCATATTAGGCCTATAGAATTCACTTACAAACACATGACGTGCAAGTACAATCATCTGGTTCAGTACGCAACTTTATTCCAGCCAGTTTTGGATCCTACTGGAGTGAAACCCACAATATTCAGGAACGGAGCAAAAGTCCCCAGTATCACTGGAATTCTACACATTCTGCTGGATCTACTTTTAATTAAATGTTATACTATGCTGGCCTTATTCTGAAAAGCTTAGATCACTGTGAAATATTGCACTACTTTTTTTTTTTTTTTTTTTGCTTAAATGGTGTGTGAATTTGTTACTCATGAAATGTGCCAGATTGACAGTCCTCAGTCCTCCTGCATCCACAGAATGGATGGAACAGTAACATAATCTCCTGAACGTTTTCTGGCATTGATGGGAATAATTTCACTTGGCTTCTAATTTTGATAGAAATAGTCAGTCCTCATAGCAGGAAATGAACTTTAACAAGATAAGTCCTCTCAAAAGACTGCTGAAAAATATTTATTTTAGTTACTGCAAGACAGGTACTAAAAGTACCTAGGAGTGAGGGAAAGGAAAAATAAGAACTCAGATTCTCTGTATGCATCTGAAAGGTGTAAAATCACTTCATATCTGTCTGAAATTTCCAGCGTGACTTTCCCCACAGTGACGGAATGCCTGATTGGAATTCCAATCAGGCATTCCGTCACTGTGGGGAAAGTATGGTATATACCATTTCTATTCCCCCTCCTGTGGATCTTGGTACGCAGGGTGCATTGTGAATAACAAAAGAACACAGTTATTCTCCTCTGTCATCTATGAGTCAAAGATGACCCTGTAGAGCCATGAAAATGTTGTTCCATTTGCAAACAGCCCAGAACTCCCCTTTATTGCCTTAGAGTGTCAAACAATTGACCTGGAAATCACCTCTGCTGGAAAATTAGCTGTGACTAAGTCCCTTGTAACTCTTCCTTGTGAATCAGGAGCAATTGAAACATGAAGAATATTTAGATGAGGATTTATGAAGTCAGAACTGTCCTGATTAAGTTGAACTGAAAAAGATCAGGGAAATAGCAAAGCAGTTAAGAAAAATACAGTTGAACCTAGGGAAAATGTGTAGCTCAGTATTATCTTTGTATCGGAGAACCTGTCTGACAGAGCAGATTTAGCAACAGCCAATACTCTCTGAGTCCTTCACCACAAGGCTGCCCATTGTATCATTTTGAGGGCAAAACAGTTGAAGTGAATATCCATGAGAACCCCATTACCAGAGGGAAATGATTTTAGTGCAAGCTAATGGAAACCACATTACAAGAGTAAATTATCTTACTGCAAGCCTATGAAAGCCACATTACAATGGTCAAACAATCTCATTTCAAGTCCACTGAGACCACGTTAATAAAGCCATTATCAAAGTAAAATAATTTCAAATGAACTCCATGGGAATTCAGTTTTAAATGGCAACAAGATTTCAATGTATGTAGAAAAAGCCCCCCAAATGCTCTTATGGCGTACTTTCAAATGTACAATCAAAGTTAGGGGGGGCTAACTACATGACTATAAAAAAAAATAAAAATGGGTACAGCCTTTTCCAAAATCTACTAATTTGTCTAACAATTTGCTATTAATTACCATTCGTGTTCTATTTATTGCTTCCTTTCCAATGCGTGACGTGTGTTCATTAGAAAGCAATACATGCAAAATGAATTCTAAAACATTTCAAGAAGTCATTATGAGAGCCCAAAAGGCAGTAACCTCATTCAGCCACTTGTGACAAGCATGCGTACAATATTCTGGGAAGGGAAAAGCTGCAATAAGTTCTTCTCCCTTTGCTTCTCATGTGCCAGGAGCAATAATCATCATGGACCATATGCTGAGAAGAGTACAGGATTTGTGTCTGAATTAATCTGCAAAATAGACTATCTGTAGAAGGAGGAGGAAAACGGAGAGCCTGTATGCTCCCCCTTGAAACTGGGAAGGCTGTTCTACTGTAAAATATCCCGTTGTGATATTAATCAGTTATACACACATCTATGTGCACTCAGTTGTACACATGCACCACAAACTACTTCAAGAGATGCTTTCACATTTTCTTTTTATTTATTCCCCAAAACCTCTTTTGTTTTCACTCCTGCTTTAGGAAAACAAACTTTTGCCATCAAAAACTAAATGAGAAATTATTTCCTTTTTTTTTTAGAAATGGTACCAGACACTCATCTTTAATGGATCAGTCCAAACATCAGCAAGTCTTTTTGGCTTTCTAGAGTGACCAGCCAGGAAGCTTACAGTGCAGCATATTCACACTCTTTCAATCTCAGTGAATCTCTAATGCTCATCTGCAAAGGAAAGGAGATTTGGCAGAGTAGGGTTGAGCCTGCTTTCAACAGAATAAGCTATCATTTATTCTCTAAGAAATTCCCTAGAAGTGTGCATTGGAGTCTACTCAAGCTGAAACTGTTATTAAAGGTGGCTCCCCAGAATAAAATAAGAGGGACCAATACGTGATTCTGTGGACACCACTCTGGTACTTGTATGCTGAGTATGTTTTAACATACAAAAGAAGCTGTATCAGAAGAAACAGAAGAAACCTCTTCCTTTACCCTGAGTCTCGTATCCTGGGTTACCTCTTGAGGTGCTTTCTAGCCTTACATTTCCATGAGTCTACAACCATGCTTAGCAGGTGTCAGATCAGCACCTCAGCTACGCCTACGAAACTCAAACCATCTACATGCAGAAAACACAAAAACATTTTGTCATAAGAAGGACCTGGCTTAACTCTTAGTAATTGGGTGAAAGATTTTGCTTTGTACCTTTAGAAACTCATTCCAAATAGAATTCAGCTGCCTAAACCCTTCTGTAGATCTAGTTGTGGGTCGCAGTACCCACTATACAGAGAAATACTTCACAATCGGTAACTAATTTCAATGTATATCTTTAGATATCCTGTTGGAGGATGACAACTTTTTAAGACGGCAGTAACAATAAAAGCAATAATATCTCTTCTGACACAGAAGACCAAAAGTTCAAGTACTTCAGATCGTGCTGATGAATTAATAAAGTGATGACTATTGAAACTTTTTTTTCTATTCAGAGAGGAAATCAAATCATGATTCCTAATATTTGGTTGTCAATATATATTTAAAGATCTTTTAAAAAGTTAGAATAGGAAGTATTTTAATAATATTATAATTTCCAAAATATTGTGTTCTTAGGTTGCAGGGGTGGGTCTTTGATCTGTTTTCCAAGTTTGATTAGGAAGAAAAATTAAAAACAAAAGAATCCCTTGATATTCCTGAGTGGCATACTGTTGATAGCCAGTGCAAGAGAAAAACAAATTTGGATCAGATGGAGTATAAGATGAAAAAAAAAACATTACTCCAACCCCACCTTAAAGTTCCACAGAACTGTAAAATTGCCAGATTTGGTGAAACTCACCTAAATTGTGTTTATCCTTGTAAGTCCACAAATATTTAATTCTGAATTTTGCCTGCTCTACATTAGGATTTATGAACAATTAAAAGGGATATGCAACAAATATTTTTTAAAAAAATCTCACATTACAAGGAATGAAATATGTCATCTAAATATAAACATTTTTCTAATATACCTATACTGGAATGATTGGAGATGTATTTTTCTAAATGAACTGCATCCAAGTAATTGAGGTGACCATATTGCATGCTGTTTCTAAAGATACATAAGGGTCCTGTCCTGCAATAGTGAACTACGAGTGATTTATTAGAAGAAGGTACAATTCTGTCTGCAGCCAGATATAAGTCAGAGCTGATGATTTACTCAGTTTCTGCACAAACCTCAATGATATTTTAGTGCAGTTTTTGTCATCTCTAACAGTGCTGCTAAATGAGTCTGATTCTCTGGAAAAATAATAGTTTTTCAAAATCAGCATTTTCCTGCTGATTTGCCAGCTGTTTCAATAAACCCCTCAAACTTACTGACTAATAAGTCTGAGTATTATCCACTGTAGTGATGCTCTGGGTTTAGACTCAGCTGAACTCCAATACAAAAATCTTTTAAATAAATTCACATTTTTCTATCAAGCATATGATAGTTTTTGTGGTATTTTTTATATATCTCCCAAGTATTCTCAAAGCAAATAACATGCACACCTACATAGGCAAATTCAAACACTTCTGACAGAAACTCAGTACCTGTGTTTGCTTTTCTACATTTTCTGTTACTGTGCTACTGCTGGTCATATAACAAAAATAATTATTTGAGCTTCTTTCATTTAAAAGTGATATTAGGGTCTTGAATTTGAACATATATTTTTAACAGCTTCTTTGCTGTGCTACATCAAGAAGAGGAGATAATTTCAGATGCACATACAAAATCGTGATCACAGCACAGTGAAAACTGCTAAAAGAGACAGACGATTTCTCAAACTTCATTTGTCACAGAGAAAAAATAAATAAATAAACACAAGTCACAGTCTTACTAAGACTCCAGGTGTATCACAGGACTGAGTTTTCATCTTTTTGTCATTTTCATGAAATTCTTACCTCAACTGAGTGTGCATATTTTCATTACTTCTTATTGTTGAAAGTAACAAGAAATCAAGGCTCGTAACAACAGTAAGAAAACATCTATAATAATTTCAGTAAGACAAGAATACTTGTTGTGGTTTTATATTTAGAACCAGTTACTTCTACCTCTACCCACAGAAATTTCATGTCTGTTGAAATTGTTGCAGAAATAAATGCCTCCAAATCAAAGTTGACTCACTATATGTTTCTAACGTGCTGATTGTTTGTTGTTTATTTGGTTTGTTTGGGGTTTTTTTTAAAAAAAGGCTTTTCCTTACTAATACAACGAAAGAGTGTGGATTTGTTTTGCAGAACCTTGCTGTCTTGTAAACCTGAGTACATACATTTCAGTGTAGTAGAAGAAAGCAATGATAGTGGGGGTATCAGCATTGAAAACCTCTGGTACAAATTTTGTCCTTCTTTTCTTCTCGTTTACGTGCAAGGCTGGCTCAGCAACTATGTGGAAGTATAAGAAGTTTACAATAATCACTGCAACCTAAAAAAATATCAAAATGGTAGTATTTCATCACTGAAAACACCAGTCTGATCCTTGATCTAGAAACATTAAGCTGTCACATTAAGAACATTAATAGAGGAAACATTCACTAATGCAAAAGTCCAACAGAGATAGTGTTGAAACAGTAGGTCCATGGACACCACTTCACGGAAATACTAGAATGATCCTGAATTAGTGGTCAGCCAGTATTGGCAGCTGAGGTCTGTATTGAAAGTGAAGACAAAGAAGCAACTAGCCCAGAACTTGGTATTTGTAAGCCAGAGATGCACAGAGTAGGCACATTGGTTAATCAGTGTGGAAGAAATGTTAGGGAACCAAGACAAACTCAGAGGTGAATGTTCATCTAGATCTCTCCAAACTCTCCCTCCATCATCAGCTGCAATTAAAAATCAGGATGTGTTTAATTATGTTGATTTCAAAATCTCTATTGGTATCTCAGTCTTCAGACTAGCCCATCAAAAATCCTCAAATCTCTTGTCAAGAAAATGAAATAGTTTTAGCACCTTCGATATACTTGTATATTTGCACATGCTGTGCCACAGCACACATGCTAGCTGAGTTATAGACTGTGGCTCTGACAGTCTTCATGAGCTAAAGAAACATAAGTCAAACTATGTCAACAGCATAAGTGGAGACTGAACAAGTGTAGGAACCGTGCATGACATTTCATACTATCCAATAACCAATGTCCAACGAGCTGTTTACTTTGGACTCATTTCTAAGTAGTAGATAAAAAAAAGAAAAAAGGATGAATGAAATGGAAACCACATGAATTTGAGAAAACTTAAGCACAGCTTTCAACATTTTATAGCTGCCTAAAACAGCATCGGTGTCATTGCAAAGGTGACTTTGCCAAAGGATGCAAGCTGAGAATCCAGACTAGACTGTTCCTGCAGGCAAAGTTCATTTACCAACTCCTGCAACCTAGTGTACCTGATAAGACATTCACCTTAATATAAAGGTCGGTTAAATTGTCCATAAACATAGTACAAAAGTTATATTAATTCTTAAAGAAGGATATAGTGTTCATGATCTTGTCAGGCTCTTCTCTGCATTGACATACAAACCATACCTCTACAGCTAGTGATACACGTAACTATCTGCAAGGTTTAGGCTTTACAAGCTCATTACAGGCTTACTGGTTGCAGTCTTTTGTGGAAAAATGAATGAAAGATTAGAAGAACATGTTCTTTATCTTCTCACTTCTTGGCATGTGGGTCAAGTACATAAAATGATTTTGGCAATCTCAAGCAGGCTTGCAGTCTACCACTGCTGAACCAATTTGCTCACAAAGACACAAAAATCAAGAATAAACATACCAGAACAAGTGGTGCCTATCGAGTTCTCTTTGTGGGTTTGCGCCAACTCTTCATTTATTTTTTGCTCTGTAAGCATCACCTTTCATATAAAATATTAAAGTTCACATTATTTGAATAAGATTGATACAATGCGTCCTGATTTCCAGTGTAAGATGCTAGGATTTCATTTAACAAGATCTGGTCTCAGAGTTTTTCATATAATTTTTCCTTTCATTTTATGTTCTGGCAAGAACATAAACCTTTGTTTCATTGATATTTCTTTGGATATAATTTTTCTGCCCATGGATTAAAACGAGCTGAAAAACAGTACTCCCTTGGAAAAACCTTTCTGTCTCCCCTGGGGAGAATGAGGTGTTTTCTTCTGGGTGCCTGTTGTTCTTCCCCAGGTAGTCTTTCCTTGGACTGGTCTTTGAAGTTAAAACCCCCTCTTCTCCCACCGATCATATGTCTGACAGATTATGACAGACTTTTGAACTTCAGAGGTTTGCCCAAGCAAAGTGGAGAAGTCCAATTACTGAAAGAGTGACTGGGGGGCGAGATGAGGGGTGGGTAAAAAAGGCGATACTTTGTTTAAAATGGGAGGTCCAGCTGGAGCACATAAAAATTAAGTATTCTGGTGCACCACATCACCTACACCATTTGTGATATCCTTGTTGCAAAGCACATCCTGATGAATTAAAAGGTGTATTCTTCAGGGTGTGCCCCAGAAGTTTCCATCAGCTAATGTAATACGAGTTTTAAAAATGGCACAACTGATCAATTAAAAGAACGTGTATGAAGCTAATTTAACATTTTAAATGGAGTATATTGTAGAGAATATGATATTTGATGATGGTGAGTAAAATTAGTGTCAAGTACATTAACTAATTCCTCAAGTTTTTTGAGAATTAAGTGTTTCAATACCCTGCAATACTGAGAATAATAATGATTCTTTTAGTCTCCTCAGCAGAGGAGTGGGAAGAACATGTTTTTTTGAGAACAGTTAGTTATTTTAAAATAAAATAAAACAATCTAAGCATGCAAATCTTTCTTGTGTTTCTACTGTTACTATAGTGACAGGGGTTTATTTCAATACATTATGAACCAAAATGTCATTGTCCAGATGTGTAAATAATAAATAAACCTATTTTCTGATTTGGTGTCCTCATCTCAGCCTGATGCCTATAGCACCAGTAGAACTGGACATCTAATTTACCTCAGCAGCCTCCGTGTGGCTAACATGTCCATTTTTGAGCAGCTATCTGAAGAACAGTACATAAATGGCAGATTTCTTCTGAAACTTCCTTTCAATCTTAAATGCATCCCACTCAGCTACAGAATACCCTTGAGTTCTTGTGTCAGGATGCACTTAGGCAAAACATGCACATGGTATTTCCCCAGATGTGGTTGATCTTTATTCCATCAAATAGATAGAAAATATAATTGAAGATGGAACTCTCAACAGATACATTTTAGCAAAAAATTCAATTTCAAGTAACTGAAGCCACAGAACATATCTAAACAAACAAAATATTTTCTGTGCACTAACACAAAAGAAAAAATGAAACAGAAAAATGGGTTGCATAGTACTGATTTAGAAAAGGATGTTTCGTATCTATAAATGGTATCCAAGGTCAAATTTAAGTGAGAGCAAAATCTGACCTGGGTTTGACTTCAGTGCATAAAGACATGTATTACTGTGTACAGGTTATTTCAACCCTTTGCTTAACATGTCACAAAGATGTCTCTAAAATGAATATAGCATTAAAATAAATATGATAAAAACCCTGCATGTAATTACCTACCTGGATAAAATGCTTTAAGTTTGATTCCTTGTCAGGAAGGGATGGAAATTTTTGCAATTCAAAGCACTCAGTGCCAATATTCTGCATATTTAAAAATTTGAGTATTTAGACGCCTAACCTAATGAACTTAATGCAGATAGCTCTTTAATAAACTACCCTATAGAGGCAGGTTAAGTGCAAATGGGTCAAAGATCCCACAAAGCTTACAAAGACCAGTGCTGGATTTCCAGCATTCATGTTTGAACTTGTCAGCAATTCGCGGTCCTCTTTTTTTCAGAAATTCTCTGTCTCATCTGTTTATCTTAAAAAACAAATTAAAATTCTTTTATATATATATATTGAAAAGTAACCAAGTAATAAGTCCCAAGTCTTCCTCTACTTCTTGACTGCTTCCAGCATACATACTTATTGGATATTTTGTTCCTTATAGTTCAGTCTTTTCCAAATTACAATCCATTTAAAGCTATAATTTTTGCAGATTTTACCGAGACAATTTTTCTTTACATGATGTTTGTCTTATCTCTTTGTAAATACTACTGATGCTCTTTGTTGTAGACTATGACTTTAAACTTCCTCTCCCTCTGTCTCCCAGAACAAAGACTCAGTCTTTGGCTGCATGCTCAGGGAGGTAGAGTCCCTTGCAAGGACTCATCTCACTTCAATATCCTATTTCTTTCTATGTCTGTATGCAGGAAGTATGAGGGTTGACTTGGTCGCTGCCATTTCTCCTTCACCAGCCATTCAGAAACCTCCTTTGCTCCAACTGAGAGAGTTTCTTTTGCTCCTTGATTGGGTCTGCTCCTATGAAATACAACTTGTCTTTTAAAAAGCAGCCACAATAACTCTGTTGCAGAAAAATTATCTGCTCTCTGTGTTTTTTTTTTTTCTTAAAGTGTGTTTATATCAATGCCTGAAATGGATGGCCTTTTCTTAAAATGTAGTCATGAATCATACCTACTTAGAGGTTAATTATCTGTTCACTGAACTCTTAGTAAAAATGCATCTATTCTGATCCAAGAATACATAGAAGAAAGAATGTTATTTTACTTATGCTAAAATTTAGCCTGAGAAGAAATTCCAATAAATGACCTCACCACTGAGACATATGATAAAGTATATGCACTTCTTGTTCAATGTCTGGTTGTTTTTTTTTTCATTTAGTTGTATACATATCAGGTAACAGATCTGTAGCTGCTAGAAACATGATATTTATGATTAATGTGACTGCATACAATGTGAGTTTTAGAGATTACCTGAAGGTTTGGCAGAATTCTTGTTTTCTTCCTCAAAATCAGGTGGCATTCATAGTGCATAAAAAAGAAGGAAAAAATGGACAATAATATAAACACACTTCAGTAGATCTATGCTGTAATTACTAATCATGTTTAAGTACATCTTGAGTGAAACAGTTTTCAACTGCTTGTAAATAAAGACAACAAAAGTGAACTACTACTCATGTTTAGCCTTAGAGAGAAGGGTTGATGCCAATCGTTTTTTTTTTCCACAATCAGATGTAGACTCAGAAACAATGCTTACAGCCACAAGATCCCTCACACTAGAGCTCAGTGTCCTGCTTTAACTACAAATGGAATACAGAATATTGTTTGATCAGAAGAAAAAAAAAAAGAAAAAAGAAAAGAAAAAATATAAAAAAGAGGTGTGTTATCCAAAAACGTTGTAATCTCCAAAGTACACTGGTTTCAGAGAAGCATTGCAAATAAACACAGTACAAGGTTCATGTGTTACAGCCCAATAAAACCCCTAGAAAGTGTGAATTCATCAGTATAATTGTAGCTTATTTCTGCCCCTTCACCACTCTGTATTTATGAAGAACTGATCCTTCAGAACATGTTTCCTACCTCACTGGCTCCGCTGGGCATAAACAGCTCATTAAGGGACTAAGGTTTCTTCCTACAAGCCAATATTTTCAGGACTGGGACCTGTACAGAGACAGCTTGACAAACATTGGAAGTTGTTTATTCTTTTGATTGAGTGCATTTTCTTCATTATATGAGGAAGGAATTTGTTCTCAGCATTTTTATGTAGTGCAGACTTTGAGACACTCTGCCACAGATTTCAGGATTTGGATAGATTAAAACCTTGTTCAAGTTGTCTAGTAAAGGCTGTTACATGCAACCAGCTACTGAAACATGCAACCCTTCTGGAAAGCAGGAGTTAGAAGCCTAATTGCCTTTACAAACCTGCACTGGCATGTTTCTGCTTATGACACTTCTTGAGGAAACAACTTAGAATCAGGACTTTGGCTCCCACCTCAGCCCAGGAGAATTTTGATGGTATTGCTCAGGGCAGCTGTTACCTTATCTGCCACAATGAACATTTATAACCACATGGAGTTGAAGATGACCAAGGAGAGACTTCAGTTTGGTCTTCTGTGATTTCATAAAGGATCTGTTTTGCACAAAGATACCCAGTCCTGCAGTAAGAAAACTGATGTCCTGCTCTTTTAGCAAGAGGTAGACAAGCTTTGTCACGTCACTGACATGAGGACCTACAATTATTATATTCCTTACTTGACAGCAGCTTTAAGTCTGTCTATCACCAATTGGCTAATGAAATCTACTTCCCAGACCCATTATGGATTTTGTCTTGATCCCTGACATCATAGGGTTAAATACACACATTTTTGGACCATATAATATTCATTTCTTTCAAATCTACTTACATGCATTACAGCTATTAATGCAGAGGATGTGTTGAGTTAAATTGGTTCAGCAAGAAGCGTGAATTTTGTGATGTATTTTAAACTCCATGTTAGTGAATTGTTTTCTTCTGAGTGGGTGAATAAGTCTATAAAAAGATACATTATGTTTCAAGGTCTGTCTCAGCTTGAAAAATATATATATATTTACTTTATATAAACATTAAACAAAAATGTCTTGAAGAGATGGAATAGCAAAAGATGTTTCTCTAGAGGACAATGTTGAATATGATCGAAATAAGTTGTTCATGGACAACAAAACCAGCAAAGCTTAGTTTCATATAAACTTATTCTCTCTGTCACTGCAGCTTAATGTCAGTTCTACTGTTTTCCTTATACCATTTGTGTTGGGTAAGAAATGGTCAGCCTGGAATTAAGGCAGATAACATACATGGATTGACTGACAAGGCAACTGCTGGTGGTAGGACGTACAGTGACTGAACTCAGTGCAAAGCTGTATAAGGTTTAATTTTAACATCTTTCTCGCTGTTTCAGAAGTCATTTAGCCCTTTGCTCCTTCAGTTCACTTCAATGGGGACATGGCTTCCTCACACTTGATTACCTGGGTGTAATATAAATGTATAATACTAGCAATAAAACAAATTAAATTCATACCAGACAGGAGATGTTTTCTAGAATCCAGTCATCAGATACCACTTAATCTAAATGAAATTATATTTTGTGGAAAGGGTCTGTGCAAAATGAGGCAGCTGTTGCATGGATGGGGCATCTAAGCGGTGCCCCAGGAGGTCTCCTGACCGAGGACACTATGCACAAGCTGCGTCACAAACTGAGAATGTGCATAGGTGGAACATCAGTGTTTAAGACACCTCCGTGCATCCTCCAGTGACTGGAGGATGGAAGCAACTTAATTAGGAATCAAAAATGGATTTGCTAATCTTTTGATGTTATTATTTTTCTTTGCTGGAGATGAACTACAGTCTTCAGAAGGACAGCATCCCACCCACACATCTGATACCAATTTCTACATCGGCTAAGATTTCCTCTGGTACTGATAGGAACAGCTTTCTATATCCACTTCAGAGGTCAGGTCAAATCAACCTGTGCTCCAAGTACATTAAGTACACATTTGGACTTCTTATTTTTACCTGGCTCGGATATGTAAAACAACCAAATACTTAGGCGGAAAGATAGTCATAATAAAGTGCAGAAAAAGACAGGTGCATATGAACTTACAAGCACTTTGCCAGAAAGAGACATTACCCAGAACAGAAATCTGTAGGGGAAATTTTTGTTTCCAACAGAGAGGTAATGGAATAGAAGTTCTTTTAAAAATGTTATTTTAATTGTATTTCCTGTTCTAGCTGCATGTGGTGAGTTTAGATTGGCAAACAAAGTTGTATAAAAATATTTTTTTAGTTTTGTGTGGTTGTAGAAAAACATTTTCTGTTCTGGGCTATGGGTTAAACGAAAGTTGGTGTTTCAGTCCAGCAGAAGTCTGGTTCTCCTTAACCTCTACAGGGCACCTGCTGTCATGTTTTCCATCTAGTAGTTTTTACTTATGTGGGAGTCATCCAGGCTTAATGCTGTATTTAGTTTTCAAGATGTGCTGATTGTGTGTTTTGTCCCAACTCCCATGAATGTCATGAAAATATATGCAGGGAGCCATAAATCCTATTCTGTTACATTATATGACTTTTTTTTTTAATTTCTCTCTAACATCTACAAATACTTGAAAAGTCTAAGCCCTCAAAATACGATCGTTTCACTTTGAGGAGATAAATATCTCAAAGATGAAAAAAAATAAAACCAAAGTGTAACAAATATTATTAAAAATATCCAATATTTTAAAGTTATAAATATCCCTTAGGAAACACTTCATTTAATTTTTTATTCACATTTCATAAAAAGGTTTTTGGTACATTTTTCATGGTAAACCCTGAAAGACTGCCTAAACTAAGAGAGAGAACAATTTACATCAACCTTACAGCAAACACCATCGCAGATTCTGCCGTGGGTACAGAATTGGCCTCCACTCAGTAGCCTTTCAGAGCAGCCTCACCTCTGCAAACCTGACAATGTCAGGAGATGCTCCTGGGCACTAGTTCTCAAGCATTTATACTGCAAAAGCAGTGGTATGGCTTTGCTTTCCCAAACAATAACTAGGTACATTTGTAGAGTTAGCATGGGGAAGGAAAAGTTCCAGGAGGGATTTTTTACATGAGCTGGCTTGTTTTGGAGGCTTGGAAAGTTTAAACATAAGGATATGGATTTTTCCATGCTTATTGGCTTCAGTGTTAGAGACTTATCCCAGACATTTTTAATCTGCAAGTATAAATAAATCTGCAGCATTCACCCGACTCTACTACATGGCCCCTTAGTAAAAGGGTAACTTGAGAGGGTAACTTAAAGAGACTTGCTGGATCCTGCTAGTGTCACAAAAGGTTGGCATGGAGGTGAATTCAGTTTCTTCTACTTCAAGTCTTATTACTAGTCTCATGCTTTTCACCTGCTGAACAATCAACCTCACCTGAAAAAAGTGGATCTTAAAAAACCACATATTTCAGGAAGATTTTGTGACAGTGATAAAATAACAGTCTCTAAGGCATAAATAACTTTTTCTATGTAGGTTCTGACAATAGAAATGGAAATTTCTCAACACTGGTTTCATTTAAAACATGATATTTTGCACAATTTTAATGAAAAAAAAAGTAAGTTTCCATTGTACAGATCATATTGTGGTACTTGCAAAATACAGCTTCTAAATGTTTCTTGACATTCATAAATATTTCACAGGCTCCTCCAAAGGGACTGGGTAATACACAAATTGCTGAGATTGTAACAAACAAAGTGGTGCGCTGAATGAGAGATAAAAGCAATCTGTGGAATGGTGTTATTGGACATTTGGGATATCAGAAATGGCTGTTTCTTCCAACCACCCCTTGGCAAGCTACTTATGACTATCTGCTCCAGGAGATAAGCGGTGGGGCAAGATAAAGAGCAAAGGATATTCCCTGTTCTGGATGTCTGCAGGATTCACCCTGAAGCACACAGCTGCAGGGAATTGAATTAAGCAGCGACATCTCATCCTTCCAGGGACAGTGACCAGGCTATGTGACTTGCTCTTCTGCAAACAATCCCTGTTTATTCACATGTAATGTATTTTAAAATAAAGAGTGTACACTTACAGTTGTGTCTTCCTGCACCCTGACAGGCACAATACATCAGATCCATGCTTAGGGGCTCCTTGTTATGATCAGGCTTCTTCTCCTTTTTCCCAGGTGATCTCTCTTTAGCCAGAGTTGCCACCATGCAGGTCCCCCCAACAGCAAAACAGTGATATTTAAGCTAGAGGATTTCTGTATTTATTTTATTAACATGAAGGATTTTTATTCATTCTCATATTTTTTCTTCTTTTAGTTTGCATTTAGAGTAAACATTTAGGAATGCAACTGATAACTATCCCACAAGCACAAACTATATAAAATCAGTGTGATAAGCTTTAAATAATTTATTGCAAAATAGCCGCAGGTTCTCTGGAGCAGAAAACAGTAATTCAAGAGACAAAGCAGTACCATAGTTACAACTGCTCACGTAAGAAAGTAAGATGCAGAGAATCAAGATGAAATAAGGCCACTAGCAAATTTTCTAGTCCTGCAAAAATTACCATAAGCTATTATATAGGCTGTGGAGGTGATGAAAGATTCACAGAACAGGTACATTAACGTTTATGGCAGAGAACTACTAATATAAGGAAAAAAAAGATAGAATGAAGAAAGATATGGGCAGATATGGAAAAAGGCAATTTCTACAAATTAGTGAATTTGAATTAAATGAATATCAGAAGGCCAAGGGAATAGATATTACTCATCTGAACTCTGACAGTTAGTTTTGAGAGTCACAGAGAAAAAGGGAATGACAGAGAAGTGGAAAAAATATATCATTTCATAATATGAAGATAAAACTTTTAAGGTAGCTGAACAATATTAAAAGGGAAAAATCTTTTAGCAAGTGCACAAAAAAGTAAAAAAGAAAGCAAACATATATAAACACTGGTGAGGACTATCCTAAACACCCTGCATACTTTATGTGTCATGGTTCAGTTCTGATCTATTATTCACTTATCTTTTCCTTTACTAACAATAAAATTAGAATAAAACATGCCAGAATGCTATAGCAAAGACTCAGTTTCCATTGACTGCAGGGCAAATGCACCCCAAGCTACTAGATATGGTCCACTGGTCAAATATACACTTAGATCCTTCTTTGAAGTTCAGTTTTTGGAGTTTATTATCTGTAAATACAAGTGCCTATGTGCCATTTGCTCATCAACAGTTATGTTACAATGTCAGGGAGGATGGCCAGCTATGGGGACATTCATATGGATTATACTAGATGACACCCAGCCTCTCCTCATTAAAATGGCTTTCTGTATGTTATCAAGTGATTTTCAAATTGTGAGTCCTTCTGTGCAATGCATACAATAACTTGGGACCCAGCCTCTTGTAGTGGATTGTCTTAGACACAGGATGAAATTGACAACTGTTCTTCAAAAACTGATGATTCTGCTATCACTGAATTTTCTAGAAAAAAAATGGTAAAGACAAGACTGAGAATCCTGTCATGATCACAGCTCTTTGAGACTTGTTTTCTTCACTGTATACACAATGCAATTAGAAGGCACTAATTACAGAAGAAAAATGGGACAACAACAGAACCCTACCAAGACAAAACATTCCACTAAGGATGACTTCTCCCAGTAGATCTGAATGAGCTTTTTATATGTCTATTTCATGAAATGTGCAAAGGTAAAAGACAAACCAAGAAATTCATGTTGTGGTTTGACATTTAGATTAGATTATGAAGTTTACATAATAATGCAATAGCAACCTCTCTATGCACTATTTAATCAAGTTTTGACAAAGGGTTTAGAGTATGAATATCAAGTAAATATCCCTGAATTCCATGATGTCTTTTGACCTTTTAATTAAAAAATAAATACTAAATTACATAGAAGTTATGTAGGGAACCTGGCAATACAATGACAGAACACTTATGAGTTTCATTCAGATGTTACTGGGTGAAGGTCTATGATGTTCTGTTAAAAATGTAGTTACTTTTGTATGACTTTCAGGTGTGAAAACAGAACCTTCAGATTTGCAAGAAATTGTGCTGTTACCACGGTAAATACAAGGTAGAATAATTCTTTCAGTTTCATAAATCAAAGTGCAGGTTCTACAGAATTTTTGGAGCTTCTAAATATAATTACTAAACACTATGCAGCTGATATTGAGCTGCATATGAAAGTGTTAGGAAGAAATAACCATTGTATTTCTTCCATGCAATATTAAGTACTGTTGGCTAGTTTTGGGTCTGTATATATAAATGCATGGAATGAAGACCCAAAATATTCTTCTTCAGTGTTATGTACAAAAAACAGTTATTTAATAGAATCACAGAATCACCAGGTTGGAAAAGACCTCTTGGATCATCAACTCCAACCATTCCTATCTGCTGCCACTAAACCATGAGATTTTCACATAAATGTGGGAATCTGACAGCTATAAACAGGCTGAGACATTGTTTCAAATACACTGCATTTTACCTCAGTATGGAAAAGGCCTGATATGATAGTTCCTACCCTATATATGGTGTTTGTCAGTAGCTATGGGCAACATTTAGGGGAAAAAAGAAAAAAAAAGTTGAACACCCGGAATACACTAATAACATCTCTCCTGTGTCATCCTGAACATACAAATAAGCTCAGGCTGTGCTGTTTCCTGCACTGTTGTATTATTGTGGATAACTTTTGCAGCCGATGGTAATAATTATGGCAGCATGAGATGGTAATAATCTACATTAACATTTTCAAATGAGAAAGTTTTGAGGTATTTCTATTCACTCTCGAAATTATAAGCCTATGATTATTGACAGACTTTGCAGATATAGCATTTAATTATTCTCATAGCCTCAGTTCTAAGAAAACTATAGCATGCAGCAGATGAGATCTAAGAGGCCTTGGAGAACCTATTTTTATGCAACATTTTATATGTAAATAAAGACAGCAGTTGTGAAACACTTTAGACATAGAATCCTAGACAGTAAATTTGTTTAATCATAGACCAGACAGGAATCAAAAAAGGAGCAAAAAATAATAATCCTCTTTATCAACCTGTGTCAATCTTAGCAAGGGTTGTCTCAACAAACAAGAAAGAGTCAGTCCTCGAGGTCATCTAATTTATAGCATTACTACACTCAAATTGATGCTTACTTTTTGGAGGGGAGGCTATAAAGCAAGGAAAGAAACAACCACTGTCCACCAAAAGTTGGATCTCTGGTTTCTTTCCCTCTTTGTCACACAAGTCTTCACTGCTCGATTCAAATCTGAGTTTTCTTAGTATTTCTCCAGTCCTGTATGCAGTAGTTTGTTGTTTTAGCTGTCAGGTATAAGTTTTTCTCCCACAGGCAGTACACATGGGATTTGACAGCCTTGTCTTTCAAACCTTCCCTCTGTTCAGCTTCCTCAGTTCAAACTTTTATTATTATCTAGATCATTGATTTTGATATTGATGATAACATTGTGTCTGGAGTTGCTTTTGCAGAATGTTGTAAGGATATTATGTGATTAACTCATCATTTATATTTTTTTTGTCCCTTTCAGAAGGACCTTTGAAATCAGAAGTACAGCCTTGCCTTAGCCTTTCCTTCACTTCATTCTTATGGGATAAACACTTTCCTCTGCTCAGTGGACTGTAAATGTGAGGGATCTTGATTTCTCTTCTTCATTGTCTTGCTTTGGGAGTATCCAGTCCTCAACCGAACTCCCTAGCATAACTAAGACTGCTCCTAGCTTTCCTCTCTCTATCATTTTAAGTTGCTTACATGCTTTTCAAGGCAGAAATGTAGTCCATCATTGTCTGTTCAGCTTCAGATAGGACAGAGTTTTAATTATCTATTCCATCTTCAAGAACATTTTAAAAGATACCTAGTCTAATTTTATGGACTATGACAATTTTACATAGACTTTTATAGGTATTTACATACTGTAGCACAGCTTTACATTGTCAGCTATATTTTTCCCCTATTCTTCCATCTTGTTTTATTGTCAAAGCTGTATTTCTTGTCACATGCCTTGTCAATGTAGAGAAAAGCTTAAACCCACATAATTTATCCGATATATTTGTAGTTCCGACTGCAACAGATCAGTGAAGCCTCCAGGAAATTACTTTGCAATAGAGACATAGCATTAAATCCATACAGAGGAAAAGGATTAAAAATTTCAAAATGTTTTATAGTTATTAGTTAATTAATTTTTAGAATGTTTTTGTTAAGTACAGTAAGCAGAGAGAAATGAGCTGGTTGTGGCTGCTCAGAAACTCAGTGGAAAAAGAAAAGCTGAAGAAAGATATTGTTATTCACTGTTCTGCACTCTTTACACAGTACTTTATACCTCTTACAAAGAATGAAAGATATTATTCAACAAATGAACGTCAAGCTCATATCTCCTAGTTTAGACAAGTTTTCTAGAAAATGACTTTAACTCAGTTCTGTCAATCTCTTTACATTTAGGACTTTATAGACAGTACCAAGAGACTGTGGTACTCAAAACTCCACATTTTCAAGCAGACAACTGTGAAAACAACTCCTTAGACTGACTTCAGAAAATCCTTGCTTTCAATTGATGGGAGAGCATAGAAAAAAACCTAATAGTATTCCATAGTCCTAATCCAAAGATTTTTGTAAAGCACCAGTGCCTTTGGAAGACCTCATAGACACACTTGTGGATGAAGGAGCTCCTGCTATGTCTTAGCTGTGCATTAGATGATCTCTGTCTGTGTTGTTCTGTGGCATGGGACGATGGAGAGACCAGGAGGTAGTTTTGCTTCAGGCAGAGGGAGCACCATAAACACCCTGAAACACCTCCTTTCCCAAAGCAAAACTTCTTAATGTAACATAAAAGGACACACTGCCTGGCTATAATCCCTCTGATAATATCTACTATTTCATTAAACTCTTTATTCTCAAAACAATCACTGCAAAGACACTGGAATCTACTTCATTGTCACAGGTTCTAATATTTGGACAGATTTTTACATCTTTCTCACACCTCTGTCGTTGCCTTGAGAGTGCGGATAGCACAACTCCCATCAACAGCTTCCAGAATCAAACCATTTTTCATCAGTCTGGACTGACTGCGTTGTTCTTTAGAGGTAAATGCCCTCTGAGGACCATAAATATTTCCAAAAAGGTAAGAATAATTTGTTCCTCTTTCTCCTAAGCTGTCCACCATGTGGAGTCACTACCACAAAGCACCTATTTTTCCCACTCTGAGAATTTTTCCAAACCTCCCAAGCTCAGAAGAAAAACTAGCTTTTTTAGCAGTCTTGGGATTTGGAAATTTAGATAAGCTTCCAATGCTAATCTTCAAACTTTCAGGTTTTCTAATCACCAATATTATTAAAACAGGTTTCATATTTAACAGTGTCAGCTAATGTAGTGTAATCCAGTTAATGTAAGAAATGTTCCATTAATCCTGCTTTAGTGCGGAGTGCGGAGTGGGGGTGCAGTTAAGTAAGAAGAGGGGAAGTTGGCTTTCTGAAATGCAGAAAAAACAACTGCCAGGTAAGATGGAGGTAAAAAATAAGAAAAAGCATACTATGACTTATGGAAGGACACACATATAGCTGACTGTTATAAGTAACTATATATTCTCCTCTCCTTTTCTTATGTGTACCTTGTAAAAATAGTATTTGTTGGCAACAAAAGAGATTGTTCTTTCCTTGTAGATGTGCAATTCACTGCTAGGTTCACATTTATGTAGAGGTGTTTTATTTCCAACTTTCCAGCCTAGTTGCATTCCCTGAAGCAAGAAGAAAAAAAACATACTTAGAATTTACATATTGTGCTTATGAATTAGGGTAGCTGTCTTAGAAATGCTCAGGGGACCTGGAATCCATGAACACACATATACACACATAATGCAGTAAGAATTTGAACTATCTATCTGTTCTCTACTTTTATAGAGACATATTCTGCTTTCAGTTAAGACCTCTTATTAAACAACAGTCAAGTATATGAAAGTGAAGAAATAGTCTGACAGACCTTCAACAGGTTATGGTGCATTCATACTGTACTGTCTATATCACTTTTTAATTAGCAGCCCAAATGCAGTGAACAGATTGTACAGTGTACTACATCAGCCTGGCCTCTACATTTTCAATTGATTCATATTCATGTTTAAAGGGCCCTCTTCCAAGCAGTATTTTTCTCTTCCTACTGTCCTCCCCAAAAACCAGGGCCATCAAGTAAATACCAGTTCACATGCTGGCAGCAGCTGGCTTTACCAGGTAGCTGAAAGGACACTTTAATCTACTGTTTAATGCATTTTTACCTACCTGGGATAAGAAGCCAAATTGCTGTTAGCAAAAATGCCTTAGTCATTAACTGAAAGTAAGTTTTAAAAGCATTCCATTACTCCCCCAGTGGGAAATTTCTGACTTTATTAGCATCTTTTGAATCTGTATGAGAAGTACGTAAGTGCTAAAATCCTAGCGGACAAAGGGCTTTCTTTATTACATGAATTTGATTTGATGATTCTGCCTTGTGTTGAAGTGAACAAAAGAGGGAAAGGAATTTAAATTATAGTCAATACTTGGAGAGTAAATCTTATTTTGTTCTTAATTCAATGGTAAAAGAAAAAAAAATTCTGTTATTATACTTTCCTGATGTGCTAAAAAATGTATGGACTGATGTGGCTTATTTTCCACAGAACTGAGGAAAGGTAAGCATTTCTCAAAAGTAGGTAACTATATAGTCAAAACATTTTTTTTCCTTGTTAGAAGAGGAGGGTGAATCATGCATTCTTTTGCTGTTATCCAGGGAAAATTCTATTGCAGACAATATCCAATTTTTACCTAAACATTTTACAGTTTGATTTATGATTTATTACAGAATTTGTAGCTGAGAAGTTCAGAACATACGTTCTAGAGAAAATCTTTTCAGAGGACAGCTTTTATTATGGTTATGCCTTTTAACTTCATTTTTTAAAGTGATTTAACCTACTCAAACCTGGTAAGAACTTTAAAGCAAAAATCAAATTATATATGTTTAGGAATAGAAGAGTCAGATTGAATAATTCCATCTCACTCCTTAATCCTCAACAGATTTTCAGACTTTCAGCATCTCATTAGGTCTGGAAATCAGGCTGACTAGAATCTGAAAATTAGATTATGACTTTAAGATATATCCCTTCATTACCTCTACGGAACTACATTCCCCAAGAGAAGCTATGAAGGATTTATGAATTATAGGAGTCATAGTTCCCCAGTATTTCTGATACAAGGGAGAATTTTTAGGCAGCTCTGTCTTATTCAGGGTCCATTGGTTTCAGTGAGAATTGACTGTTTAGAACTGGGTACAAATGTCGCCCTTTGTTAGGGCCAAATTTCATTCTCATTTAAAATGACATCCCTGGGGCATTCTGGTAACCACATCACTAAAGTGAATCCAGTTACCCCTAACTAATTAGGTGTTAAATATTATGATGGAACTTTGCAGATTTGAGTTCCGCGAGAATCCTTTCTAATAATTTTTCATGAATCCTCTATTCTTTCGACCGTTTTGGGACAAAATAATGAATAGACTCCTCATATCTGCTGTCAAGGATGTAAATATATCACAATTCCCATAAGAGAGAAATATCTTAGTCTGATATCACTAATTCAAAGAAATGTAAGACAAAGTCTTCATTAGATGCCTCGGAACAAAGATTTTTCAAAGAAGTATTATGATGTACCATTAAGTAGGGTTTTTTTAATAAAAGGTGTGTAAACCAATACCTCTGAACTTCATTTGTTACCTACTAATTCACACATGTCCATGCTCCTTCCTTTCTAAATGCTGCAGGAATCATTGTGTGTCTCCAGGAAGGACTGGACTATGTGAAAGAATGCTGATAATAAACTATACACATTACAGACAAGTACAAAAATATCCTCAAAAATGTAAGTACCAACTGAAAATCTAACAATTGACATGGTGCGGTCTATCTTTTCAACAATTTTGTGCCCACATTTGAGCTTGCCAGTGACAACCTGGAGAGCAAGAAAGGCCTGTGTTATATTACGTTCATGCAGAATTGGTTAGTGCATCTCTGGTGCTTTGCTTAGTCTGGTAGAAGGAAATAGAGAAACATTTAGGTTTTGGGGTGGAAAGTGACTCAAATTCCTTCCCCCACCATCCTTCCCCCTGCAAAAAAAAAGAAAAAAAAAAAAACAAAAAAAACCCAAACAGGGGAAGAGCCCAAATAAAGCACTTTCAAGCAAAACCCAAAAAATATGTCTTGGATCTGAGACCCATCTGTAAGGATGAGGTCCTCTGGAACTGAGGCCCAGGGAGGTGCTGGTGCTATGAAAATGAAAAGCAAAGTACAACAGTATTTGTGGAAAGCACTTCAGTCCTGTAGCCAAGAAAGCCAGGGACAACTGTCCTAGCAGCTACTCCAAGTAGCTATTTGAAAAGCCAGACATAAACTATGAAGATCATAAATGCTACGCTCTTTCCCAGAAATCTTAAAAAGTACCCAAGCACTGGTGACAGGCAGAAACATCTTCAGAGACAGTAGCACTCCACAAATCCTAATTACTTAGCTAGTTGTTTAGAGACCACAGTGACAAAGTTATGAATCCCTACAACTTAAGATGTTATACAACTGAGTCTAAAAATGGATTTTCTAAAAGAACTCTAGAGGGATTTAAAAACCAAGATTTTTTGTAGAAGTCTATTTACATGCCTGTGCCTAGGCAGGAGGGTTCTTTGGTAGCTGTTTTAACCAGGTCACTGTAGTTCCAACTGCACACAGGTCAGTGAAGTCTCCAGGAAATTAGTTTTCCATAGAGAGGTGGCATTAAATCCATACAGAGAAAAAGGATTAGAAACTTCTCATTCTTCTCATGTGATAATATATCTCATTAATCATTTCTGAGTTCTGATAAAAACATTTAGAATGATGCATATTATACAATGAAGCTCCTGCAATGTGATAGCACTTAGTGAACTTTTACAAAGCAGATGAAACTGAGCACTGTCTCTCTGAGGCAGGCAGGTATGCCTAAAAGCAAAGTGCAGCATTTTTCCGTGTAACAAAAGAGCAATTTAAAATTATGGGGGGGGGGGGGGGGGGAAATTGCAAATTAATCCAGTTACTCCATTGATAGAGTTCTGCTATGGCGTAAACCCTCTGAGCAAAAAAGCTATTTTGAAAATATTCTTCAGGCTGGATGCCTTGCACAGTTTAGTACAGACAGTATATGTTCTTTCTGCATGCTGTAGTTACATTAAAAAGCAGGGATTAAATGTATTGCACTAGTTGCACACAGGTTCTGCTTTTCAGGTACAGAGCTAGCACTTTCTCTTAGATCATTTGACATGCTAATGTAAAGTCAAATGTAAATAGAAGGTGAAAAGATGGTATACTTCCTTAAAATTCAACTCCTTAAAAGCAAGTGCAGATGACAAAAAGGACCCGGGGAGTAACCTTGCTAAAACAGGGTTCCAAGCCTCATAACAAAGGCTGAGCTTCCAGAAGCTATTACAGCTTCCCGGGGTGACAGAGTATTCTTGAAGGGACTGCGGGGAAGGACAAGTCCTGCCTGTCCTGCCTCTTGACAGAGGAAATAAATCACCCTGCACACTTGAGGATACCTTTCCAGGCTGCATGCTGGGAACTTCATTACACAAGCTGTGCCACATATTACTATGCATATTGCCACTGATTGGACATAGCCTCAAATCTGTAGCCTATTTCTGTCATAGTCTTAGGGGGAAGGAATCTGTTTTCTGCTTAAACAGATACCGACTTGGAAAGGAAAGGGGAAGGAAAAGACACTGAGCAGCCAAGAGTTCTCAGTGGAAAAAGATCCCCTTGACTAATGATATGTCTAATCTACACTAACCCTGCCTCATGGTGCATGAAATACAGTCATATTGTCATGGTTTTCATATCCCCTTTGATCTTAATGCAATTGTTGTCAAAACGAAGAGCTTCTTGCAAGAATCCTGGCTTCATTAGGAAGATAGAAAGTCCTTCCTCCCGGAGAGCTTTCTAATATGTCTTTGTTTTCGTGTTATAAGTTTATAGAGCTGCTGCACGCCTGTCAATAACTACAGTAAAATGTTGAAAAAAAAAACCAAACCAACTTGCAAATGAAGAGTTCATTAGTGTTATGCATGCTTCTAGCACATAATTCTAACACCAGTATAACTTGGGTTAAATTTAAAGATGGTATACATAGGGGTAAATCTGAGACTGGAACACACGGCTGTGATTTATATGTTGAAGAAAGAAAGGCTGCTAACAAACCAACCAATGTAAGTAGATAAAGAGATGCTTCCCTATGATGCCTGTCTTTTAGGGTGTTGCTTCACATGCTGTGATGGACCAAGATGAACAAAAATAAGGAGGTAACTAATAATTCCATCTGTCTTTGTAGCTTTTCTCCTGAAGGTCAGCATCTCACCAGAACCAAAGCCTCACATGAAAAGCAATACAGACAGGTCAGTACACCTCTCCTTCTGATGCCCCCTTCAATTAGTTACCTAATACAATTAAATGCCTCTACTTGCCTTTTTGCCTACCATCTCATCCTCCTGTTTTCAAGTTCAAGCTAGAGCTGATTTTACTAATGGATAATTTGTACCAATTACTGTGTTCACTGATTTTGGTCCAATGCATTAATGAAAAGAACTGCAAATGACTGTCTATATCAACTGTATGGAAGCACAGTAGTTGCTATAAGTAGCTCCTGGTAGCCACATTGTAAGATTAATGAACCAAAGGAAACAAAAATTAATGAAGGCAATCATTAGCAGGCATCCTGTGGACTGAACACAAAAAATACATTAGAGGTGAGAATTCACTAATTCAGGATGCACTGGGAAGGGAATGGAAAGAAAGATAAATGGTAACTAAACTATGTCATTTTTTCCATTATAAAAATCCTTCCATTGAAAAGGCTCCTATCATCTCAATAAAAATTGTTCCAGTGTGATGGATGCTAAATTTATATGTATGTGTATGTGTATGTGTATGTGTATGTGTATGTGTATGTGTATGTGTATGTGTATGTGTATGTGTATGTGTATGTGTATGTGTATGTGTATGTGTATGTGTATATATAAGTATACGTATACGTATAGCTATGTGTTAGTGTGTGTAACATATGTACATGTATTTTTGAAGATTTTTTTGCCATTTAAACTCATTTTCATAGAATAAATCCCTATCTACAGCAAATATGTGGTTAGATAGGATGCTTTTGTACACAGACCTCAAATTAATATTTATCATATCTTGCAGTTAAGAAAGCATTGCTAAAAGAATACTCTGAAAGTTTTCATTTGACTTCATAGCAAAATAATTATAAAGGATTTAAAGTTTTTTGTGGGACTCCAATAAGTAACAAAAAAAGACATAGAAATGCCAAATGCAACATAAACATTCCTTCTCCCTAAAAAGTTTATACTAATTGTGTCCGAAATGGTTTTGATGAGGTTTTTAGTAAATACCAGAGAAACTTGCACTGTAGTGGAAGATTTTGATGATTTTAATATGATATTCCAGCTGACGTTAGGAAATCATTTGTATTAAAATAGTGCAGGTCTGTTGATAAGATATATAAAAAAATGTAGTCGAGAAAAACTACTTACAGATATTAATAAAGGGTTGACTTATAAATCATGTACATTTGTAAGGGCATTGCTACAATCTAGCCTATTAAAGAAAGGGTGGAGTTCTAAGTGTCATTAATTATATTACAAACCCCTTCCTCTTTACTAAGTCATTGCAGACTACTAATAGCTAAAAACATGTAAATCTAATTGCATCCTTTACTTGAAAGGAAGGGTTAATTAGGCTAGCCTTATTGCAGTTTGTTAAACAGACTGTTTTGTAGGCAGAAATGTTACATTATTCTGGTTTCCTTGAATAGAGATATCTGTCCTAAGAAAATTCCCTGTTTCTAGCGAGTATGGCATATTTAGAGCATCTGAGAATCCCAGGTGCTATTACAAAGTTCCAGCCAGACAAAGTGTGCATCATTTCACTGAAGTCTGTGGATGCATTTCCTATGTTACTCACTAGACTAAACAAGACCTAAATTCTGCTGTGCACTCTTTCCTTATTAGCATCAAAAGACAGATGTTTTAAAAAGCCTCTTGTGTGTTGCGCATATCCCACTCATTGATGTCTGCCTCTCAAGAAGATAGACAGCCATCCTCTTTTGATATGAGTTAAGTAGGGAATACTTTTGAACACAGACATCTCCACTAGTCTATGAAGATTAAGTTAAGTGCTAGAAAAGGTGATTACTGTTAACTTTCTATGATTGCCACAAAATGGAAAATCTTTTGATTCCAGAAGGAATGTTTGTTTCACTGGTATGTCATAATTGCTAGCCACTTGTACATCCATACACACTTGTCTCTTTAGCCTAGCAAAATTCTGAACTAGAGTTTCTGAATGAACTTTCATTGGTGCAAATTGGTTAGCTAATCATCTGTTCAAATACTGATTATTTGGCTTAAATCTTTAAGTAGCCATTAAATCACCCAGGTACAGTTTTCTGCATGCTGCAGCTCTTTAAAGCATGATCCCTGCTCCAGTATTTGAATTCCACGCACATATCCATTCTACCCCTGTGTGTTTGCTAAAAGAGAATTGAAGTAATAATAAAAGAAATGGAAAAAAAAAAAAAAAAAAGATGCCACAGAAGGATTAAGGGTAATGTAAAACCTACAGGCTGCTGCAAACAAAATACAAATGAATAAAGGCAAAATTCCTGCCCTTAAGTTGTCTAACAGCAGTGAATCATGATGCACCATCACAAAAAAAATGACTCAGTGTTGTTTAGAGTGGTGATCTCTCATGACTCATACATGAAATTATGATGGTAACACAGTTCATCATGAACCCTGAATCACACGACAGCAAACAATGATGCAAACTTTATGCTAGATGAATCCAGCTCAAAAAAGAACTTAAGAAAAATATCCTCCATCCTTGAAAATCAGTATTTGAAAATGCTTCCTGCATGTAGTCACAAACAGTAATCTGTCAGCAATGAATTTAAGACTAATCTTACATATACCAGTCTTAAATTCCTAAGAATGTATTTTCTTCCTGAAAATTTGCAGAAGTCAGCTGACTTATTCATTGCACTGACCATTTTTACACTGAAGTCAATTATGGTCCTCTTACTTGTCACAGCAGAAAATGAAATACACTAAGCTATTTTCAGTTTCAAAGTGATTCTTACCCAAAATCATTGCAACTCTGTTGCAAATAAAGAAAAACAAATACTACAATCTCAGTAGATTTCTTGTAATCATCACTCAATTCTCTTAGTGCCTTGTAAAAAAATGCAGAGCACTTTTTTTTTTTCTTTAAGGACTATATCATTGCTATCAAACTTCTTAATAACAATTATCTGCTCCAGTCCCCTGCTTAACTTCATTAATTATCTAATTTGTTAAAGAAAGAAATGCTTTCAGCTTTACTCTAAGGTAACAAACAAGGCAAAACAACCAGGAAGAGCTTGTAACAATATGCTAGAAGGAAGACAAAACACTACAAATGTCATTACAGGTAATATTTTGCAGATGATAAACATAGTTTTGTATGTGTATTTTACTGATAAACGGCAACACTTATGTGTACCAGGACATTGATATATATGATTCACCTAGAATAAACATAGTTTTAGAGCTGTTCTTTCTGCATTGTGGCCTGGATGTGACACTGTGTCAACTGGAAGGCCCCCACTCTGACCTCCAACAAAATGTGCTCCTATCATAGGCAAGTAAATCAGAACAGCTGTAGATTTCACAAGCTGAGTCTTGAAAATCTCCACAGACAGAGATTGCTTGGCCCCCCTGGGTCAACCCCTTTAGTTTGCATTACCTCCTAGTAAAGGAGTTCTTCCTGATGTCCAGTAAAATATCCCCAAGCCATAATTTGTGGTCGGTTCCTCAAGACAGCCTAGAACTACTCAAAAGACTTTAGAACAGCACTTCACATGGATAATTTTCTGCTGCTATTAGACTTCTCCTTTTCCTTGTCTTCCTCAGACTAACCAAGCCCAGCTCAGTAACCCACCCAGCTATCGTCACAGAAACTGAGGATGGGGTCTCTACCTTTGTGTGTCATCTCCCCATCTCATAATTCAGCATGGTCTGAAAAACTGCTGAGGGTCAACTTCTTGTCACCATATCACTTGTAATTAATCACTCTTGAGCAGACCTCTTGAGTACTCTCATTGTTGTTGGCTGTCAGCTGGACATCAGCCCATTTATTATTACATTTTTAGCTGACAGTCTAACAAATTTTTAACCCATTTAAGTGTTCTCATCTACTGTCTTTTTACAAATGAATGCTATGGGAGACGATGTCAAGTCAGACAGCATCCAGTGTTCATGTGCCTAATTGCAGAAGACAATCAGACTGAATTTGCACAATTTGCCTCTGGTAAATGCATGCTTACTAACACTTATGATTTCTCTTGTATATCACATTCCTGGAAACTAATTTTAAGATGACATGTTTTGTTTCCCAAGGTTAAGGCGAGTCCTTTTCTCTTTCCTCTTTCTACAAAGTAACATTAACCTTGTTTGCAGTCATTGTGGACCTCTTTCAATGGTAAATCCCAGCTGGTCCCATGAATTTGAATGTGTGCTACTTGAATAAGCAGCTCCCAAATTGTTATTGCTCTGCTGCTGCATGCCCCTTTCCATCTTCTGCTGTGCTGGTGTATGTAGAGATCGGGAAGCTGGTGTTGGTTTCAAAGCCCAGTGCAAAAAATAAATCGAGTACACTAAAGCAAGAGTGGGAAACCACCACTGAGCTGGCAAAATGCACAAAATGAAAGGAAGGATATGGGTCTGCAGCTTTAAAAAGCTAACAGTCTGTTTCTTCTTTTTGTCACACTGGGTCTGACTTTGCATTTGGACACACCAACAGCAAGTTACTGAATACCACATTACAAAAATTTAGTCTGGTGTATTTCACAACTGCATTCACATTAAAGTTGTATCATTCTATATATTCTTTCTGTGTTTTGAATTGAATTACTCAGCTATGACGGATAGCTCAGGAAAAGCTGATGAGTTATCTTTGAAGGCTGCTCAAAGAGCCTTGGTCTTTTCAGTGCTCTTAGAGGTTCACTCCCTTCTGTTTTTTACTCTGACTACCTTTTGTTTTTTCAGGAGTTCTAAGCCCTTGGTATTCAGCACTAGATACTAAGCACTTATTCAAGGCCAGGTTGTATGAGACTCTGAGAAACCTGATCCAATAGAAAGTAGGGATAGGGGGATTGGAACTGGGTGACCTTTAAGATCACTTCCAACATAAACCATTTTAGAGTTAACATAAAAGTTAAGAAGAAAAATAAGTTAATAGAGTATTCTATGACTAATTTTCTGTATTTTTTTTTTATTTTATCTGAATGACACAAGTATATTACCACAGGCTAAGACTCAGCTTTTGTAATTCTGACTAATAAAACCAACAATATTTTCTGGTGACATTTTTTCCTATAGCTAAATACTGATGTGACAGAAAAGAAAAGCACCTTCAAACAGCAAAGCACCGATATTTTCAAAATCCTTTGACAAAAATTGCTCAAATATACCATCAAGATAAAATATTGTATTCCAACATGATGGGAATGCTTAGTTAAAATGTATAAGATGCAACAAGACCCATTCTGCTTGCACAGTTTGAGTGCTGAGCTACATGCAGGAAAGGTGCTAAATGTTGTTTCAGTTGTGCTTGGAAAATCTATTCCACCACTTCCATGTAACAAAAGCTTCTGTTCATGAAAGACAGTTATCTCTGGGACAAAGAAAACCTCTAAATCTGACCAAAAAAGAATGCAAAACTGTAAAATTATCTGTTATTAAAATAAGTTAAGCTTCAGAGTTGACACACATGCTGAATAAGACACTTTGTCTACAACCACAGAGGAAAAAGAAAGTTCTCATGGACAAATGTCATACATTCGCTTCTGATCTGTGTGTGTTATCCATTAACAGACCCACACCTTCACATCAGTGTTGCAATGTAATGAAAAACTCAGCTCCTTTTTAGTAAAATCACTCTTGCAACAGGCATTTTCTAGACAGTGTAGACTGGATTTTCTCCTTGAGTAAATTGTCGTGACTAGAGAAACTGAGTGGTTTCAACACAGCTGACATTCTGATTTCAGCTGTGATGGTCCCCACCGCTGGCGTTCTCTACAGCCATCCTTTCCCCTAACAAAAGTCCAATAATCTCAATATTTGTCAGTGTGGGACTGTTGTATATTCCTCCCTGATGTCCAGACTGGGATACAAAGATACATTTAATTAGTTTAGAGACATTTTCCTCTGATTTACTCACATCTTTGCTTTTAAATTTATTTGGAAACAAAATACAAAAATTTGTAGACTATTTTTTTTCCCTGAACTTGTCAAAAAATTATATGGACCAAGGGAAATGAAGTTTTTGTTGCAACACATATTTCTGCTACTTTGAGATAACATGTAACATTTCAGGCTGAAAGGTTTTAGAAAGCTGTGGATGATTCATTTTGTGCACATGGCGTAATGACACAATGTGATGTATGAAAGGAGTGCCACCTCTCAGGACATCAGCCATCAAAAGCAATGGGACTAGACAAAATCATTGCTCTAATTCTAAGCTAATTTCTTTGACTTCAGTTCAGCTCCTGTGTTCTTCTTACAATTGCTCTTAGAGGAAAAGGAAAGAATTGCACCAAAAGAATGATTTTTTTTCTACTGTGTACTGGCTACATACAGATGTGAAAAAACATCCATACCAGCAAATCACAGACTGGGTACTGACTTCAAAATTAATAGTTCAGTGGTGTACAGTAGCCACCTTATTCATATCGCCAACATATCACAACCTGGTTTACACTAAAATTGTTCTATCTTAGGCATCCCCACCACTGTTACCCCTTCCCCTTAAAAAAAAAAAAAATCAGTGCTGTGAAATGAGAGTAAGAGTAAATATATACCTGATGAAAATATTTGGTCTTCCTGAGTTTAATTAATATTCATAGACAGCCTTGTGATAATATTTCTGCACATGGTGGCAGGGCCTGTTAGTAAATATGTTTATTTCATTTTTCACCTCAGCAATCAATACTGCACTAATTCCAAGAGTAACTGGCTGTAAAGATTTGATCACTTTCGGTTTCTGTGACTGATCCCATAATTAAGCAGGAGGTGATCAGACCTTAAATGTGAGTTAATAGTTCACGTAAGTATACAGGATTTTGAATTTTATACAAATAAGAATACTTTCTGGATCTGACTTTCAATAGTTTTGACCTTTGATGTATGCAAAACAATGGTAATGTGTCACAAAATAACCCATCATTTTACTATATTTCAGGTAGCTGGAAAGACTTAGAAGGTTAGGAACAGTTTAAGATCATGATGTCAATTAAAAGACATTTCTTAGTATTCTTGGGTAGGATGAAAAGCTTGAAGGCAGGCTACAGTACCTTTGTAAGCTTTGCATCCATATTCTTTGTTTCTAACAGTATTATGTTTGATTACAACAGCAAAGACAAAGCTGCAGATGCAACCCCAAACACATTTTTCTCTTCAGAAAGACAGAATGCTTTAGTAATTTCAGCTGCAATGAGGCAGTCACTTTATTTCACTGTAGATCAACCTTTCTATATAGAATATCACACTTTTAAGTTGTAATGAAGGTTATTACTTCCAGCCAAAGTAGATATATAAACATTCAGAGACAGTTACTTTAACAAAAGTGGAAAGTACAACTGAAGAAAACCCACTATACATCAGTACAAGATGAGTTAATCTGCTGCCTCCTATACTGCTGCAGGGAACCACTAAACCATTACCAAAAAAAAAAAAAAAGTGGTTCAAGAGATGGATAAACCAGTCAGTACTCAGCAATGTTTTCCTGCCTTAGGACATCTCTGCATATTAGATAACTGGAAAATACTTTTTAATAACATTGAGTTGTTCCTTAAGTCAGTTCTCTTCATAGATGCTCTCCAAATTTATTCCAGGTAAACACTGGCACTCAGGTTAAACCCCTATGGTA
This sequence comes from Clamator glandarius, assembly GCA_033459285.1. Classification (NCBI taxonomy): domain Eukaryota; kingdom Metazoa; phylum Chordata; class Aves; order Cuculiformes; family Cuculidae; genus Clamator; species Clamator glandarius. Next base: position 440,497 of record JAUNZM010000789.1, read on the forward strand.
GCTAAGAATAAGGTATTAGAAATACATGTGTTTTACTACAAGTGAGTGCAGAACTTACTTCAATATAGTTTTTCTGGAAAATCTATCAATAGTTACTTCAAGTGACATTATTTTGGCCATTGGGTTGAATGTGCCTTCACAACCAAAGAACATGATTTCCTTGCTGTTCTACACGAGAATAATAGTCGTATTGTATTATCTAATAAAAATTACTAGCAATAATATATTACATATTAGTTCAAAGCCTGCCAGACAAAGCAAAAAAAGAAAAAAACTGAGGACCATTGGCAGTCACCAGAATACCTATGTAAGAGTAAAAAGACTAGTACGCATACCAGCCATTAGCCAAAGGGTTTCATAACGGAACAGAATTATATTATTACAACATCTTTTGGAAGCTGGAAGTTCCCCCACAAAAGTAGGCTTGTCTGCTATATGCGACCCTCATTCATTAGAGCTGAGCAGACTTTCAGTTTCAAACGCTGTTACAGTTGGAAGACAAGGCCGACTTACTCTGGCAATGCCAAAACAAAATCTCCAAACGCTGCTCCCAGATCTCTCAAGGATATTCTTCAGGGTCTCCTTTTGCAGTTGAAAGTCTGTCCAACACTTTTACAACTAATGAGTTGGCAATTCCAGCCTGCATGCTGCTCCAGAATTTTTAGCCAGCAGTGGATCGTTGACAATGAGTTCCAGAGCAGAGCTTTGGAGACCTGCAAGTTTTAATGAAAGAAGTTCTGCAATCCCTCGGCCTTAATAAAGGATGGAAATTAGACCTCCACCAGATTGCATTACCAGAGTCTGTTGCCTAACTCTCCATTCATGATGTGCAGAGCAGCTCTTTGAGGATCACATAGCACATTCGAGCCAGCACCATGCTGGAGAGCTTTATACCTGTTAGAAGTATTTCCAGATTTCACTTTGGAGGAGCATGCAAAACCCCTCCTGATTTGGGATTTTCTTCTTAAGAAAAATAAGTGTTACATAGAATGAACTCTTCTAAGTAAAGTAAGATGCTGAAGGGATCAATCTGCTGATTATCACCAAAAGAATTTTCTCTTGTTTCCGTGTTCTAATTGTTATCCTTTAAATGGCTTGGATTTTTTGCCCCTAATGTGTGAAAAAACAGGCAAAGGATGCACAGCGCTGCATGAAAAGCAACTGCATTTGTAGGGCCCTGCTGGAATCTGTCACCCTATTATTATTATTCTAGAGATTCAGTTATCTTTCTGCCATAGTACAAAGTAAAAGCAGTAAATGACCATTTAAAAGGACTAAATGAACGTATTACTTACCTTAAATGGGTAAGAAAGACAATTCCTCAAGATGAGGCTCAGATACTTGCTCAAGTGTACTTAAAATTAACAGTAACAAAAGTACTTGCTAACCATGGAAATGGGATTATTAATCTTTAAATTACCTGGCCATTTTACAGAAGGCATTTAATACTACAAGGCTCTCTAATTAGAAAGCGTGCGAATGTGCATGCATGTGCAGAGTATAAGCATAACACAATACTATGCCTCATTCATCTATGAAAAATATATAATTTTTGCATCAATATCGTTCAAATAAATAATAGTGTTGTTCTGATCTCTGAAATTGTGAAAACTGACTTCTAGAGAACTGAATTTCCTATCAATGAGTAATAATGTATGTAATATTCCTGCTGTTGCAAATAAGAATGATATGTCAGGGAGCAGCACGTATTCACTCTACCAAATGATTCATTGACAGTGAGGTATGGTGCTATTTCAGCACAATGCCCATTTCCTTTTAGAACCTGATCCTTAAATATTTCTTGTTTGAAAGAACAAGATTAAATTTTTCTTGCATTTAGGCTGCCAATACTGTCATATAGTCTTCACAAGGACAGTAATTTCCAGAAGTGTTTCTAGACTGTGAGTACAATTTTTAGGGTTTAAAGGAAAGGTGATAATCAAAACGATAAACAGTTTCTTAAAAAATTATGTCCTCAAAGCCCCTCTTCTAGTTGTTTTCAGGGAAAAAAAGAGGAGGAATATAAGGCTTCCTGCTGTAAAGCACAGAAAAAAAAAGCCACATGCACAATGAAGCTTCCTTCTACTGATTTCACACAAAACTATGCAGCAAAACAGATAGGTATGGATTTTACAAATCAAGACATAAGAGACTAAAGAAAGTGCTTGAATTGACAAGATACCTCCTGCTGTGATAATCTTAAATTATAAAGCACTACCTGAAAATATCCCAAGAACAAGGAATGCTGCCAAGGGTGTTTTTGGTGAAAATCTAAAATTCAATATGAAACAATCTACAGTGTCAATGTCCAGATGAACTTTTTCGTTACAACCTGGAGGGGAAGAAGAGATGTACTAAATGGAGAAGAGGAATATAATTTCCTGAGTCAAATTCCCAAAGCGCTAGTTACCAAACATGCCTGTGTCTCCAAAACACTCAGTCTGGAATATCAGATTCTTTGCAGATATTTTTTTGCCAAGCTTTATGAGTTAGCCTGCAGGAAGAAGCATGTAGATCCAAGCACTTCAGGACGTTTCAGAAGATGTAAAAATGTTCTTATAACTGGATGCCCAATCTGTATCTTGGCAATGATGTCTTTTTGTCTCACATCTTCTTGGATCACACAATCTTCCAGGTCATTACTCTGAAAAACTCGATGGAGTCCACTGCCAAACGGACAATATCCTCATCAACAGAAAGCATGAAGCAGCTAAGCACTTTTACAGCTCCAGAAACTGACAATTTTAACTTAAATTATGCCTGAAATGGTGGGTCTGGCCTTACAGTTTTCCAAAGAAACATACTTCTCTGTTATCTTTACCCCTCTATTCAACATTTTCTGGTATCAGATCCAGCTCTGGAAGTGTTGCTAAAATTGTAGGAATGGGCCTGACCCAATTGGCTGAAAATCCCTCTTTTTTCATGCATTTGGCATGTATCTGGATTTATCTGGATTTATAATCTCACAATGCACTGTTCCTTGCTGTGTCACCTAGTTTTCCTCCCTCATGCATATATGTAAAGACAGGCTTACAAAGAGAAATAAATCATTCAGAAACCAGTCTGCAAAAATGTTTTGCTCTGCAAACAAGATCCACAGTGTAGATAAGTGTGGTAGGAGTCAAAAGATATGAAACAGTTTATGTGTTAGTTGTATTTTGCACAAATACATTTCCAGAGCATCAGCGATCAGGCAAACCATCAGGAGCACCGTGAAGGCGTTTGGGGTCCATATCCAGAAACAGACAATCGACAGTCTATTCTGCCTCTTCACTGCAATTAGTTCAAATGTCCTCCAGAGATGTCCTCAAAGATGATCCATCCTCTAAAATGCTTTCTCCAACATTCCTGAAGAACTACATTATGCATTGAATTGTTTCATGAAAGTACTAGGAAATGGGTATTTCTCCTCTGAGCAACCCTCACACACTGCAGATGGCTTGGGTATTAATGCAGTAATCTAATAGGTCACTGGTTTGTATTGGTGAAAAAGGAACCTAATTTTTCCTAACCACTGCCATGGACCCAAGTTTCTTTCCACATGGTAACTAAATTATATTTGAGCGAGTGTAAACCACAGTCCTGAAAATTTCGTATTATCAAAACAAAAGAGATACGGATGTACCAGGGAGAGTCCAGTGCAGGGTCACTAAAAAGATGGACAAACTCTTCTCAGTTGTATCCAGTGATGGGACAAGAGGCAATAGCATGCACTGAAATACAACAAATTACACTGAGGCATGAGAGAAGACTTTTTTTACTGTAGGAGTGGTGAAACATAAACAGAGGTTGAGGGTGCGGTGTCTTTTCTCCTTGGAGATAATAAAAACTCCACTAGATTGATCCTGGGCAACCAGCTCCACCTGGCCCCATGGGAGCAAGGGTATTGGGCTCCATGATCTCCAGAGGTGACTCACAGCCTCACCTATTCTTAGACCCTGTGGGATCAGCAGGACCCAAAGCACTGAATAGGCACACCAGGCATCTCTTTCTCTTCTTTAGAAACCACACTCCTGGCTGTCCTCTGACGTAGAAACTGCCCGTATCAGTCTCCTACGTCACATACCGTTAATAACTGCTCACCTTATCATTCTCAGAGAGTCATTGTGTTGGCATGTGTTCATCTGCTGTACCGTCTTCAGCATTTCAGACTGTTTCTATGAGGTCAGGAGGTCTTGCCCTCTCAGACGGGCTGAGGATTTCCACACCTTCTCTTTCTGCTACTTTGCTACTCATTAGGAAACACGGTTGTCCAAAATCATGTCAGAAGCAGACTCTGTTAAGCACAGATTCTAAAGTCTTGTGGCTTAATTTGCTGCAAAAAATAAATCTAATTGGCTGACTCTAGATCCTGCTAATGACCATCAACACTTTAACACCAACTGCTTAGACTGGAAAAAATCATGCTAAGAGCTTTTTTTATTAAGTGAAAAGCACAGTGTGAATGACATCCAAGGGAGAACAGTCTTAATTTTATTTATTTGTACATTTTCAAACATTATTATTTTCTACTGTTTTGTTCTCTGATAGACATCCTTCTAAAAGGAAACTGCTTTCTAATTGCTAGTTCCATCTACCGTGCCAAAACACATTATTTCCAACACAGGAAAATCAAAGAGGGACTCAACCACAAATGCTGTAACCTAGAAAATTATCCAAAACCATACGTATTCAAATGAACGTCCATGTATTGCAGAAGACTAACTCCTTTTATTTGAGCAAAAAGTTCCCATGTTGCAGAAGCTTCATCGTCCTATGTTTATCCAAAGTGTTTTGGTTTAGGGGAAAACACCCCAAAAATCATGTTTTGAAGTGGACTCACAGAGAAAGATTAATAAACTTTGCTTAAGTCCCTACTTTGCCAGACTTTGGATTCTGAGTATGCACACTGCACACTAAGAGGAACGAATTCAGACCAAAAAAACAGCATCCAGGCTGATTTTCATACATAAATGGAGCACAAGGAGAGATGTTTCGATAAGTTTTTTGCAAAAGACAATCATGTTTAGAACAGTCATGACCCAAATAAAACATCTCAAATGTAAGCTTTCCTTGGGCAGAGAAAATTCCACCCTACTGTCTTCATTGTCAGATGACTACATAACCTTAACTGCAAATATGTAGAACAGTCTACATGGGGTACAACCCCAACATTTAAACCCTCTGCTATTTACACAGGGGAATTTTGGTGTATGAGAATGTAAGAGTGATGGTAGCAGAGGCATGGAAAGAAATATCACAGGTTTGCTTACAAGATGCCAAGATTTGTGGGTAGAAATATGCTCATTCCTCACTCACAGTATTGTTAGGCAAAATTCCTGCAGAGCTGGGGAACAAGTACTTTATCTACCCTCAAACTTACCAATGGGCAGATCAGGCCAGGTGAGTCAGCCTGTTTCAGGAGCTCAAATAGTACAGGAAGTAAACCATTATTTAGAGCTGTGTTGAGGCTGCTTTAATTTAAAGCAGAAGGTGGGAAATGCAAATTGAAAGTACAAATGGTATCAAGAATTTTTGCATCCATTTCTGCCTCAAACACAGAAGCAAAGTGCTACAGAACCAGGATTAGAGCAAGACTCTCTTTGTTAAGAAGTAAAGCTTTTTCATCAGCAACACAGATTCTCCGAGACAGAATTACAGAAAACTGTATGGCAAGCACAGGAGGCTGTTCTACAATGCTTACTGGTAAGAGACTCACATCCCAAACAAAAGTGGGTATAGGAGCAATTCTAGCTACCATTCACTTCTTTCTGCCACATGCTGCCACTGGCAAGCTGTTTGTCCTTGATCTCGCTCAGCTGTTTGGTTTAGTGGGTGTCAGAAAAATATCCTTATTCCTAATAATTTGCTTCTTACATATTGTGTTGGTCATTTTTTTAAGCCTGATTAAAAAATTGTATGTAAAGCAGAAGAGATCAGTTTGCAGTTTTGGTTTGGGATTTATTTTATGGGGTTTATTTTTTTTTGTTTGTTTGTGGGTTTTTTTGGCTACTCAAAATGTTCATATAGCTTTGTACTGAAACAATTCCAGTAAAGTGTTTGTACCAGCTCTACTCTAGTCAGGTGTGCTCTGCATATTTTGAGTGGAATCACCTCTATGGCTGTCATGCTCATGAAACTCAAGTGATGCACTGACCAGCACAGAGAGAAACTCTTCTTCTACCACGTGAGAGCAGGGAAACCAGAAAGAAGCATGAGCTTGTTGGTAAATGACCACAGTCATGCCCTCCTTTTCCCTGCTACTCCTTATACCCTAGCCAGTTTCTTTTGCCCCTGTCTTTGACATCATGTTCAACATGAAGCCTGCTTTACGAGGCTGTTTAGAGTGATGACAGCATTGAGTTGGCAGATATATGGAGGTTGCCTTGTAGCAAAAGTGCGCCAGCCCATATAGAAAGGATGCGCAGGGGGATAATTTGAAGATATCTGTTAATACAGGAGGTGTGTAATAACTTGCTCTGGTCACCTTGGTGCCTAGGAATTCACTCATGGATTGCCATCCCTGTGGTAGCTGATGTAACAACTCAGTACAGAAAGGTCGCTGCTGCCTCTTAAACAAAATAGTAAAGAGAGAACCAGAAGAACAGAACAGATATTGATTGACTGGTCAGTATGACAGAGACTAGATCCCATGATGTACAGGATGGGTAAACTCTCTGGGAAACATACCTTTTCAATAAAAAAAAACCTAGCAGATTTAGGCAACTGACATTATGGGTAACTGGCATCTGGATGCAGCTCTGTATTTACTTAGAAACATTTTGAAGAGGTCCTCAAAGAAATGCTCATATTTTGGAAAAGTGGGTTCATTTGTATTTCCTCGCTACATTGGAAGGCCATGAGTAGCTTTAAAGAAGAAATATTGTCATTTGTTGGTGAAAACTTAAAGCAGAATTTCATAATTTGAAAATTTGTAACCAATGCCTGCTACCAATCAATGAAAAAGTGCAAGTCTATTTTTTAAGCAAATTTTTGGCTCACTATTCTAAATCACATATTGTTTGTATTTACAATTTTTTAAAGAATATTTTCAATATTCTCGAGCTTTATTTAATCATTGTCTTGTTTTTTTCCATTTGTTTCAAAGTGAGAACACACAGCAGGCGAACTATTATTTTTTGACCCTCTAAAATACTCTACATATCTTTTTTCTTTTTTCCTTTTCAGACTAAGGAGCTGTCTGATTCAAGTAAATTCAACCTTTTCTGGTTGAAATGCTCTTTGTAGGATTATACCCTGTGTGTTTCTGGCTGTAGACTTTCCTGCTAAAAGGGAACAGATAGGTGTAAATGATATTCACACCTCTTAATTGGAGTCATTAACAGTTCTCTGGGTTATCTTCCAGCATAAGACCTTAGGCTTCCTAAGGAGCAACTAGCAATACGAGCCAGGAGTTGCTGCAAACTTTTGCTCATATAGGAATGTCAGTTAAGAGTGTGATTTTTATCTTTAGGGTTTTGTTTGTTTCTTTCAGCATTTCTTTCCTGGCAACATCTCTACTGTAGACAAGGTTTTATGAGCAAGAAAGTGCTTTTGTTGGTATTGCTTTTTTGTCTGAACGGATATAAGCAAGACCATCACTAATGCTTTTATTCCTGTACATTCCATATCTATTAGGAGATATTCCTGGTGTGGCAACATGAGCTGCAGGCAGGAATTTGTGTTTCTTTCTTTGGTAATGTAAGTTCTTAAAAGTTGGGTTGGTTGTTTATTTGTTTGTTTCTTTCATTTGTTTGTTCCTGTTTAGCATTATGCAATTCTTTTTGCTTGTAAGGAGAAAAAAAATCAATTATTTACCTTGTTTTCAGAACAGGCACAGAACTGATGGAAGAAATATTCTCTCAACAGCTTGATAAAATGCACTAAAAATTCATGAAAAATTCAGGTACAAGCCAAATATAGTTTATTCATGAAACTGAACCAATTTACACTGCTGAACTGCAATGAACATCAAAACGTCCTTTCACAGCCTCTTAAAAAACACGTAACATCTCTGCATGCTTTTCTTCTATTTGCCCTTGCATGTAATGGCCCAAAATGAACAGTCTGATTTTCTCATTCTTAACCAATAGCCATTTATGTTCTGTTCACAGAATGCAGCAAATGCCATGCTCGGTTTTGGCCTCTGAACTCCGGTCCAGGTGGAACAGATCACTACCACAACAAACATCATCATCATTTTTGCACAATTTAGATAAGTAGGAAATTTGCTGATGAATATACACCACCTTTTGCTCTTCTATTCTTACTATTAGGACACTTGGAACCCATGAAAGCATCTAAATAAGAAAAGTTTAATGAAGTAATAATATTGAGTAACTCAAAAAAAACTCAATGAAACCAGGAAAGATTATGTGTACCCGTAAAGGTGGCGTGTATCTCTGCTATATGTTTTCATATTACATTTCTGCATACACAGTTGAACTCTTTAAGCCTCTTTTATATCTGGGTAAAGTAGGAGGAAAAACAAAATAAAATGACTGGTTAGGTGTTGCCTAGAGAAAATTCAAGAGTGGCAAGTGACATATCTCCTATCTTTAAGTTCAGAAGACTGTAGAAGAACGTAGATCTCAGGCATGAAGAAGACAGAGCAAAATAATGTAGTCTCTCTCTACAGACAAATGCAGTGCAGATAGATTTTATGTAGATGAAATACTTTCAGGAATAGTTTCTAAAAATGTAGAAACTGGACATCACAAAATATGCGGGGATGGGTCTGCAAGTGAGGTGAACTTCAATACTGGAAAACTCAAAGTCTTGAAAAATTGTCACCTCATAGTTCTCACAGGAGTCAACTGAGATCCCAGACATAAGACTGTAAGATGCATAAGATGCCTATCATCCTAGATTGAAAATCATCTTAGACCTTCCTAGGAAAATGCTAAGCAAGTATCACTGAGTAATCTTGACTACCAGAGGGTCTGAAGCCTAGTTTTGTGCCACACCTTTGCTCATCATTCATCAGTACCACTGGGCTCCAAGTTAACTCTCTCTTTCTCAGAAAAACAGAATAAAAGGGAGCTGTGATATAGTTTTCCCTTCACTCTAAGAATAAAAATATTGTTATATATAAAGTTCCCCAGTAGATAGCTTGTAATGTTAAGATACTGGAAATTTTAAGGAAAACTTTTCTAACACTATTCTTAATCTGTCATTAGTTATAAGCACCACAGCTAGTAGCAGAGGAAAGGACCTGAATATAGATCATTAAGGGAGTGCTCCATATAGGACATATTGATTCCTATACTTTTGAGCTCTCTATCTAGTTTGATGAACTTTTTACAGTTAAGACCCAGTTAAGTCCAACAACGCAAGCCTAACCATTGCCTCAGCTTTTATTGAACTCCTTTTTATTTGAGTAGACAAGAATATAAAGAGCATTTTTTCTTTTTTTTTTTTTCTTTCTTCTTCGTTTTGTTATTTTTTTCTAAATCTGCAAACATACATTACTATGAGGACCCATGGAGTCATAAAAGCCAAATAAATCTTGCAATGACATTTAAAAACTTGCTTTGCATTTGTATAACCTGGCTGTAATCCTTCTGTGTCTCAGAATTCACCACACTATCAATCACTTAAATTATTGTACTGGATTTCACATAAAATCCATTCCATTCTGGAATATATATATGTTCAAAATTTAGTGAAGCTTTTTCCCCCAAATCCATGGAAAAGATAGAGAAGGTGAAGCCAAGAAGAACTGTTATGGGAAAAGGAGGCTGAGAGAATGCAAGGAGAATCAGTGCTTCAGGAAATGTTTTTAAACAGAATTAAACAATGAGCCAAAATGTAACTCTCTTTTGTGACTTACAGGCACTTTATGGTAAGGGCAGTAATACACAACAATGATAATACATCAATACATAACTAACATTACAGTATTACAAAGCAAACTGAAAAATCTAGAAAGAGAAGCAACACAAGTAATTACTTCTTTAATACCATACATGTCACAGGTACTTCTCCCATTCTGCTCCAATTTTTTCCATAATTCTGGCCAATACTGGCTTAAATGCACAAGAAATTAACTTCTGTTATCTCAGAGTTGCTGTCTTAATGCTAAATTTGACTTCTTACTGTCTGCCTGGGTTTTTTTTCCATATAAATAAAAATGATGTAAAAAGATATTTTTATGCTTGATTTAGAGAAGTTCAGAAATGTTCATCTCCCAATAGTAAGTTATCTTTCTAAATGCAATTCTATTTTTCCTATGATTTTGTTGTCTCCTATGAATTTTTAAAAAATGTAATTTATTCATGAGCAGAAGTGAGTAAAACCACTGGTTTCCCAGTGGAGTCATATTGTTAACACGAACCACATCTTTTCTGACCCTGCATAGCAATTGCAGAGACTGCACTCTGTAATTGGTCCAAATACAAATACACATGTAAATCAGGTAGGCTTGCTGGAATTTTGGAACATCATCAGTGTTATTCAGCCCTAAGTCTCAATTGCAATTGACCAAAAAATTACACACCAGCTAAACTTATCAGACCCTTCATGCCTGAGATTTCCACCCCCATTCTCTTCTACACAAATTAAAAAGATGTTCTTTGCTGAAGCCAAAATCTTCCAATATACTTGTCATGAACTGCTGAATTTACTGTTCACATCTCTTTTACAATACAGATTAAGTGTGGATCCAGAGCTCTGCTTCAAAGGGGCCCTCCAACTGCCATATTTTCATCATAGCATGCATTCACTATGCAAATATAATATCCATCTGGGCCTTTTATAGGCTTAATTTATCCCTACTTATTTATCATAATTAAGTGCACCATATGATAGGAATCCTTGTGGTATCTCTACTGATCTGGAGTGGGGAGAGATCACTAACCCTACTTATGAAACCCAGCAATTAAATTACATGGTATCACTCATCATAAAAAAACAAACCCTCTGCTAATGACATAAATGTGTTGGACTAGCCAGTTCTGTTCTAGCACACACGTAAAATAAGGGGGGAAATATGACAGAACATCAAAGATGAGAGCTGTGCAGAAGCCCCAAGGAAAGTTCTCAAGCCACTGGATTTGAAAATATGGTACACTACTGATTAGTTCTGCAGTGATGGAGATGTAACCAGGGGATGTGTCAAGAACCTCAGACTGGGGTATCTGAAGAAGCACTTCTGAAATCAAGTTTATGTGAGCCCAGTGAAGTTGCCTTAAGATACCACACTGCAGTCAAATTTAGGGCTGACCTACCATTCAATCTCTTCCCACAAAAATAATAAACGTGTACATACATTAACTTAATTTTTTAGGATATATATCTTTTTAAAATAAGTATCTTACATTAAAGATACTTGCAAAGCAATATCTAATTGAAATAATTAAGACAATTGTTAACATAGAATGATAGAATCATAGAGTGGTTTGAGTTGGAAAGGACAGTAAAGCCCATCTAATTGCAATCACCGTTCCATAGATGAGGACACCTTCCATCAGATCCAGTTGCTCAAAGCCTCATCGAACCTGGCCTTGAACATCTCCAGTCTTGGGGAATCCACGGCTTCTCTGGGCAACCTGGACCAGGGCCTCACCACCCTTACAGGAAAATATTTCTTCCTAATATCTCATCTCAGTCTCCCCTCTTCCAGCTTTAAACCATTCCCCCTCATGCTATCCCCACAATCACTGAACAAGAGCCCCTCCCCATCTTTCCTGCAGGCAATATCCAATAGCACTCACGATATTGTGGAGCCTGTGTTCAAGGCTTGACATTTAAAAAGCCCAAGAGCATCCATATCTGTGTTTGTAAGATCTAAACATCATTTGCTCTTCCAAGACACAGAAATCAGTGGGTGATTCCAAGGCAGGTGGTTGAGTCACCGTCCCTGGAGGTGTTTAAGGTTAGGGTAGATGAGGTGCTTAGGAGCATGATTTAGGGAATAGTGGGAATGGTTGGACTCAACGATCCGGTGGGTCTCTTCCAACCTGGTCATTCTGTGATTCTGTGATTCTACCTCTTTCCAGGACCAGACTCTGGCTGTAAGTACCTTGTCTGTATCTGAAGAAGTCACAGCATCACCAATCTCTTTCCTCTTTTTTCTCTTTTGATGGAGTTTGTATCCCTAGTCCTTGAACCATACATGAAAGACCTTGAAGTTCTCTTGTTGAGTATTGTCTATATAGCAGAATTCAAAAATATAAGACATCAATCGGAAGAACAGATATACCTTCTGTTTTGTTTCCACCTTTCACATACTCTTCATTGCTTTTAATGAGAGGGTCTGTGCTGCAAAATACTCAGCTTCTGCTTAGGCAGATTATTCAGCCTTTCACAAATCTGGCTGCTTGCAGGTAGATGCTGAAGCCAAGTTTGATCTAGAGATGTGCTAACATAAAAATATTGGGGCTGAGATCCCCAATTTAAATCTCTCAGTTAAAATAGAAAAGCCCATAATGGCATAAATCAGATATGAGCCTTGGGGGTTTGTTTGTTTAAATGCATTTAGTTGTCTAAAGTATTTCTCTGTTTTCTATATGGGCCCTTGTGGGATTTCCTGAATTGCCTAAGAATTTTATATACCTAATTCCCATTGAAATTTGGACCTTTGGAGTCCCTGGCTTTCAATAAGACACTCAGAAATCTTACCATGTCTCTAATGAACTTGCAAGTTTTAATGAATAGTCATGCAAATTTGGAGTCTTTTTGTCTGGAAGCAAAGCTAGGCTGTAAATCATTACACCATTAATAGCTGTTCCATCGCCTTTCATTCCGAAGTATGGTAGTAATTATCTGTTTTGCAAAGCATAATAAAATACGCGCCTTCATATTCAGAATATTCATGTAGCGGCAATTCTAAAGTTATTATATACAATGTATAGGCAGTCGTGTGGCCATAGTTAACCAAATTTCTTAGAGCGCTAGGTTTTTGGGCCATACAGTTTGATCTGGCAAACCACAGAGCCTGCAAATCACGAGAAAAGAAGGGGAAAGATTTCTCAACTGTTAGAAAAACTTTAGATTCTTGCTGAGTTACAGAACCTTAAAATTTAAGCTGATTTAAAATTCTTGACCAAAGCTTCTTCTATGTGTTCACTCATCTCAAAAATGTTTCTTGTCCTTTCAATTAAATATATTCTGGAGTTAATGTGATTGCAATATTTGAAGATAAAAAGTGGTAAGAAATATATGAATGATTCTAGCTAAGCTGTAGTTAATTACCTTTTTTTTAAATAGTTTTGCCACTCATCTTCTTCCTGCAGAAGACTGATCCTACAGAGACAGCATCTTGGACTGGCTGCTCCTTTCCAGGCACCAGAAGGATGGTGGACGGTGCACACCTACTGCTTCTTTCCACCTCCATGCTCACCCATTTGCACTGGCAAATACCAGTGGATAAGTTCTTGGTACAACTACTCTGCTTGGTCTCCTTCTGCTTCCCTGTCCTGAATTTCTGACTCTCAAGCTCCCACATATTCCCCTATGGCTCCTCAAACATATAGTAATGGTTTTATTCCAGCTTGTGCCCCTGTTTTTTATGTCACCATAAACTTTACCTGCATCTTTTCACTAGTTCAAATAGTTTTATACTACATTTGAAGGAGATTTTTGACATTTGGTCTTGCTAGAGACAATTTTATTTAGGAGTGTGGATTGTATTTATGAAACTCCTATGGCTTGAAACCTACATGTGGAATTAAAATAGAAATTAATAGAAGAAAAAATATCACAACAGAGACAGCGTTCAACATTAACTGTGAACTTGCTTTGGCATCAGAAACTGGATGAGTTAGATTGCCAGCAAAAGTTCACAGAGTGAGACTTTTGAGTTGGACATGCAAAGGCAGCTTAAAAAACTGCAGAAATATTGCATGGGAAGCTGGAGGCACAAGAAGTATAAGCAGCCTTCAGTATGGTGCAGACTTTTTAGAAAAGTTAAATGAAATCTCTACGCTTTTCTAGAACACCCAGAATGCATACATTACAGCATATTTTAAAAAATGCAAAATTCTCCAACCCCTAAGGTAAGTAGAAACCTATTGCTATAATAATTTCTATTGCTATAACAGCATCATGATAGCAAATTCATCAAAGCCTTTCAGACCAAATACAGAATGTTCTCACAAGAAGAGTTTTCCTGCCAACAGTTACAGAGCCCTTTTCTGTCAGTGCTGGGAGCTACTCGACAAATGCCAACTAAGAGTAAAAGAGGCTGAGGCAGAGGTGGGTCTCCATAGAAGAGACTCACATGTAAGGAGGTAGAGATTGTAGCGTAGATCCATTCTCCAGCATACTGCATTTAGAAATGGTTTCATAGTTGTGGTAAACTCTACATTAAAACTTGCTTTTTCATAGATCCAAGACCAGCACTAAGTTGTACAAAGTCAGGTTCAACAGTGTCCTGCTCCAGCAGTAAGCTTAACTAATTGAACATACTTTGCTTATGTGAGGCAGGATTCAGTGGGACCTCACCTCACTTCATTTAGTAGGTTCTGAGTTATGAATCAAATTTATCTCTAAGTTTTATCTTCAAGCTGTGGGTAGGTGGGCCATTGGCAGAAAAATCTTTACTGAAAGAGTGGTGATGTATTGGAACAGGCTAACCAAGGAAGCAGTGGAGGTTCCATCCCTGGAGGTGTTCAAAAAACTTGTAGATGTGGTGCTTCAGGACATGGTTTAGTGGACACAGTGGTGTTGGGCTGATGGTCAGACTTGATGATCTCAGAAGTCTTTTCCAACCTTAACTATGCTATGAGTGTGAAGGCAGGCAAGTTTTTTCTAGTTTTATAACTGCTAAACCATGTTTAAGGATGTGTTTTGTCTTTGTGGATATCTTAGACTATTTTTTTGGTCAAAATTTATTTCAGAATAATTTTTAGCCATTTCCAAGAGACAGAAACACCTCTTTCTCACTAAACCATGGCAATCTGTAGTGGGGCATCTTGTGTAGGTCCTATTCTAAAATCATGAATATAGGACTGAAGGAAGGCTGGATCTGCTCAATGCAGTTTAAGAAGAAAAATAAGTAATCTAAAATGTGAGTTTCTAGTCATATTGAAAGGAGAGGATGATTTCTAATGGTAATCCTATCAGGGCTCAAAAAGATAAACTAATGCTGCCTGGGTTTAACTTCAGCTAGTCCTGAGAAAGTCTGAGCCTAAACCAGCAATTTTGTTCCCTCTGTTCCCAATTTGTTTAGAAATAAGCAAGAACACCTCTGACTTTTTTCAGCATTTCTGTGTACATGAAAGAAATAGTCATCAGAATGTTTCTTCATTCTTTCTTCATCTTTCTTACCATCATAGGAACTTCATTCAGAAATCTTCTAGCAGATAGGAATGACATAAATAGATTTTTAAACAGGTTTCTGAATACAAAAAGACAGTGCTCAGACAAAGAAGTCTGACTAGAGACACTAAAACCCCACCTTTCTCACCTGTTGAACGGACTGTGGTGAACAGTAAAACCTTGCCGTTGATGGAATTTTCATCAGAGAACAGGTCATATCACATTTATTCTTTCAAAGAAACTAACTGCACATCAGTAGTTACCTGTAATTCACCTCTTCTGAAAATACTGTTTAATTGGGGTCTTCCTACCCCTGGCTTACTGCTCTCAAGCATGAGAGAGAGAGCTTGCTCATCTCCCAAGGGTTTGGGAGTTGTCTGAGCCCCGTTCTTCTGTAGAGTGCTAGTGCTGCCCTCAGGAACAGCCCTTCATAATTATAGCAGACGCCCTATAATGATGCAGAAACCTATCTCAATAAAAGAAACCAGTACAGGAGATGTTGTAAGTGCTGTGTTGTCTTCCAGCAAACCCTGACATTTACAGTTCAGTTGACACAGCTAAGACAATTCCAAGGAGTCTTTTTCTCCCAGGTTCAGGAACACTCCTGATCTAGGGGACAGTAAAGTCATTCTTTTCTGGGGACTTTGTTGTTTTTCTCTTGGAAATGTGGAGTGCTCTGAGGTATCAGAGAGGAATTGCTCTCCTCCTTCATCCTGAAGGTGTTCAGGGCTGAGGGATCTCACTGATCTTCATTTCTCCAACTGCATTGCAGCAGACTTTTCATGTCTCACAAAATCTGTACAGGCCAGGATAGCTCTGAAAGAAATAAGAATAGTAAGTAAAATAACATCATCACATGGAGTACAACTCAGCTGTTTTCCAACATGGCTTTCATTAAATATGAAGTTTCCAAAAGGAAGGAACGAAGTACTAAAAAGCTGGAAGAGTAGTAAGCGACATTACGCAGGACAGGCACTGGAGCTTCAGGAGCTTTGTTTAGTTGAAGGAGATTAATGTAGTCTAACCATTAATTGCTGATTTTCATACCTATTTTCCCTAATGGCATGAAGAGTAAGGTACTTTTTATTTTCTGTATATGCTTCCCCTCTGCTGTGTCTGTATTCCCTCCTTCGTTTTTCAGCAGAATCTCTCTGAAAGCAGTGTTGAGCAGCTCCTGCCTGCTTGCCTAATCCCTCCCTCCTTTTCCACCCTGAAATGAAAATACAGGACTTAGTCAAGGCAAAGAGAACCAATACCCCAGGTTCACTGTGTGGACAGATAGTTCATCTGAACCACGACTCCTGCACTGAAGTCTTTGTTTTGATTGCAAACAGATTTTGGTTAAGGAGCGGGCATTGGAAAGAATAATTTAAAGGAAGAAGCATTTATCACCAAACCCAGCATTAATTAGTCCATGCTTAATCCAATAGAAATTTGAGATCTGGGTTTGTTCTGCATTATTTGTAATTTGCCTACAATCTCTAAAGATGTATAGCTATCTGAGCTGTTTCCCATAACTGTTAGTTAAAGGTGGTAAAACTTCCATCTGTATTCCTGTCAGGCCAAAAACTGAGATCAGATTTTTATCTCACATAAACGGACAAAGCTCCATCCTGACTTTTCCTCCTACTACTTATCTTGATCTTATTTATGTTTCTGAAAAGGCACAAACACAGAAGCTTGTCTTTGCATAGAAGGCAGCCAGGGGATGGGAAAACTTTTATTTCAGTGTTTTAATCCCCTGGATACACTCAGTGATGAACGTGATAAATTTGTTGACAGGATACCCTTTGTATCAAATCTCAGAACATAATATAGCTGCCAAGAGCTGAGAATTTCACAAGATTTGGTTCATCTGCTTTCAAGTAGTGGCTATGTGATTTAAGACTTGGTCTTGGTTGTGGGTTTTTTCAAAAGAAACCAAAGAGTTATCACCCATTCCCTCCCACATGTGCAAATATATCAGTGCTAAGTATTGCAATATCCAACTTCTGGCCTCAAAGTTGGATTCTGGAGTCTGAATATTATGTGGCTAAATTCCCAGGATAAGTAGACAAGTAGGTTTAAGTCTCATTCACTGAGACACAGCACACACAAAGAAGCTGTGCTGGAAAGGGACAGCTTTCTATGGGGGAAAAAAAAGCTTTCTGCTGGTTGATGAGAAGCTTCACCTGATCCACCAATATTTGCTCACAGACCAGAAGACCAACCGTATCCTGGGCTGCTTTGAAAGAAGTGGCCAGCAGAGTGAGTGAGGGGATTTCTGCGCCTCTACTCCAGACTTGTGAAACCTCACCTGGAGCCCTGTGTCCATTTCTGGAATTCTCTACATAAGAAAGATATGGAACTGTTGGAATAGGTCCAAAGAAGTGCCACAAAGATGATCTGAGGGCTGGAGCACCTCTGCTATAAGGACAGGCTGAGAGAGTTGGAGTTGTTCAGCCTGAAGAAGAGAAGGTTCTGTGGAAGCCTTATAGTGACCTTCCAGTACCTGAAGTTGTCTACAGAAAAGCTGGGGACAGACTTTTTACAAAGGCAGGTAGTGATAGGACAAGGGGCAATGGCTTTAAATTCAAAGTGGGAAGACTTAGATTAGACATTAGGAAGAGATTCTCCATCATGGTGATGGTGAGGCATCAATACTGGTTGCCCAGGTAAGTTGTGGATGCCCCTATCATGGAGGGCATTAAGTCCAGACTGGATGGGATTTAAGCAGCCTGATCTGGTGGGAAGTGTCCCTATCCATGGCAGGGGAGTTGGAACTAGATTATCTTTAAGATCCCTCCCAACCCAATCCATTCTATGATTCCATGAAGAACTCATCTTTCTGATGTTTCAGCAATTTACACAAGGATCCAAAGATGGTTTGGAAACTCCTGCATTGAATACACTGTCATTTTAATACTTAATAGCTACCAGGAGTCATCATCATTCTCTTTCACAAAATTTTAGTTCCTTATTCAACAACCTAGGGGTCAAAGTTCTTCCTCAGCACAAGGGTCACATTTCACAGAATCATGCAGAATCACAGAATAACCAGGTAGGAAGAGACCCACTGGATCGTCGAGTCCAACCATTCCCACCAATCCCTAAATCATGCCCCTAAGTACCTCATCCACCCTCACCTTAAACACCTCCAGGGATAGCGACTCAACCACCTCCCCGGGCAGACTGTTCCAATGCCTAACCACCCTCTCCGTGAAGAATTTTTTTCTAATCTCAAGCCTAAATCTCCCCTGGCGGAGCTCGAGGCCATTCCCTCTCGTCCTGTCCCCTGTCACTTGGGAGAAGAGGCCAGCACCCTCCTCTCCACAACCTCCCTTCAGGTAGTTATAGAGAGCAATAAGGTCTTCCCTCAGCCTCCTCTTCTCCAGGCTAAACACCCCCAGCTGTCTCAGCTGCTCCTCATAAGATTTGTTCTCCAGCCCCTTCACCAGCTTTGTTGCTCTTCTGACAAATTTCCTGACAAATACATCTCTGACAAGTTTCTGGAGAAAGCCAGAGAAGTGCATTCAGAGGATACAGGTCCTACCTGGCCTGTCACCACTGGTACCAGGACAGAAAGCAGTAAAAAACTGACTTGGATGGGAAAAAATTAAAGTGGGACTCTCTTAATTACCAAAGCTATATATTTTGCATTTTGGCCAGTTACAGACACTGAGTAGATTTGCACATACACAGTTTGACATAAACAAAGCAACAATGATATAAAGGTGTCATCTTTTGTTTGAACTTTTTCCTACTCATCTAAAGCATGAACAAAGAAAACAAGAATTTCTTCTGGAAGTCATCTCTCTGGACACTTATATCTGTGTTCAGGTCATGATTTTTGCAACATTTTAATCTGTTTCTTCTGGTTCTTCCTCTCCTGTCTCTAGACCACTGTAGTGTGTTTTCTTTTGTTGCCAAGTAAGCAGGTATATAAAAAAAAAATCACAAATTGTCATAGATCAGTTTTCTGTTCATTTCTTCATTGCTGGGGAAGGGGATTCTTTACTCATAGGATAGTCTGGTTTCCAATGTGCTTAAATGGTCAGTTGATGGATGTTGTGTCTGAGAAAGGGAGATTATCATCTGAAAGCATCAAGCAAACACCTTCTGCTGGCAGAATTGCAGTGAGTTAAGTACTCTATGGCCTTTGGGCGGGTTCATAAGTTCAGAAGGGGAACTGTGAAATGAACAGAGACAAACAAGAAACAAACATCAAGCCCAGAGCAAAAACTTAGTTCTACATTTCGTTTGAAAACTCCTTCAAGTGTCATTTTTTTTAAAAATAAGGTTTAAAAATACCGCACTGTTTCAAAACTGTCAATAATAAATTCATGTGCCAGTACTACAAAATTTTCTCCTGTAGTACCACAGACATTTCCCACACTACGTGCCCAACTCCTCAAATAAGAAAAATAAGTGACATCTAACAAAGCATCTATAACTAGTAAAATGTCTGTTTGTCCCACCATAATTCTACTGAGCAGCACAAAAATGATATTTTGAAAAAATCATAAACTAATCAGGTCACAACATTATAGGCATCTTTATGATCTACAAATTTAAACCACAATAGAGGACTCCTTACATTAGTTCTTTTTCCAATAATTCTCTTCTCTTGTGGATGCACAGGTTTGGATTGCACTTGAAGCTATAAAAATGAACTCTAGTAAGAGCCATGTTGAGCTTCCCTGAGAGTCAGGTGAAAACAAAAGGACTATACCTACAAAACAGACTGCAAGATCACAACCTATCCCATTATTTTTTAGTTAATAGCTGTTATTAAGCGGTTGTTTAGTAAAGAAAAAATGTACACCTTTACATATGAACACTTGTTTGCCAGCAAACACAGGTAGAGCTAAGAGGTACAGACTCTTTTATCCCCTTCTAAAGCAAAGCCAGTGTTCAGTTAACAGTTATTCTTATGCTAAAAAGAGAACAAAAAAACCCCTACAATAGAATAATCTCCTACAAATTTTAACTGAAAAGAAAGGGAGAAGGTAGTTTGCCATTTAATCATGGCACTGATTTTCAGGAACAAGGAAGAACAGCAATGGCTCCCAGATTTTTACAAACCACCCAAGCCTGTTGGGCATGCGGTGGGGGCTAACATGCTTTGAAAATCTGGCCAGTGGTTTTGTTATGGAAACTGCCCAGTTAAAAGCACCTTTGTAAATGTGGTCCTTATTTAACAAAGTTAAATTTGCTGTTGATAATCAAGTTACATTTTTGGCTGCCAAAAACTTAAAACTCTCATTACAGGACCTTTTTGCCATAACAGTGAAATATCAGAATGGGCCAATTTAGAGCCCACCAGCAAAACCACAATTATTTCAGTGCATAGCAGCATTGCTTTTTTTTTGTGCAGCGTTTATCAGGTCAGTCTGAGGAACAGCTGGATCATTTTTCCTGATGAAGTGCTCCTTTCTGCTTCTCATTTTGATGCTTGGTATCCCTTCCCTGTCCTGTGACATGACATAACATGCAGGTTTTGCACCAAAAGGCTTGACAGCCCTCTGCTCATTTCTTCATGGAGTTGGTACACATCTGTATTTTGTTCATGCAGAATCCATACAACATGCTGAAGAAGAGTGCAGCCTTCGAAGTCCTCCTGGAATACATAAGAAAAGAAAGAAGCAAGCTGTAATGAATGCCTTTGAATTTTTGAAATCATTGGCTACAGCATCTGATATAACAAGATCTACCATATCTCCTCTCTTCTTATTGGTATCTGAGTATTGCCCTACCTCTACTTGAACAGATAAAAGTGATAGATGCATTTGAAAGGCTGCACACAACCCCTGTACTTATAGAATCATAGAATCATAGAATAACCGGATCATCGAGTCCAACCACTCCTATCAATCACTAAACCATGCCCCTCAGCACCTCGTCCACCTGTGCCTTAATCACCTCCAGGGAAGGTGAATCAACTCCCTCCCTGGGCAGCCTCTGCCAGTGCTCAATGACCCTTTCTGTGAAATTTTTTTTCCTAATGTCCAGCCTAAATCTCCCCTGGTGGAGCTTGAGGCTATTCCCTCTTGTCCTGTCCCCTGTCACTTGGGAGAAGAGGCCAGCACCCTCCTCTGCACAACCTCCACTCAGGTAGTTCTAGAGAGCAATGAGGTCTCCCCTCAGCCTCTTCTCCAGGCTAAACACCCCCAGCTCTCTCAGCCGCTCCTCACAAGGCCTGTTCTCCAGCCCCTTCACCAGCTTTGTTGCTCTTCTCTGGACTCGCTCCAGAGCCTCAACATCCTTCTTGTGGTGAGGGGCCCAGAACTGAACACAGGATTCGAGGAGCGGCCTCACCAGTGCCGAGTACAGAGGGAGAAGAACCTCCCTGGACCTGCTGGTCACGCCGTTTCTGATCCAAGCCAAGATGCCCTTGGCCTTCTTGACCACCTGGGCCACTACTGGATCATGTTCAGTAGCTGTCAACCAACACCCCCAGGTCCTTCTCCTCCTGGCAGCTTTCCAGCCAGGCTTCTCCTAGTCTGTACCTCTGCTTAGGGTTGTTGTGCCCCAAGTGCAGGACCCGGCATTTGGCTTTGTTAAACCTCATCCCATTGGACTCTGCCCAGCAATCCAGCCTGTTCAGATCCCTTTGGAGCCTCCTGACCCTCCAGCAGATCCACACTTCCACTCAGCTTGGTGTCATCTGCAAACTTACTAAGGGAGCACTCGATGCCTTCATCCAGGTCGTTGATAAAGACATTGAACAGGGCTGGACCCAGCACTGAGCCCTGGGGAACCCCACTTGTCACTGGCCTCCAGCTGGATTTAACTCCATTTCCCACCACTCTCTGGGCCCTCCATCCAACCAGTTTTCCACCCAGGAGAGTGTGCGCCTGTCCAGGCCAGAGGTGACAGTTTCTGAAGAAGAATGCTGTGAGAAACTGTGTCAAAGGCTTTACTGAGGTCCAGAAAGATACATCCACAGCCTTTCCCTCATCCAGCAGAGGAGTCATTTGGTCATAGAAGGCTACTTTAACAAACGCTCACAAATAAACTATAAATCCTTTGACATTTCCTTCAAAATTGCTCAATATGGGCTCTGCCCTAAAAAATTACACTTTTTTACTCAAGGTCCTTTAGAGTCAATGTACGGATTTCTACTGCTTTTGAGATGTGAGAAGAGATTACTTCCTCACTCAAAGGATAATCACGCTATTCTAGTAGAATTCATTAAAATACTGATAAAAGATTTAATGAAAACTTCAACTTAAAATAATCAGATCTAGTTCTAAAAATTTATGAGAAATTCCAAGCAACATTAGATCACTACACTGTGCATTTCTGCCATTGGTTGGATATTAAAAACAGTTTATGGGGCATAGGGATCATGTATTAGCTAAAAGCATAAGAGGGGGCATAGGGATCATGTATTAGCTAAAAGCATAAGAGGAGGCAAATAACAAGAACACAGCCGTGACCGGAAGAATAAAGCCAAACTCTAAAATGCTAATAGAGGAGAAAAAAAAAAAAAAAGTTGGCCTCCAGTAGAAGAACTAAGAGATTTTTATTATGTGGATTAACCACATACATTTCCACATCTGGCCCCTTAAAGGACTCTGAGTTCCCTGGTCATTATTTTAATCACTAACACACACAAAAAAGTATTAAATATGAATGTGTTAGCCTCAAAGGAAAGTGATAAGTGAAGGCTAAACTGGAAGAAAAGCAGATCTTCTACTTCTTTCAGTGAATCTAAGATTTAGATAAACTAAGATATTCATTACTTTGTCCATGAAACTTTCCACAAACAAATAACATTGGCATCAGCTGTAATTCTTCTGAATGACTGGCTGAAAGGCCAGTGTCAGCAATGGAAGAGAAATTTGTAGGCTAAGCCTGCAGTCTTATTTAGTCACTATTAGGAATTCAATACAGTGGCTCACTGCCTGCAAAGCTGTTCTTCTCGTGGCATAAGTGGTGTCACTTCAGCAATATAACTTCTTGAAAACAAAGAAAAGCAAAACAAAACCCCCAGTGTTTTCAATCAAAACTTACATTTTATGATTTTAAATATAATTGACAATGCTCTGGAGACACATTTCTTATGAAGGGTGCTCTAAGAATGTTTGCTCTGAGACAGGGACAGATCTTTAACAAAGATTTTTAACGTCTGACACCAAAAAGCGGTTTAGAATCTGATTTTCTTTCTTTTGCAGTTTTTTCTTACCCAGCCTTATGATACTAATACAATTTCCATAGCATTTTCTTCATGCCAGGTAATATGTGGAAGACTGTTTCTAGATATGAAAAGCAATGTATTATAAATTACAATGTCAGTATACTTAGGGTTTACCCTCATTTTTACACAAAATCCTTCTTCTTAATGAATCCGTTGGGCATAAAGCACCCTCCCCCACACATTACTTGAACAGTAATTTGTTATTATTTAGAAGCAGAAAATGATAACCAAAATTCTAGCCATTTTAACGGTTTTTGTTGTTTCATAAAGGAGTGTGTTTTTCCAGCTAACATTAAAAGCACAAAAAGACAAACCTAGAATGCACACATCCACAAATAATAAATCATCAAAGTTCTTTTTCCAAAGAGAACAATTTAAGTAACCTATTTTCAATTAGATTCCTTATTGTTTTGCTGATGTCTTTGCAGAATTCTTTGTTAATCATTTTATTTCATTATTTGTCCCACATATATTTCCATGAAGACTTCTTAACCTGATGACAGTCCTATTTCTTGGTCTACAATCAAATCTTACTACAGCCATTTTCTAGGTCTTCATAACTGAAAATATTACATCTCTTTCCAAGCTGACTTTAATACAAGGAAGGTTATTAAACTAACCCAATTAAAGCTAGCAGATCTGCAAGTTGAGATGATTGTTGCTGCCTTCTACGAGAGCTGGGATCAGGAATGATGGATTGCAGGCCACAGCACTGATAATCCATCTAAGAGGAAGAAGGATACCATCCTGGATTAGCTTGAATTGGCCTACCTAAAGGTTTTGTGATGCAAATTGGAGGCACTGGGCATAGTAACAACATGCAGAATATATTACATTCTTCTGAGTGGTAGTGACTGGATGGCTCTCAACTGTGATGTTCCAGCCTCATTAATAAGCCCTGCTTTGTACATCTGTGTCTGATATGAAGCTGCCATGCCTTGTCACCAATTACAGGCTCTGCAAAGACCCATCTCATTATAGTACTTATATTGCTTGTTCCTGAAGGTGATACTTGGTGTGGCACGTCCTCATCTTGCCAATAGGAAAATCACCCTTGAAGTGAAGACATGTCAGTCACAAAGCACAAAGAAACAGCAAAGAAGATTTTATGAAATGCTGCCTGGAATATTAATCGTCCTGTTGCAGACAGTGCAAAACCAGCACACAAAATGAAATGTGGGAAGAGAGGTTTCTAAGCAGTCTTACCAAACTGGTAAGCTCCCTGACAGATCCAGGTGTGGGTGAAGATCCTAATGGGGGTACACCTGAGAAAATGGGAATGGAGCTGTTTTCACTGATGTGGCTTAGTCATTAGGGAAAATGCCCCAGAATGTCATCCCTACACCTCTTCTGCATCCACCAGAACCTGCAAAAAGGTGTAGCCTCTCTCCTGAAGACAAGGCTCTTTTGTGTCCTTGTTTATATTGCAGATTGAAAAACCAATGTCAGTCAGAAATATCTAGGGATACACTCAAAAGCCTGTGGTGACTTGTGACAATCCACAGAATATGATCTGTTTTCTCCTTACATTAATGCCTCTTGTGTGCTAATTTGATCTCCCAGGTGACACAAGTAAACAAAAAATTTGACATGTTCAGTGAATAAACAGACACTGAATTTATTATTCTACAATACACTGTGGTTTATACAGTTTATGCATTTTTACTATTGCGACTGTTTTTTTGTCTGTTTACCAACAGGATTAATCTTAGAGTCCAATTTCCACATTCTGCAAAGTCTCTGTCAGCAGGTGTAGAGTCCATGCAAACAAATGGCCTATAAACACAGACTCAAATTTGCAAAGTTCATGGAAAGTATTGTTAAAAAACCCACAATTTTCTCCTTTACATAAAATCTGGTAGAAACACAAGGATGTTTAGCGTTATATAGAGAGATATGTAAGCAGCTTTCTTTTAAAGTTAGTATGGTAAAATATTTAAGCTTTCAAGAAAAGAGAAATCCATACTTATTTTTGGCTACAATCTGTCCTGATGGCAGTTGAGTTTAGAGCTCAAGTGAGGAAAAGAAGTTTTCTTTGTGTACCATTATTCTACCATTTTAAAACCAGAAGCATTTGCTCTGCGCAGAGAATATCTCCAAATTTTATTTAAATAACTATAGACAAGAAACAGAAGGAGCTAACAATGTCAATTCAAACAAAAACCAAACAAGTCCTAAAGACCTTGGTTATTTTTCTTGATTCAGTACCTTTACACACATTTATGGGAAATGCAAGAGAAAACAATAAAGTGCCTCCCTAAAGAAAAAACCAAAAAAAATACCATTAAGCCACAGAAAACTAAAACACCTAATAGCAACATAAATCTGTCTGTCTAGCAGGCAGTTTCCAAACCATAGTGTTATGAAACAGGAAATATAAGTTCATCCTCTGGAAAAAACTGCAGACTGCATTATCTCAAAAATCTTGTATCTAAGGTGCCTTTCATCATGATGTCAAAGCAGTTCTGGACTAAAGGCTGTTATTTCTAAATCCAAAGTTCTGTATCAAAATGTTAGCAAACAAGCCAAAACTTTACCTTCAATTTATAGGGTAAGAAAAAAACCAAAACCAAAAAAATATTACTTCATGGCAGAACACTGTGCAAAAATAAAGAATAACCAGTCATCACTGTCCATTGTTACTTAAGTGGAAACCACAGGACAGAAATTTTCCTCAAACACTCCAGGTGCTTTACAATAGTTACTTCAACTCCAGATAGTCAGCAGCCCTCAACAATTGTTATTGTGCAAAATAAGTCTTTGTGTAACTGGCAAATCATCTGAGGGTACATGTAATACATATACCATTTTAATGTACATCCAAAAAATACAACAAGAGTACCAAGCACTCTTTTTTTGACCCAAGGAGTCAGACTTTCCAGACATGTGAAGATGAGAAGACCTTGGACACTGAAAACAACCATGAGACTCAATAAAAGGCTGGCAGCACTGATAAATATATACTGCACTGTAAAAACATATTCCATAGAGGTACTGAATGAGACATCTCACAACCTGGTTTGATCCACTGTACTGCAACGCTCAGAAGTCAGCTTAAACTGCTCCATGCACTAAATACACTTATATAACGCACAGTGTTCTTCTACAGAAGTGATTTTGGGGTTTTTTAACATACATGTAACAGGCTATGTACACGGAAATGTGATAGTTGACCTAATCAGTATGCCAAAGGCCACAAAAAAAAGTTACATGGCACAGAAAATGTTAAGCACCAGGAAGCTGATGAAATAAATTGCTATTTAATATATCTTTTCATCTGCTTTTTCTAATAGCAGAGGATTTATCATGGCTTTATTGTTTCGAATCTGAAGTGAGAATCATTCATCATTGATAGCCTAGCTGAAGACTTACAATTAAATCAGTTATAAAGGTAGGTGGACACTGGAATCGCTATTTTATGAATACCTCTATGATTTTAAAATCTTCTGAGTTTAAAAATACACAAAGTCCAGCACAAAGAAAAATTTTTCCCAAATGACACAAGCAGTCCAGAAGCAGCACAGCTGAAGAATCTTTCTTTAAATCCAAAGGCATGAGGTTTGGATATGTGCTAAACCTGGAAGAACAGCTGCTTGACTAAGATAGAATGTTTAAGGGAGATGATCCCTGAGTTAACATGTTGCTCCTCAGCAACAAAGCCCTGGATTTGACCACTCCCAGATGAGAAGTCAACACAGGACAGAGCTGTTCCCTTGGGGATGTCAAACAGGTGGAGAAGAGGTGACAGTGGGAGGACCAGACTTCCTGCTCTAGGATTTGATCAGGTCATTTGACCTGCAATCTTAGTGGGAGAAAAACATCATCTACATCATACTTCTGTGTGCTGTTGATTTCAGAAACTAGCCATTGTTTATACTAGTCTAACAGGTCATCAAAGTGACCAGTGATCTAGGAGATCTTTCATAAATACTTATTTTAAAAAACTACCTAGGGCCAAGAATGATTCTTTTATTTTCTTATTTTTTTCTTTGTTGAGCATTCATTATGAATTTCATTATTTCAGCCCACAATAAACATTATATTAAAATTAATATGAATGTTTAAATAAATCAGTTTGAAATAAGAAATCAAAATATACCTTTGTGGGACTGCCAAACCAGAATAATTCGATATCATAATTCTTATTTCTGGTGTTCTTTCATCCTAAATGTCATTGAAATTGACACTTTTAGAAATGTTTTGACACTGTTAAAATGACCTCCTTCACAAAAAAATAATCAAGAAAGTAATTGCTAGAAGAAATTACGACTAGCAATACTCTGAGCTATGGGCATTGTTAAGCATTACTCAGAAAGACTCAGTGGCCACAGGCTGAAAGATAGCTCTTTTAAGGTCTTCAAAGTATATTATAGACTCAGGCATGCATCAAATCAAGTTTATGAAAAGCAGGTCCAGCCAAACTAGCCTGATCTCCTTCTATGACAAGGTTACTGGCTTAATGGATGAGGGAAAGGCTGTAGATGTTGTGTACCTGGACTTTAGTCAAGCCTTCAACACCGTTTCTCACAAGATTCTGCTTGAGAAACTGGCTGTCGCTTGTGTGGACAGGTGCACTCTCTGCTGGGTGAAACACTGGCAATAAGAGCAGGCCCAGAGAGTGGTGGTGAATGGAGTTAAATCCATCTGAAAGGCAGTTACAAATGGTGTCCCCAGGGCGCAGTGCTGGGTCCAGCCCTGTTCAATGTCTTTAACAATGATCTGGATAAGGGGATTGAGTGTACCCTGAGAAAGTTCACTGGTGACACTAATCTGGGAGGAAGTGTTAATCTGCTTGAAGGTCAAGATGCTTTAAAGAGGGAGCTTCACAGGCTGGATTGACAGGCTAAGACCAATGGGATGTTTGACACAGCCAAGCGCAGAATCCTGCACTGGGACAAAACAATCCTGTGCAGAGCTCCAGGCTTGGGGAAGAATGGCTGGAAAGCTGCCTGGCAGAGAAGGACCTGGGGGTGTTGGTTGACAGCAGCTGAACACAAGCCAGCAGTGTGACCAGGTGGCCAAGAAGGCCAATGGCATCTTGGCTTGGATCAGAAACAGCGCTGCCAGAAGAACCAGGGAAGTGATTGCGTCCCTGGACTCAGCATCGACAAAACCGCACCTTGAATCCTGTGTTTAGTTTTGGACTCCTCACTTTAAGAAAGACATTTAGGTCCTGAACCATGTCCAGAGAAGGGCAATAAAGCTGGTGAAGGTGCTGGAGAACAGGCCTTATGAAGAGAGGCTGAGGGAGCTGGGGTTGTCTGGCCTGGAGATAAGGAGGCTGAGGAGGGAGCTAGTCACTATCCATAACTGCCTAAAAGGAGGTTGTAGTGAGGTAGGTGTTGGTCTCTTCTTCCAAGTGGCAAGCAATAGGATGAGAAGGAATGGCCTCAAGCTGCACCAGTGGAGTTTCATGTTGGACATTAAGGAAAACACCTTCAGCAAAAGGGTTCTCAGGCACTTGCAGAGGCTGTCTAGGTAGCTGGTGGAGTCACCATCCCTAGAGGTGTTTAAAAGACAGGTAGATGAAGTGCTCAGGTATATGGTTTAGTAGTGGACAGGTACAGTTGGACTTGATGATCTCAAAGGTCCTTTCTAACCAAGCTATTCTATGATTCTATGATTCTAAATTGCTCAAAAGGTGGATTTTCGGCAAAATAAATTAAAAATGGATTCATCAAATCTACCATTACCCTTCCCAATCATCTCAACTGCATGCACCACAGCCAAGGATTTAGTCTAGACTAAATATGAGCGAATATTTTTGGTTGAGATGATTAACGTCAAAAGAGATAACGAAACCAACTTCTTAACTCTTCTATTATGTATTTGTTAGTTCATTATTTAAGTTATTTAAACATCTGATATGACTAATTTTTAGCAAATACAGGGTGGTCATGCAGAAAGAACACATCAGTTAATTTAAAAGGCAGCATAATTCTTCCAAGTTTTCTTCAGAGAACTAAAGTGCCATTGAATCAGGTTCAGGGTTATTATTTTTTTAAAGCCTCTTAGTCTAAGATTTATTGAATATTCCCCAACCAGAATCTTTGCCAAGGATAGAAAAGTGCACATAGAAGGAGAAACAAAGAAACCTCCAAAGCCTCTTGGTGATGAATTGTCTGATCCATCTTCTCATCCATCTTATGTGGGGAACAGTTTACAAATATGTGGTAACTTTGATGAGTGAAAGTTGCAGTCCCTCCTTTTGCATTCACCAGTGTTCAGGGATGCAGCTGATGTGGTCAGGCATTGCTGCAGCCCACCACCTCTGGGGCACAGGCAGTACTTGTTGTACTTGTTTGCCCCAGAAATGGACAGACAGATTCATTAATGCACTTATTACTGGAACATGTTGCTTTTCCTCTGCTGTCGTGGCAGCTGCAGGAATAAAAAAGCATGATGTTAGTATTTGCGATATTCTTTGCCTTTTATTCCTGCTTAGACTCTTTCTGCATTGGGGACGTGACTGTTTCATGATAATGATTCATGCATTGGTCTTTGTCAGATTAAGAGCCTAACAAACTCAACACAGGAGGTAAAAAGCCCCAACCCCCAAAAAGTATCCTGTCAGATGGGTGAAAATCTTAAACAATCCCAGTACAAATGTGGTGGAAGATCTGTGTCTAACAAATATTTGAGCACACATTTCAATCTTCTGGAATAATTTTCACTGATTTCAGGGGCAGTTTCCCCACTTTTGTTCTTTGGGCAAGGGTTTTAGGCTCCAGTCAAGGCACATGCATGAAATGAGGTCATTTTGTATGCAACACAAGCAAATATCCCCTTTTTATATACACTTTCAGACACTGACCATAATGACAATTTTCTTATATAAAATATGCTTTTCATTAATTTACAAATACTATGTAACAATCAGTGGCACCATGATCACAGGTGGGTTTTGCTGCAGTGGAGTCATTCTGACAACTATTACTGTTTATCAGCATTGCTTGTTTGAACATGTTTCTAGAAGAGCTTTCATCTGTACAAGCTGCTCCAAACATGAGCATATCCAACAGAACATCAGGTAGGCTTGAACAGTTCTGCTTGTCAGATTTTTATGTATGGCAATGACAGGAAAAAGGCATAACAGAAAAACTAAAAAATAAAAAGGTTTACTGGGCACTCTGATGTGCCCTTCCATTTAAGACCAGTATTTTCAGAAAACTCCAGAGAAGGATGGAACATTGAGGTTGGGGAAATAAAATGATGGAAAAGTCCTTTCCACTGATGTCTTTCATACAGAAGCTCTAAAAGAATGAAATACACTTTAGAGAATGTAATAGCAATCTAGGTAGATCATTGTTAAGGCTTTTCCAGCATTTCCAATAATGTTAGGTTTGTAATTTAAAGTGAAACGTTCCCTTTGGGCTCTACTGATAAACTAAAGCACCTCCGGTTTGGAAGGTTTTCTCCTCTGAAATCTTTTACAGATTGAGTAAAGCTGGCTTTATATCATAAATAAACACAGATTTTATTTTAAGACTACTTTTTTTTTTTCCACAGTTGTATAAATTTTTTTTTTATGTTTGCAGTTAGAGAGACTTTGACATTGTAGAGGTCCTGGATTAATAACAAGAAATTCCAGGTGACATCATGGCCAAATAAATAAGATAAATACCATTGTCTGACACTATCAAAGGAAAAGAAAACTCAAGAAATTAGAAGACATATTGTTACCAGTAAGGAATCACCAGGAAAGATCTTATTCTGGCACAGGAACTCATTCAAGGCGTATCACTGATACAATTCATGATGCAATATTTTCAGAGAGAAGTCCAAGTTACCAAATTGTGCCTTAAATTTCCCCTGGGAGATAGCAGATTTATTACATCACAACTTTAAAAATACTGGGATGAAATCAATGTCCTGCCAAAATGGATGCAAAATTCCCATTGGGTACATGTAAACTGTAGGTCTTTTTTGAATATATTCCAAATCCTTGATTGGGGTGTCTAGCCAGGTTGTACCTGCAGCCAAGTAGGGATGACTCCACTTCTGCTTTGTACTTCCTACAGACTTGTTTCCAATTGAGGCAAACTAAAACACATGGTCAGAAAGGGATGAAAATGCTTTTCATTAGGTCCCCAGGACTCCCCCAGAGAGACCTAAACAGACTCTCAACCTAATGAATTTCAATAAGGTCAAGTTCTGCACCTGGGTCAGGGAAGTCCTACGCACAATTGCAGGCTGGGCAGAGAATGGATTAAGAGAAGCCCTGAAGAGAAAGTCTTGAGTGCTGATGGGTAAGAAGCTGAACATGAGCAATCAATGTGTACTTGCAGCCCAGAAAGCCAACAGTAACCTGGGCTGCAACCAAAGAAAGGTAAACAACAGTTTAACAGAATTGATTCTGCCCCTTCACTCTCACTAGACATCTCCTGGACCCCTGCATTCAGTTCTGGAATCCTCAGCACAGGAAGGACATGGATCTGTTAGAGTAAGTCCAGAGGACCCCACAAAGATGATCCAAGGGCTGGAGCACCTCTCATACAAGGACAGGCTGAGAGCTGGGCTTGTTCGGGCTGGAAGGCTCTTGTATCAGTCTTCCAGTAACTAAAGGGGGTTTACAGGAAAGCTGGGGAGGAGCTTTATATGTGCAAGGGACAGGACAAGGGGAATGTTTTAAACCTGAAAAACTGTAGGTTAGGTAAGATTTTAAAAAGAAATTTGTTAGTGTGAGGGTGGTGAGACAATAGAATGGGTTTCACAGAGCAGTTGTGGATGCCCCATCCCTGGAGGTGTTCAAAGCCAAATTACATGAGGCTGTGATCAGTTTGATCCAGTGGATGGTGTCTCTGCCCAGGTTGGGGAATGATCTTTAAGGTTCCTTCCAAGCCAAGCCATTCTGTACTTCTATGATTCTATGCATGACATAGAGGATCAGTAGCCTGTGTACAGAGAGGTCTTACTAATGAAACTTTTGGAATGGTTGGTGATTGCCCTTTTTTAGCTGCATTTGGTCAAATCTTCCTTTCCCATACACTTACGTGCAATGGAATTCAGCCCTTGAGCCCTACCAGCTTCTACCTGACTGCATGTAGATGCCTTTAGATAGACCACTGTTATACTTGAAAGATTTCAAGTCACTGAACTCTGCTGTGTTAATCCTGCCCTTGTAAAGAAGAACATACCATCTACTGAACCCCCTCCACCAATTTGTAAGCATCCTGTAGTCTCATCCATACCAGAGCACTGCAACTTACGAGGAGGTTTTGTGACCCTTTTGCATGTGACTGGAAGTCTCATTCAGATTATCACTGCTATGACAGTTAGAAAATATCTGACACTAAAATTAATTAACAATAGTCTTACACCTATTTATACACGTAGCTAAACTTTCTTTTGGCTTCAATACTCCTAATCTTATTCCACTCAGATCTATGGAGATCAATCACGCACTTTTCCAAGATTCCTTTTCTAACACATTGGCCTCTCTCCTTGGTGATGTGCTTAACTGAATTGCATAATTCTAGGAGTCATTAGATTTTGGACTCCTTTCAGCCCACTAAACCCTTGGGCTTGAAGACTGATAGCTTTCATGCACTTCCCAATAGCCTATCCAAAAGGCAGCTCTCGAGTTGTGGCTCCTGAACCTTGAGGAAATTCATCAAGTTTCCAGTGCCTCCCAGATCCCAGCATCTTGAATGACTTGCCAGCTCAGCCTGTGGGAAGCCACAGAGCCTAGCGAGGCTAAGAAACATATTTCCTTTCAAAAACACCAAATGGTTCCTATGGTTTCCTATTTTAAAGAGAATACTGTGGAATTTCAGTTTGGAAAAAAATATGTTTTTATCTTTTGCTTTAATTCAAGTTGAAGCTTTTTTTAAAAAAAAAAAAATCACGGATTTTTCTGAAACTGGAAAACACCATTCCCTCAAACATAAAAAGGGTGCTTACAGATCTTCAGTTTAAACTGAATGGTTTGCTAGACAAAAAGACCTAAACTAAATAAGGTTTAGTTGATAATAAGGTTTGAATAAGGTTTGACATGATTAATGGACTATACTTTCTGTGTAAAGAAATCACTAAACAGGTAACTTACATTGCAAGGAAGTAGTATTTTTCTCTCATCATGTAGAAAGGAACCTTTCCAATTATTTAAAATTATTGAAAGGCCTACTCAATTCCTTATCTTTATGTCTTTAGCAAAATCGTGGGTTTTTTGCTTTGTTAACTTCTAGAAATGAATCTAGATATCAAAGTAGTCTTACATATTTTGGAAAATAGCCCTATACATTAATTTAAGGGGGTACAAGGTTTGGACAGTCATGGAGAACTCATCCCGTTACTCTTTCTGACATAATTTTTCGTTTTCTATGATTCCACAAAAGCAATGAAAAATTAAGTTACAATGTTTATTTGCAATTTTTATATGGCTACAGAATTAACAGTTTTAGGCTGCCTGAATGCTGAATTTGATTCACTGGGGACATGAAACCAGAGTATGTGTCATACCTAATGCTTTCATGAGGGTAAGTGGGCTTCCTGCAAAGAGGGAAGTCTCTTGAGGATCACTGCTCAGGAGGTCATTGCTGCTGAACATTTGTTAGACTGAGATGTATCCTTGCATGGAGGAGAAGGAGGAGTGGCTCTGCAATGGCCTCTGAGGAGGAAAAACATTGAAGAGTATAGGAAATGAATCAGCAGACTTTTGTCTTCATCTCCCATTAAAGGAATGGAATAATTACTTTTTAATTCCACAAGGACAAGGGGTCTTCTCAGAACCCCGTGATTCACGAGGTTGGATAAAACAATTTATGCAAAAATAGGCTCCACGTTGAAAAGGGAACTATAAAGTTTAACACCAAGTTTGGAAAACACAGTTTGGATCACTCCCATCTCCTGGAGAAATTAGTCCAATAGCTTTGTATGAGACATTCTAAGCTGTTCATCTTGAAACAGCTAGACACCCAGCTGCCTGGTGGGCATGCCTTTTGGTGGCTCCAAAACCAGCAGATGGACA
This sequence comes from Clamator glandarius, assembly GCA_033459285.1. Taxonomy (NCBI): domain Eukaryota; kingdom Metazoa; phylum Chordata; class Aves; order Cuculiformes; family Cuculidae; genus Clamator; species Clamator glandarius. Next base: position 474,888 of record JAUNZM010000789.1, read on the forward strand.
GCCGGGAAGTGTTAGTCAGACCCTGGAGCAAGCAGAAATGTTAGGATTTAGATATGTAAGTCTTTACACATGTAAGTCTTTCACTAAACCTGCTGTACCTTAGTCAGAGGGGTTTGCTCACAGACTGCACTTTCTAATCCTCCCTTATCTCTCATCAGGACTGACACCCTGAGCAACTTTCCCTGCCGGGTGTTGCCTACTTTCTGTGTTGCATCCAATGACATCTGCAAGCAGAAATTTTTCTTCAGAGTTTAGTGATAAGTATTTATGTGTGGCTGACCCCAGCAGGTTTGGCTGAGGCTTTCCTGTTAAAAAGTCAATGGTATAAAATGAACTTTCTCTCCAGCATCCCTGGAATGACACTTCAAGAAACAAAAGCATGATTTGATCCTTACATGTACTCATCTGCGTATATGCATACGCACATCTGCAAACACACACCTCTAAGTCCAAACAGCTCTTAAAAGGGTGCAGTAAAGACAAGACATGATGACTGTATAGCAAACATCTGTAAATCAGAAACCAAATTCACAAGAAAACAGTGAGACTGATGCTGGTGTCTTGACATTTGAAAATGTTCCCTGGCCACCACCATTTCAAAACTACTGCTGGAAGGTTTGTACCACCTGTCATTGCTTCTCGAGATATCTCTACTGCTACATAATTTAATCATTCTGGATGATGTGTCAAGCAGCTAAATGTATTATTAGTTAAAAGTGGATAGCAGTTTACTTTGAAATACGAGATTTACGTTTAGGCATTTTAACTATTAAACATGGAGAAAAAATTAAAACAGTCGTTTCATTTTAAATAGTCATTTTCCCTTATCTGCTGTGTTAATGTTGTTCTGAAAGATACTCAAGTATGCATCTGATCATTAGTAATGCACAAAGGCATCCAGCTGAAAGGTCTGTAAAGTCCATTCTTGAATAAAGGTAAACACAATTATGGGACACCACTTCTCTGTTGTAGTCTTACTTGAAGGCTAGATAATGACTTGAAATATAAATGGCAGCATGCAAAACTCTCACACAAGACTTTTCGATTAATTAATCAAGTACCATAATGCAAAGAAAACCATTTGCTGAGCAACTATTAGTGACAAAAAGGGCTTTCAGACTTTTTCTTTCAGAAAATATTCCATGAGGTTCCTTAAGAAAGTTGTTCTGGGGATTGTAAGTACCATACAGTGATTTATTCTAACAGGCTTTGCATGGCTAAATCACTATGCACTGCTCTGAAAATGCACTCTTTCAACCTTGTGTGGCTGATCTTCTCTAAGGTTTTGTCCACCCTAATCCAGCTGTTTCCAATACTGTGTACAAGATTAAAAACTGTTCTAAGCTGCAATGGGATTCCTGTTGTGCTGCAAAATCAAATCAGCCTATGCACTGATATTAATATTAAAAATAAAACCCCAAAATCCATGCAGGAGATGTTAGAAAGATCTACACCTTGAGTAAATCTTTGAATTTCTTAGGCAGTGGAATTGCTCTCATCTGCTGATAGTGGAATCCATTCCTGTCAAATAAAAACAAAACAAACAAAGAAATAACAACAAAAAAACCCCACACCCACACAAAAAAGGGAAATAGTGAAGTGTTCAAGGCTTTTTTCTTCAGGTTAAAATTTTGGTTACTTCAGGTGAAGTTCTACCAGTGCAGAATGAAGTAAATCATTCATTTATTTTTATTGTGTTCATTTTTATTATGATGTTGGAAGAGTTCATTTGATCTTCCAATAGAAGATGCCTACTTTCCCAGGAGGAAGCTAGGAGGAAACACTCATTCTAGTCTTAAAGGTGTTTATACACAGGAAAGAGGGCTGTATTGGGATATTCCTGTGCAAAAGTCCTTCTTTTTTCAGATTACAGACTCAAGGTTAGTGGGGGCTGTAGTTCGTTTTTTGTGCCCCTTCTCAAATCCCACATTCTGAAGAAGCTCATGCACACAGCTTCACACAAAAGGTTTGCATCTGTGTACCTTTTTCCCTATCCCTTGTTTAGATTTGTCTCCATCTGCCCTGACTTATGCTGCTTTGGAAATAGCTTAAGGTACACTAACAAAAGCTGCTCATGTTTCAGAAAAAGAATAGGTTTCATGTAGAATTATGTGCAGTTAAGAGCATATTTTCAATTACATTAGCATTATGTGTTATACAGAGAAGTTGTAAGTGTGTCCCATTGTTTAAACATGCCCCTGTGCCCAACATGGACACTTGCCATCATCTACAGTAACTTCAAAAGGCTTCTTCTTTGCTTTCCTTCTCACATCCTCTGTCTGATTTTCTGAAGATGGATTTAAATTTCTCTTTGACCCTAACCCTCATGTCTATAGCCTTTTATGAGCCAAAAAAATACGGATTCTAATATACAGTTTTCTCAGTCTTGCAGTTTCCCCAGGCATATATTCCTGATATGAACTGCTTCGATTTTGGATCTGACAAGTTGCATAAAGTGGTTGCACACTGGATTCATACCAGAGAAAATCTCAAGGAAGTATGTTGGTAATGCTAACTTTTACCTGGGACATATTTAATATTGAGCTAGCAAAAGTGAACCAGAGTACACCTTCCATTTACCTCTACAATCTTTGTGCTTTCATATCAAATTTGTCTTTTGTAAGCTGTCACCACCCTGAGGGCTAGGTCTATGTGAAATGCTGAGAGCACATCTATGCTCAGGTCAAAGAACATAACAATTCTGTAGAAGCTTCTCATGCTTCTGGCAGAGAGGCTGCACTGCTGGAAATAACGTATCTACCCAGTCACTGACAGCAAAGAGTATCAGGCACAAAAAGCAGAAAGGCAGCTGAAGAGCTGCAGAAGAAATTGATTTGACAACAAAAAACAAAGTGACTGTGTGATGCAGCATTCACTGAAGTTCAGAATTATAGTATTGACAGATGTCTGATAAGGCAGCATTACTCTTCACTCTGAAAAGAAGTCATGTACCTTGATCTGGATTGAAAATATGATTTGTGTATACAGCAACTGTGGGGCATGATCTTCAATAATTACTGACCTCCATCAAAATACCAAAATACAATTACATTCCATGCATCCCACCACCCTAAAATGTCTGATTTTTGTGTTTTTGGGTGGTGGGATGCAGTTACAGGACCCAGATATGGGCAGCAATTTGCAACCAATGAGCATGACATCCCAAACTGCATGAAAAAAAACAACCATCATTGTTTCTTTTCTATAGTCTAGTTGTTTATCCTGGCTCAGATACAACTGTGGTAAAGTGTGACTTTGGTCCTTCAAATAATGATGTTGCTGTAAAAGAACAAAATAAAATCTCTAAAGAAACATAAACCAAATTACAGCATCCAGACTAGATCTTGTTCCTGCTGGTAGGTGTGTAGCCCATGTGTAGGTGACATGTATGTGCTCAGCACTCAAACCCATGCTCCCATTTCTATTAAAGAAAATCCTTGTCTTCACCACTGTTAGTGTGACACTGAGAGTTTGGTGCTCAGGTTATGAAGGCACCAGAAATTTGGGGAAAGCCAAAGTAAACAAGAAAAAGCACGCTTAGAGGCATAGCTGTGAGACCAGACTGGACTTTAAGAGCTTCTCAGCTTTCCAATAACTTGGTTACATGATGTGCTGACTTCATGGGCAAGGCTGGATAGAAAGTTCCCTTTCATTACCCCTTCAGAAAGGAGGCTATCTTTAACCTCAGTCATTTAGTGATCCAGTTTACAGTATGGAGACATAAATAGTTACATTGGCAGAGTTAAGCCTGCAGGCTGGAACAGGGAGCAAGGATATTGCTATGCCTTTTCTGCTACTGCCAGCAGCATGGTCTATGCCAGGCTATCACAGCTCTGCTGCTTCCCCGTGACCAAATCCTCTCTTGGCTACACCCTTAGACGCAGATATACAATAAAGATATTATAATAACATCCCAGCAGGTTTCATCTGTTGTGTATAGAAAGTATTTCAGCAAAAATGGAAGATTAATCCATGAGGATTGCTTGTTTTTTCCATGTTTTATAAGTATGCACATAAAGAGTTACTTCCTCGCTGCTGAGGCAGAGATCTGTTATCATGGGCAGAGCACATCCCAGGAGAAGGAATGGAGTAAAGTCTGAAAATGCTAGTCAAAAAAGTGAGAAAATACATTTTCCCCATGGCAATAACTGTATCAGTGTGATATTGACAGTTTGTTTGGATTGATATTATAATAAAAGCATTTGCTTTTGATACCAAAGAAAGAAAAAGCAATAGCTGGTGCCATACATGTTATTAGCTCTGCAAAGAGGTAAGAATAAACTTATTGCAGCTCTGACTTTTGCATGGCTGGGACCCTGAAACAAAGGTTAGCGTCTCAGCAGCATACTGGAGGAATGTGTATGACCTCCTTCACACGAACAAACCGCTGTTCTCCAGAAGGATGCTTCCAAGCACCCAGAGGTCTTCTGACTCAGTCAGGTGCTGAGCAATGGAAATCTACTGTGCTCAGCAGGAGCTAAGCCTGAAGGGGACCCTGCTGGCCTGGAATGTGGAGATAAATGTTGATTGAATAAGGCATGGTTCATAAGACTTTTGTCTTCACTCTTCATTGTGGGATGCTTGGTTTTGTTATAAAACTAATTAGCATACATGTGGAAGTACTTTGTGGAAGCAGCTTAATCCTAAACAAATGTGAAAATAAGCCTGTATTGTTTCTAAGGACTGATTTACATTAATTATCTTCTACTTTAAAAAAGCTCACAGCCTTTTTTTAAAAATCATTGTTTCTTTGTGGAAAAATTAAGAACAGAACATGTCTGTAAAACACTGTACATACAAATTTCTTGCATTTCCAGCAAGGATATATTCTCCAAAGGCAGAAAGGCTTGGCTTTAATTCAAAAATGTTGCTGCCCAACTGGTTAAACTCAGGCACCTCAGTTCACATCTAGCTACCTTAATTACTAGCTTCATTCTCAAAAAATTATGACCTTCGGAGAACCAGACTTATTTTTAGGAACCTATATATGGATTTAGGTGCCTAAACTTAGCCACTCTGTGTTATTTTTTTTCACTTTGTTAACTACAGTGTTGTGCATTTGCCCACATAAAATACTTCAAGACAGTTTGTGATCTCAGAAAAGGACTAATTCACTGAAACTTAACCAGCAACTACTCAGTGAATTCAGCCAGTGAATATCCGTAATGAAAGTGTACGGATTTTCAGGGTGTAAGTCTGCATTTAAATTTTGCTCCATGCATGGCTCTTTGCCAAACCCTAGTCCTTTAGTCATCCTGAACAGGATGAAATGCACCCTAGCTCTCTTCTGAGGCACACCAGGGCTTTTTTGAAGAGCAGCTGATATAACTTGGATCTCAGCCTAACACAGTGCAGGGGCAGGGGCTCAGCTGCAGCACACATCTTGACCTGGTAATCTGCAGTAGGTCCCAGCTGCAGAAATCCATTTGCACACAACCAGAATCACCCATAACCTTCATCCTTTCAAAGAAAGTCTCCCCTCATCTCCAAAAAAAAAAAAAGGAGAAATGTAGGAGACACATATGACTAATAACTTCTCTTTTACATTGTATCCTGTACCAGCACAACTTGATTATGTACCTAAATCAGTATTATTTTACAGCATAAGTTCCCACAAAATGCTTACTAAGTAAACCTCTCAGATTGCCCCACTTTGGGGAATTTCCTTGTCAGGAGCTGCCTGGCAACAGCAGGATATCATAGATTCATAGTCCCGTCTGACATACTGGCTTCCATCTTTGATGTGAAGAATAGTTAGGAGAGTCCCATCAGTTTCTTCCTAACTGTTCCTCCTCTGCCTCCAGCCACGAGGGGATGAGCAAAGAGCAGGGAGAGCCGTCTGTGGATCTAAGCAATTTCCCCCTCCTGATGAGAAAGGACAGAGAGCCAAGACTCCTTTCCCCCAGGTAGCCCTGACCAGAGTATATCTCTGCCTCTTTCATGTCAGAAAAAAAAAAAAAAAGAAAAAAAGCTGCTTTTGTTTCATGACTGCTGCCTGTCTCTTTCTGAGTTGGAGGTCATGGGTTAAGGAGGAAGGAGTATGCTGGCAGCCTTGCCTTGCAAGACAAGAAATGAAAGAAGATAGCAGTGAAGCAGGTGGGCAACTCTGGTAAGGAAGACAGGCTCAGCTTCAGGAATCCATGGTAGTGCTAGATGCACCTGGAAGTCCAGGGACCATCATAGCTCTGAGTCTCCCTTTCAGCCATCCATGTCTCTGGGAACTGGTTAAGACACCTATTGCTGGCTCCTCTGGGATCTGGTATCCATAGTAGCCTGGTTTGGCCACTGCTAGTGTCCTAAAATAGAGTCATACATGTCCTTTCCTTCTGTATTTGACAAACTCCAGAGTGAGCTGTCACAAAAGGTTGATCTGAGGTCTGATGAATAAATCAAGCTTTCACATCTCCAAAGAGCAAACCTAGCCTAAAACAAATAATATTTGCCTGTTTCCAGATCCTGTAGGAAGCCTTGTCATAGCACAAAACCTGCAGATTTTTGCAAGAAATAGTCCTATTGACAGTCTAATGGTTTTCTATTTGACATATATTTTACAGAAAGACAGCAACAGGCTTGGGTGAACTCTGCCTCTGTGGGTCAGTGATTTCTCTGTGCTGAAGAGGGTGCCTTCCTTGCAGATGTGATGTTACCTTTGCTAGACACATGACAGAGAATAAAGACAAGCAAAATTTCCACCTTAGAAAAAGAATATTCTGTAAAATCCTCTCTTCCCATTCCGTAGCCTACTTTTACCAAAATATGAAATCCAGCTCCCCCTTTGACTTTCTCTGTTGTCTCACATCCTCTGTTTAAAACCAGAGCAAAACTGGTATGTTTATAGTTTTCACTAAAGAAAACTTTACACTTTCCCTTTTCATATTGTACCAATTCTGAGTATGAAACCAGAATTCTTACCCATTTCTAACAAAATCCTTTTGATTAATGGATTTTCTTGTTCATTTCATTTAAAGCACTATTGTGTTTAAACACTTTGAGCACTGAATGTAAAAATAGCTGGTAATCTCAGAAGTGCACATTTTATTTGTAATACAGGTGATTTTATCATGCGCCACAACATTTTTTTCCCTCATCATTTATTAATGTTTTATATAGCTCATCAAAAATGAAGGTTGAGGTCAATAATTGCTGACACATGAAAGAACAAGGAAAAGGACAAGAAAGGACATCATCCAGAGGCCTGCACACTAGCAAAAAAACCCTCAGATTTTCTTTGCACGACTTGAAAAACAGCCATCTCTAAAAAGGGCCATGTCAAGGAAAAAAAAACACTTGTTTTTAATTTTAATAATTATTATGTTTTTGAGCTTTATGTATACTTACATCTGCTCCAGAAAGCATCTGCATTTTTATTGTTATCCCTTTCCACTTATCAGTTTCATTCTGCAGACTCTACTTTGCTTTGGTGTTGAGGAGTCCCATTTTCCAGTCAGAGAAGATCGCTGAGCACAAGAGCTATTTTCCACTTGGCTCACAGATCCACTCTATGCGTTATTGACATGACTGCGTTTAATAATAGTTCCTGCTGATTCTGTTGTGGAAAAACTTACTCTTCATAAACTGTCTAGCATGTGGTGCCAGTGCATGTGCGTATAATTTTTTTTAAGCAACTTGGGCCCTAGTTTAGAAAAAAACGCTTAAGCATGTGCTAAAAGCTAAACACACTAGTTCCCACCTTTTTTCAGCAAAGCACTTAAGTATGTGTTGAGTCTGGCTGGCTTCAAAGGGACTTATGCATATGCTGAAGTGCTTGTTGATTCAGCGCCTTAATACTGGGCTCTCTCAGGAATGAGTCCTTGGCTCAGATACCCTCTGAAATCTACACACAAGTCCCTCTCAAACACCAGGATTTATGCCTTACACTACAATAGACTTATGAATTTACAAGTTATCACATTTCCACAGAGAAAATATATTGCATATTTCAAAAAATTGTACTAAAGATAGTATCAAAACTGCATCTCCAGAGCAGTCAGTGATCCACTTAATCTGCATTGCTCTGCGACTTCATAATATGACAGAGGGAAAAGAAGAAAACCTATTAAACAAGTCCATAATAGTTATACAAAGAGTTCCAATTCTTGTGTTTTGGTTACATCAGAATTTTCCATCCTAAGTATCAAAGGTACTTCTACCTTCGATGAAAACAAACGTATTTGTATATATAGTGACATTTAACACATACCTTTTAAAGTAACTTTCTACCATTGAAATATGAAAATACAATGCCCATCACACCTTTTTCAAAATTTGCATTAGCTGTTTATAAAAATAATTAAGTATAAAACATGACTGAGTCTGGTGGGTGGGGTAGAAGGTGGGCATTGGGTCAATTTGATCATGAGAATGGTTTGGGATAGTAGCCAGACTTAAACTGCAACAAATGTTTTCCATGACGTGATTCCTCTCTCTCCAGAATAAGGAGTTATTTCAAACAAGCAACAGAAGCCAGCTGCATCTCCTTAGTTTGTAAGCTCTTAGCATCATTTTATTGTGTTAACCTATTAGAAAGAATTTTTAAAAACTGCTCCCATTAAAGCTGGATTTGTTGGGGCATGCACTGAGAATGTATTTTTTTTATTATTATATTGTAGGAACTACGACTTTGTGACAAGCAATCAGCTAGTAGTACAGCAACAAACTTATCTTATACTTCCTTTTCAAAACAGTGCTGATTTACGTGTGCATGCCTTACCAAATGGTTTCTCTGAGTTTTAAATCTATTTAGACAAAAATAATTGCAAGCACAAGGTACATGCCTTTATGTTTGGAATGACTGAGCAAACAGCACTGCTGTCTCAAATCATTCCCTGGATACTATGTAGGTATCAAATACAAACTTAAATCTACAAAAGGACAACAGGTAACTTGCAATCATGACAGAATCTATAGCTCAGTAAAGGTTTTTAGGTCCTCTATAAAGCATATCAGCATAAAATGGCAGGTTGCAATTTCAGTGAGCCAGTAAAAATGGCCTTCTCTCTCAAAAAAAAAAAAAAAAGAAAAAAAAGCAGATTAAAGCTTGCTCCATTTTATGTTCTAATCCCATCCTCCAGCAGTGGCCCAGGTGGCCAAGAAGGCCAGTGGCATCCTGGCTTGTATCAGAAACGGTGTGACCAGCAGGTCCAGGGAGGTTCTTCTCCCTCTGTACTCGGCACTGGTGAGACCGCTCCTCGAATCCTGTGTTCAGTTCTGGGCCCCTCACCACAAGAAGGATGTTGAGGCTCTGGAGCGAGTCCAGAGAAGAGCAACAAAGCTGGGGAAGGGGCTGGAGAACACGCCCTATGAGGAACGGCTGAGAGAGCTGGGGGTGTTTAGCCTGGAGAAGAGGAGGCTGAGGGGAGACCTCATTGCTCTCTACAACTACCTGAAAGGAGGTTGTAGAGAGGAGGGTGCTGGCCTCTTCTCTCAAGTGACAAGGGACAGGACAAGAGGGAATGACTTCAAGCTCCACCAGGGGAGATTTAGGCTGGATATTAGGAAAAAAATTTTCACGGCAAGGGTCATTAGGCACTGGCAGAGGCTGCTCAGGGAGGTGGTTGATTCACCTTCCCTGGAGGTGTTTAAGGCACAGATGGATGAGGTGCTAAGGGGCATGGTTTAGTGTTTGATAGGAATGGTTGGACTTGATGATCCAGTGGGTCTCTTCCAACCTGGTTATTCTGTGATTCTGTGACTCTATGGTTCCTGAAACTGCTCGCCACTCTCCAATACTTGAAGGGGTCCTACAAGAAAGCTGGGGAGAGACTTTTTACAAAGGCTTGTAGTGATCAGACTAGGCATGATGAGTATAAACTGGAGAGGGGCAGATTTAGACTAGACATAAGGAAGAATTTCTTCTCTATGTGAGTGGTGAGGCACTGGCACAGGTTGCCCAGGGAAGTTGTGGCTGCCCCATCCCTGGAGGTGTTAAATGCGAGGCTGAATGGGGCCTTGGGCAGCCTGATCCAGTGGGAGGTGGCCCTGCAGGGTGTGAAACTAGATGGGCTTGAAGGTCCCTTCTAACCCAAACTATTCTGGAAACATTAGTGTGAGCTCAGGCGTCCCCCTTGCCGAGTGGTACACTAGCAGTGGTCATATAACACAAGAGCATCTTCCCTGCCACCATCATCATCTTTCATTTAGTAAATGTGTTGGTGCTTTGCAAAACGAGACAGCCCAGAAGAAGCCTCACTGAAATCTAATATCTGCAGTACAAGCACCAGTTTTTCATGCTCTCATTCACTCAGATTGTCCAATATACAAAATAATGTGTGTTGTTTTCTTTTAAAGCACTTCAATCTCCCCATGCAAGCTCAGAAACTCAATACTAGTTTTTAGACTTTCTTTGGGAAACATATCATGTACAGTTTATTCGTCAGAGTGTCCAACCATCAGGTGTTTCAATGCCTGACTTAGTCTAACTCAGGACTGTTGGGGAGGATCAATGGCTCTGTAACGGTGCCAATCCCAGCCTGCCTCCCTACTATCAGGGATAGCAAAATATGACCTGCTGCATTATTCTACTAGCCCCCTAAAATTTCCAACACTTGTCAATAGATTAGAAGAAGAAAAACACAGCAGTGATGTTTTACCGTGTGCACATGTGTACCACTGCACATGGATTTAATAATAAGATGGTCTTGCCACTAAATAGCTTTCTTGTGAAACATTTACATATACCAAACTGATTAATTATTCATTTACTCCCAAACTGTTTTCCTGAAAGGACTGTTTACTTCCCACCCCATTAATAGAAGTGACCTAATTGAAAGCTCAGTTCATAGCCCCGTGCTTTCTAGGTTTAGAAACAAACCTCCCTTCCCCCCAACTAGATCAAACATCACAATGTCAAATGCTCTGCAGATGTTTCCCTCGGGAATCTGAAAGGCTAATTAGGGTGAGCTTCACCATAAAGAATACAGTTGTTAAAACAGCTTTTGTACACACTGGAGTAATGATCATTCTCTTATACACACGGTGATTTGTTGCTGCAATTTGCAGTCATATATCTCTTAGGAGCTAATTCGCATGTTGTTATTTATTGCACGTATGATTATTAATGATCTCTTAGCAACTGCTGGAAGTAACTTATTTCACCTCAGGAAGTCAAGTACTTTAGCTCAGTGTTTGCAGATCTGAGGAGACATCAATTTCTGTAGAAAATCAGTTCTTCATTTGACCTACTCCACCTCTTCCCTAAAATAATGCAGTAAGGTCTGAACTATCATCATTTACAGAATATTTGCTATTATGAAATAGAAAAAATAATGTCAGCTCTTCCTTCTTATTGAAGACAGCTCCCTCACCAGAAAAAAAGGAAAACAAAGGAATAGGTTTTTTAAAAACCTCTGAAGAAGAGAGGAAAAGCAGTTCTCCTAGTATTGTCAGAAGTTACCTATGTGGTATATAGAACCAAGTTCTCATATTACTTGTAATTTTTTATAGAGAAAGAACAAGATGAGAGTAATGCCTTCTCATTTGAAAATGCTGATATGCAGTAGTAAACAGAAAAAAAAAAAACCCTTGCAAGATCACTTACATATTTCACAGTGCCCTTGCTCCCAATTGCTGCTGTTTTTATGTCTTATGCCTCAGAAATCATTAGTTCTCAGTTTCTATACAATTGTTGCTGAGCCTACATTAAAGCTGAGATCTTCTCTCTTGGTGTCTGAGGAAAAAAAATAAAGTGTAATCAAGAAAGACAGATGAACTCATTCTGCCTAATTTTGATCCCATTTGAACACCGAGTTTCAGTGTGACTATAACACAGGCTGTATTAGAGATATATTCCCTTTAGAAGAGACTCTGAAAAATTCATGGGCGTTCAGATGACTCCTAATAAAACAAAATCTACTGGGTCTCTCTCTTCAGCACTTCCCTTGAAGTCATCTTGTTTGCAGCACAGTCTGGTCTAGGAATTCGTCCTGGGTAGGTGGTGGGAAGTCTTCTGAAAGACAGCAAACATGAGTTCTGAACATGCAGTGCTTGTAAATTTACTGCAAGTAAACTGATGAAACAAGAAAGGAGCTGATGATTGTAAAAAAAGACTGAATTTTGCAGACTACTCAAGGTCCACCTCTTCCTAACCACAGGTATTAAAAGTAGAGTTGAAATTTTGTGTTTTACAGTTACATATTAACTTACAATTTGTAAAAAATAATTAAATATTAGAATAGCTAAAACATATGGTATTATATACTTCGGTTCAAAATTCTCCTGACTGTTGTAGCAAACTTTTCATGATCAATATCAAACAGCAATATTAAAAAAATGAAGAAAAAGAATCTGTGTCCCTAAGTGGATTGTAACTCAGACAGCTATGTTAATTTTATTTGTATATTATAATGGTAACATAAAATATGATGATTCCTAGTTGCCATATTACATAACTTCCTCACAATACTTAATAGATCTTCCTTTTTCTTTTCTTTAAAGATGACAGTGTATGAATAATCAAACCTCAGCTCTTATGCTTTATGGTCATTTGATGTAGCAAAATAACTAAAAATACACTGCTATTGATTGGGTTTCATTTGCTCTATAAATATTATAAGCCAATACTAACCTGAGTAACATTACTCTAAATTGACAGTAATATGACCAGAGACTGCTGTAACTGAGAACAGAGTCTGGTTTAGGATGTACAGTGGTATAGATCTGTAAATATTTGAGTTTCTCTTTTAAATAAAATAACGGGAATTCAGGTGTGTATTACTCTGGGCCCTATCTGGTTTGTGTGCTTATGTTTTTTTAAGAGTTTGCATGAATGATGGAAGTTAGCTCACAAATACATATTTGCATAAAGGTGCTATACCTGTACCATACATACGTCGACAAAAGTTAGTGAGCCAACCCATCCTCCTGTTCTGCAGAAAGGTTCACAGGCAGGAGCAATGCCTTGTGGTCAGTTACAGTGTGGATGGTGAGTGAGAAAACTGCAAGCATTAGCAATTTTAGTGAACAATATTTTAAAGATTCATGGTGTGATGCTTTACGTCCATACACATCAGGCTGAACAGTTTCCAGCAGCAAATGAGAAAAAGTGCAAAATCTCTTTATAAATATATCTCAGACAGAAAAGGCAGCAGATTTGTCAAAACATTTGTTGTGAATTGTTTATCAGAATGTGAAGCTTAGTGGTTTACTTCTGTGTAATTTAAGAATCACATGAGAAGAATTATCCAAAATCTCAAAGATTTTTGCTGTTGCAATCCTGATAATTGCACACATAAATACTGTGCTTAGTTATACAGCTAAAGAGAGATGTGTCTTGCTTTTGTGCATAAGGTGCAGAGCTATACATACTAGTAGGAAGAATTGTAAAATGCTCAAGTATCTTCAATAAGGAGAGGAAGGAAGCAAAAGAGAATATCTGATGTATGTGATGTCAAAAAATCCTGACACTTGCTGGAGTTTTCCATGATTTGAAAGGGTCTTTTTTGACAAGAAGTAATGCCAGAGGACACACAAACACACCTTGATTTAACAACTTACATTGCAAAGGAATATTTTACCATCCCTCCTATTTTGACAATACGCCATGACATTTTCAGATTAGTATAGGAAAACAGGACTTTACATCTTGTGTCCTTGCAGGTCCTCAGAGGATAAGGTTATTGCATAATTTGCAGTTTGTTGTTGTTGTTTTTTAAGGAAAAGTAATATAATGTTAAAATACCAATGAATAATATTGTTCCCAAAAGGCTCTGTAAAGATTTCAAGACTGAGTAACAACAAAAAAGCCTTCAGGACTGACTGTCCCAGTATGACTGAGCAGACAAGACGTGAAGGAAAGCAATGAATCTGCATATCTGAAGACTATGAAAACAACATCAGATGAAACAAGTGAATATCAGCACTGAAAGGGCTGCAGGAGTTTGCAAGCAGATGTCAAAAATCATACCAGAAAGTGTCAAGAAAAATATAACAAGCACTGGTTGCAGAGATTAGGGTGCTAAATATATGCATGATCAGCACACCATGCAAGGGTTTGCTGTCCTAGGAGCTGCTTTGCAAGCAACATTGCAAAAAGCCCCAAAACCTCACCACTACCACCACCAAAAAAAAAAAAATCAGTGAACAATGTCTGCAGATAATCTTGGGAGTCAGAATGTAAGCAGGGGATACTAGGCAAATAAAACCATGGCTGGAACATGCTGCTGGAAAACTTCAGTCATTGCTGTTTTACCAGACCCTGGGCCAATTGTTCTACTGTTAGGAAGGAGAACAAATAGACAACAATTTTAAAAAGAGTATAATAAAGAACCTGAAGAAAATAATTAAAGAGAGCACTGACATTTGGGAACAGTTTCCTGAAAGTGTGAATAAGAAAACAGGGGTTTGGAAAGGCGAAAGAGTCTTATGTGGCAGGCAACAAGTCTGCACATACGGCATTTACACAGCAGCAAGTCATGCTGTTTCAGGAATGGTGCTGGCTCCAAGGAACTGAGTAAAGCTAGAGCCCTCCCATGGAAGAGCCCCATGGCCCAACTAGAACTTCCAGCCAGCAGAGTTGTTCCCCTTCTGCTCGGAAGCACTGAAGTGAGCTAAGAGAGAGCGAATGACTAAAATCCAGGTGATCCTGAGCTGGAAGTTCATTGAAATTGCAATGGCAGTGAGAAAAGGAACAAGTCTTTAGATGGCTGTGTAGAAGCAGCCTCATTGTTGTGTTTATGACAGCTGTTATATGGGATTATGGGATATCCTGGCTAGTTATCAGCATCACATTGTACTCTATGCCCTTTTGCACACAGCCATAAAATTAAACAGGAAAAGCAAGACTATTAAGTTCTTCATCACAAAATGACTAAAGCAGAAGTTGCAGTGCTGTGAAATAATGGCCTTACCCACCTGCACTACCTTTGCTAGCTGGAACGCAGCTCTGGAGGAGTCCCGTGGGGCTATGCAAGGGTATAAATTTGGAGGGATAAATGCATCCTGCCCCTCTAGGAGAATTCTTGCTGGGATTGGCCAATGTGTCACCCTTAGAGCTTTCAGTTTCAGATTTTCCACTTAATTTGTAGTGACTCATCTCTGTTTGTTTATGGCCACTGATGTGTACTTGGCTAATAGAAAACCCGTGCTTCATCTCATGAGCAGAAAGCTTATGCTTCATTTCGGAACTGCATATAATGGTCAGCCTCAGCATGCAATTTTTGTTTGACTAGTGTACTTGGCACTGCAATTACCACATGGAAACATTGATTCCCAGTCATCCATGTCACGTAGTGTACCACTACACAAGCTATCCATAAAATAACTACAGGCTTCCTGTTCAACAGTGTGCACTCTTAATTAAGTATCTGATTACATATTCCACTGATTTGTAAAACAACACAAGTATGAAGTGCAAATAAATATGCACGGTCCACGCTTGAAGAGATTATTTCCACTGGAAGTGGATGTACACCTAGACAGCTCCATATTGAGGGGTAAAATTTTCTAGCATAAGCAGCAGGTCTAGATCTGACCCAGTAAAAAATATCTATTGCCACCATGCAGCTCACATTCCTGCAGTTAGTCCTGCTGAATCCATAGATGGCTTTAGGGAAGCTCAAATGAGTTTAAAACATGGCCCATTTTGGTGAGTAAGCAAAACTGATTCATATTTAATTGCCATGGGTTTGAGAACATGAATCGCTACTGCAGCTCAGCTGTTCAGTACTAAGTTGTTAAATGCCAGCTGGGTTTGTGACTTAAAACCTAAAATAGTGGATATCAAAGAAAATGTCAGTTACATCAGTTCAAGCTCCCCACTCTTTGGATAAGTTCCTAATGCAAACATGACTTTTTTTGGAATTAAAGAAGAAAGACTCCCTTAGCTGGAGATCTTAGGTTCAGAAAACACATGCAGGAGGTTGGTACTGCTGCTACTGCATCCACCAAAAAAGAGAACATTATTGTAAAGGAGAAGGAAAGGCAGAGACCTGGCTCAGTGTAATGCATCAAACTTTCCAGGGAAGTTGTGCAAGGAATATGGCTGCTATCATTTTCCACAGATAAATACAAAAAAAAGTTCATTCTTTGAATTGCAACAATAGGAGAATTGTAGGGTTAGAAGTGTTTAATGTGAATGATAGAACTAAGGCACCACCCTAATTGTGTCACCTATCTTGCTGAAATGCAGTTTACTGTCCTCCAGTTGTTTAACCTCGCCAAAGAAACAGGTCTGAATTCACAACCCAGAGATCCAGCAGAAGGAAACATGATTAAAAGGATCACAAAACTATACAGCTTAGAGAGAGTAAGAAATAATAAGTTAAAGAAGACTCTGCATTAATTGCAGGAGTAACTCCTTTCATCTCTTTGGTGGATGAGTTAAGCAAACTTAGACTCCTGAAGAGACCAGTAAATGACCTAGAAGAATACAACCGATGGCAAGGAAACCTTTGTTTGGTCTCCTTAAACACAGGCTCTGATTTGGTGTTGGTGACCTCAGCAAGACTTTGTATGAATATACTTCCACAACAGAGTCCTACCTACAGCAGAGTCAGTTTCATTCTGACAGTTTATTTTCCATGGCCTATTAAATTTCCTAATAGAAGCATTGAAGAAAGCTGCCAAGCAATCCCATGGTTGTTAGAGTTGGTCCATACTTCCTCTCCCTCCCTGCACATTTAAAAAAGTTGAGCCAGAAACACATACCATAACATAATTCAGCAAAACCAATGCAATCAAACAATTAAAATTTGGGGAAATTTTCCCCAATAAAACCAGAAAAAGTAGAACTAATAAAGCTGAAACTGTCTTTTATTAAGAAATCACACTATTTCTAGAGGACTAGTACATTCTAGTAAAAGGAAAAACAAGTCTGGTTAATGATGCAATGCTTGGAATCAGAGAATATTAAATCTAACACTGAATTAAACACACAAAGAAATGCTACAAGAAAGGAAAAGTTTTGAAACAAATCGAACAGTCTGAAACCCCATAATTCTAGCCCCAGAGTGGTTAAAGGTCTCAAAAGATCTAAAATAAATTCCAAAAAGCTATAAAAACAAGAGAATGGAAACCACATGCATCATAATGGAGTCTCAAAGCACCTAAGAACTTCAGTCCAATACAGATAGATTAGACAGATGTATATAGGTTACTTTCAGCTTGGATGAGTTTTGAGTTTTGAACATTTCTATTCAGAAAGCTTTTTTTTCCTTTTCTTTTTCTTTATAACTCAAAATGAATAATGCAGAACGAGTGTATTTGTGACACATCTGGTAAGCACTCTTGCTTACCACTTTGTTTGACCTCTCCCCTCCAAATGAAGCTATTGTGGTGCAGGAGATACTTCTTTCCTTTTTTTTTTATTTTGTTTGTTTGTTTGTTTCTGATTTGCTCTGTTGTTGTCGTCACTTCATATGTTCTATGCACTGGTACAGAAAAGAACAGATCTTGAGCAAACATTTGCTAGTACATGCCACGGGAAGGTATTCTGCATTTTATTATTATGGTGGTTTAGTGAGTATGACTGAGGATGGAGTTTGGTTCTAATTTTGTCATTTCACAACTCCCAGTTAACAAAAACACTATCAGTGCAGTAATTAAGATGAATACTAGGAAGGCACAGCATTAAGTATCTTCTGAATTGTAACTAGCATCACTTCTCAAGTATTATAAGAGGTGGCAAAATTCAAGAGATACTCAAGAGACAACAGATGAGACTCCACTCTGAGTACTCTGACTGCTCCATTATCTAAGGTGTTTTTTTCTTTTTCTTTTTTCTCTTTTTTTTTTTTTTTTTAAGTGAAAAAGCATACACGTTGTAGGCACAAAATTAACAGCACTCCAGACCAAAGTCACACACATAATCATTTTTATGAGGAGACACCAGAAGTGCATCTTTCCTCTCCAAGCCATTTTCAGGATGCTTCAGGCCCAGTTCAGGAGAAAAACACGTAAGAATGGGAGAGTAATTCACATCTTATTTTATCTCTCCTGCTGAGATTGCCAGCTAAAGTACCACAATTTAGGAAGACCACTTTGTGATGCCTGTACTTGTCCATTGAGGAGTGATCTGACCACACTAGCCCATTTCATGTGTATTAAGCCACCCAATGGCAAGAGATTTCTCTTAGTATCAGTACGAGCCAGTTCTCAAAAGCAAGACAACTTAAATCATCCTGTTCTGTGTCTCAAATTTTGAGCACCTTTACTATGCTTTCCAATGCTGCTGAATGCTGACAAGCCTCTATTTTTTTACACAGGTAGGGATTGCTTGTTGTGATTGTAGCTTACCACAGTCTTCCAAAACAGGCTTGTAGTACTACACGAGCCTTTCATTTCAGGTTTCCAAATCTTCCTCCCCATCATGGTTGTAAAGGAGTATTATTCATAGGAGGCTATACCTTCATGCTTTAGTCATTAGTAGAAATGGGCCATAGATCATGTCATGTTGTCTGTAACCTAGTTAGAATCTGACAGGAGAGAGTTTCTAAAATCATAGGTTCACATTAGAAACCTTTAAAAACTCATTAGCTTCTGATAATTATCCTAATATCCAAAGCACTAAAAATCACAGAGCTCATTTCTGCCTCAGAACCGACTGTGAATACTTTCAGAAAAAGCTTTGTCTTTCACTTCCCAGTTACAAAAAGAGACAGCTGCTCTGAATGTGAATATTTGGAGCTGATGCAGAAAAAGACCCTTTTCCATCCAGTCAATTTATTTTCTAACAGAGACAGAAAAGTCAAAACTAATTCTTAATTCATTGGGCTGATTTAGGACATCACTTTTTTTCCAGGCCATCTCCTCCTGAAAGTCTGGCATCTCTCTATCATACACAGAAAATACTGCAATTCTCCAACCTACTTTTATTTAGAAATTTTAGCTACTTTTTTTTTTTTTTTCCCAAGAGGGTGGGAGGAGGGAGTCATGGACTCTGTGAGATCCCTAATCCTTATGAACAGCATGGTCTTAAATGTACCTTAGGACCTGTGTTTTCTTTGTCAAGACCAGCCTCTACATCTTCGGTTTTTCATCAGTGGCTGAGTCCCAGAAGTTATTTTATTTTGAATCACAGAGGGATCCAGCTTACATACTTGAATGTGTTTTGAGTCATAAACAAAGGGGACGAAAACCACCTTCTTCCTCTGCACACTAAACAAAGGAATCACCTTTCTATCAGCTTAATTTGTTGTCACTGTTCATGTAAAATACTGGATGGGATGGCTAGGGGATAGCACCATCTATGCTTCAGCAGTTTTTTATAGATCCAGATATTTAACCTTGATTCCACTGTAGACGGCAACTGCATAAAATTTGCTTCAACCTCATTCTTTATAGATTTTAACCAAGTTTGGTCAACTCTGTATCTAGACTTGTTTTTAATAGAAAACCCATTCAATCTTATAATAACAATATAAAAAAAAACCCTTCTTATTTATTAGCATACACAGTCTTGAAAATGGCTAGAAGTGGATAAACTCCTTTTTGAACAATGATCAATCCTTATAAAAGACAGAGGTGGACTTAAAATGTATACAAATATGATCATATTATTCACAGCCTTGTTATTGTGCCCCTCTTCTCATCACACTTGATTTCCTTGGGAATGTATTTTCTGTGATTTCTGGGATGTTATGCCCCTGTCTTTAGTACAGACTGGGAATTGTCTTTGGATGCTGCACAGGGCTAGTGTATGAGGATTGCAATCTAGGTTATGTTTTTCACTGAGATCTCTGGTGTAAAACAAATAACAATCATAAAATTAATTCTTGTGACATTGTTTTTGCACACCTCACCTGGTGGGTCCTTCACAGCTAAAAGGAATATGATGACCTAAGAAAGCAGGGACTGTCACCATGGCTACGAGGGACATGTTCACCTGTGTGGGTTA
Source organism: Clamator glandarius (assembly GCA_033459285.1). Taxonomy (NCBI): domain Eukaryota; kingdom Metazoa; phylum Chordata; class Aves; order Cuculiformes; family Cuculidae; genus Clamator; species Clamator glandarius. Next base: position 494,716 of record JAUNZM010000789.1, read on the forward strand.
ACTACAGAGGTAGACACATAAAAGACTCTTATTGGCAATATTTGCTGTACAATAATCTAGGGTTTGTCCCCAAAAGAATCAGTAATTGCCATACTGGTGGTGTGTTGTGTACTTTTATTACGAAGATTATTAAAATGCCACTTTCATTTAAAGAAACAATCACTAAGGACATTAAGTTCTGTGCAACTGACATTTCTTAAGCTACCAGCTCTGCAAACTCACAGAATCACAGAATCACAGAATAACCAGGTTGAAAGAGACCCACTGGATCGTCGAGTCCAACCATTCCCTCCAATCCCTAAATCATGCCCCTAAGTACCTCATCCACCCTCACCTTAAACACCTCCAGGGACGGTGACTCAACCACATCCCTGGGCAGACCGTTCCAATGCCTAACCACCCTTTCCGTGAAGAACTTTTTCCTAATTTCAAGCCTAAATCTCCCCTGCTGGAGCTTGAGGCCATTCCCTCTCATCCTGTCCCCTGTCACTTGGGAGAAGAGGCCAGCACCCTCCTCTCCACAACCTCCTTTCAGGTAGTTGTAGAGAGTAATAAGGTCTCCTCTCAGCCTCCTCTTCTCCAGGCTAAACACCCCCAGCTCTCTCAGCCACTCCTCATAAGGCCTGTTCTCCAGCCCCTTCACCAGCTTTGTTGCTCTTCTCTGAACTCGCTCCAGAGCCTCAACATCCTTCTTGTGGTGAGGGGCCCAGAACTGAACACAGGATTCGAGGTGCGGTCTCACCAGTGCCAAGTACAGAGGGAGAAGAACCTCCCTGGACCTGCTGGTCACACCGTTTCTGATACAAGCCAAGATGCCATTGGCCTTCTTGGCCACCTGGGCCACTGCTGGCTCATGTTCAGTCTCTGTCAACCAACACCCCCAGGTCCTTCTCCTCCTGGCAGCTTTCCAGCCAGGCTTCTCCTAGTCTGTACCTCTGCTTAGGGTTGTTGTGCCCCAAGTGCAGGACCAGGCATTTGGCCTTGTTAAACCTCATGCCGTTGGTCTCAGCCCAGCAGTCCAGCCTGTTCAGGTCCCTTTGCAGAGCCTCCCGACCCTCCAGCAGATCCACAGTTCTGACACCTGAGAAATTAAGCTGTGGTCTTTCAGTGGTTTATGTTATGACTTGCAACAACTGTGTGGCAGGATCAGAATGAAGATGGCCACTTTTTGATGCTTCCTTGGGAAAAGCAGGAATACCACCATGCTTTTTGATGATGCATCAGGTTCACCAGCACTTTTGATATCACACATGGTCCTGGGGAGCTATATGAATGTTTATATTTTCACAAGACATCTCAGTCACCACAGTGGTCAAATGTGATGGGAAGAGCTTCTTCTTGGGGTCATCAAGCTGGGATGTTCTTAAGTGGTGTCTGATTTTCAAAGAAGGAATAAGTAAAGTTTTCTGATGATTGGGTCCTATAACATATCTTCTGCTGTCTGCCTGAAACTACATAATATCTAGCCACTTTTGAAATACTTGTTTAAGGAGATAGTAGAGGACAATATTACAGATGTTATCTACATCAGTAAAGTCTAGTTTGAAATCATAAGGACATTTAAAATGTACAAAGATACTGCAAAGAGTGAAGTTTGTTTGGCCACTAAAACAGAAGAAGTGGATGAGTCTGAAAAATCTTTTTGTACCTGCGATAAATGTCATATAAAAGCATCATTACATAATAGTGTTAATTATAATGACACAATTTTGAGGAGAAAAATCTCTTTACCTGTATTTGTCCACATCTGCTTCATTCATTTTATCCATTAGCCCTATGAAAGCCTCCATTTCAGAGTATCTGATGTAAGCTTGGGAAAGCCATTCAGGTGGTGCTGCCTCAGCAGGAAACCCACTCCTTGCCGAGGGACCGTCAATTACTTCCAGGGAAACTAAAACAGAAGGATAAATATTACATGCTGATGGATATTTGTCAGAAAAGATAGGAGTACTTTCAACGAGTCTTGACAGACACAATACATTCAGCACATCTACATTTCCTATGGCAAAGGGAATAGAGCGCTCCAGCTGCTCCCCTGGCAAGCCTAAAGTTTTGTCTCGTAAATTTAAATTATAGATGACATAATGGTGGAATGGAAATGGCTTGCACCTATAGAGATAAATCCAGTGAAAAAAAATCATGCTTTCAAGGAAATGAAGAAAGAAAAAAGGTTCTGATGTGCTGCAGATCTTCCATTTGTTGTGATATTTAGCCTCTCCAACTCAACACTTCGCAAAGAAATTTGTTTCTTTTTTTTTCATTTCCCCCCACCTCCACCGAAAGCAATGAACATTTTTGTGAAGCTCACAGAGAGTGCTAGGTTGCAAATATAACAAAAAGCCTGCCAATGCCTGGGAGTCCAAACTGGCAATGTTTCTGTTGTGTCAGCATTTAAGTATTATTGTAGTGTTATCATATCATGCCATAAAAAAATAACATGGAAGCATTTGTGCCAAAAGCTTAATGTTTTACTGAAAGCACACATCGAGTATCCATAGGTATATTTGAGTTCTTTGCCAAGACATCATTTTAATATGAACCATTCAATGGATCTTCCACTCAATCATGAGAAAGTCTACTTTTTAATTTAAGCTAATAAGTGAAAAAGCACTGGCTGGTTTCCTGCATCTGATACTGATGAGGAATAAAAAAGTAAATTGTTTGATAAACTGCAGCACCCTGAGATGATTTGATAGCCCTGGGAAGGAGATGGTCTTGATTGGGTCTGGAGCCTAGAGAAGGTGCTGGTTTTTTGGGTTTTTGTTGTATTTTTATTGAACTTGTCACTATTGTTAAATGTACAGAATTAGACCACAAATTTATCCACCTCTGACAGTGGCAAAGAAAAGATTTTCAGCAGAAACAGAGGAAAGAACAGGCTGAAAGAGGGAGAATTTTGCTTAGGAATGGGTAAAATGTTCTGCCTCCTTCTTTGAACTCAATGAAAATGATATATGAAAGATCAATACAAGAAATCAAAGAAGTACAGTTGTGTACGATACTATTGGACATTTGAAGTTGCATCAAGCTTGACAAGCTAGTGGAAACACAATCTGAAGTTTTTAAAAAATGGAAGGATACACATGTTTCAGACTAAATTCAGATCCAGATGACTGTCTTTCCATATGAATATACTAGGTGTGATGAATAGGAATTTATTTCTATGACTGTTATTAAGTAAAGCCTTGTCCTTCAGATAATCAAGCGTAAATTCAGCCGGCTGCACTTTGACAAACACCAGCTCTTGGGTGAAGGTAGAAGTAACATTTGGTCATTTTTCAGACTCTTTTGATCTTTTGCATCCTCTGAAATTTATTATACTGCACAGTTTGCTAGCAACTGCTACACCACTCTCAGCAGCAGCCCAGGACTGAGCAGTGAAAAGCGGGATTGAGAATCTGGGCCCAATGACTTAAACTGCAGAAACAGCTGCTGAATGAAAATTCATTGGAAACAGAGATATTGTTCACAGGAAACAAACTTATTTTTTTCAGAGGAAAAGATTCAACCAGGCTTCATCAACAGGGACGTCCTGAATGAGATCTCAAAATAAAAGACTCCTAAATAAATGCTATGAACTAATGTGTTGTATATAAAGAGCTGAAGCAATGACAGCAGCAGAAATCATAGAATCATGGAATGGTTTGGGTGGAAAGACCTTAAAACCTATCCAGTTCCAACCCCTGCCATAGGCAGGGTATACAGCTGGGAAGGGACTTTTAATAAGGGCTTGTAGTGATAGGCTTTAAACTGGAAGGTGGAAGATTTGGAGACATTAGGAATAAACTCTTCACGATGAGGTGAGGCACTGGCACGGATTGCCCAGAGAAATTGTGGATGGCCCCTCCCTGGGTGTATTTGAGGCCAAATTGGATATGACTTTTGAAAACTTCTACCTGCTTCCAGTGGTTTTTGCCTGTTTCTCCCCAGAGTGACCATTAGTTGTTCTCAAACAGTGCTGCAGCCTCCCAGCAGGAACATAAGGAACAAAAACCCTTCTCACCCTTAACATGGAACTAAACCAGCATGGAAAATGAACTGTTATATGGTGTGGAGACAGCAAGGTGATTTAGGCGGTGACTGCCAATGTCTTTGCTATCTGTGCTGTTTGTTAAGTTGTTTACAAATAGTTGAATCTTCAAAATAGAGCAAGTTTAATTAAAGGCTATCCAGCATACTTCAGCTCTCTGAAGAGATAGGATCTTTCTAACAGGAAGGTTTCTGATGAATACAAATCCTGCCTTCCACAAATATTTTTCATTCTCACTTAAAATTTTGCTGCTTATGCAAACATTCCTGCAACCAAACTTATTTACTAGGACGTACGTGAAAGGCAGACAAAAGGGGAGTGCAAACACATTAAAAGTGAATTCACTTAGAATTTAATAATAAAATTGCACAGCAATTTTGTGCAGCACTTGCCTGGAAATGGGTGTTAGTGCATCAGAATTAAATCCAGAAAGTTATATGCAGCTGACAATAATGTGTCTAACACCCAATCATTCAAGATAAACACCGGAAAAAGTAAAGTGAAGACCATAAAGGATCATATTTTAAAAGCATTATGAGACCTAATGCTACAATTAGGTGCATGGACTTATATTGTAAGAGGAACTTTGCACATGTCTATCTGAATAGGTTGAGATGGATCCCACCCGCCACAGGCACAAGACGGTTCCTGCGTGGGAAGTCATGTAACTGCAACAAGCAGCTCTGCCAGGCACTTAGTTTGAACACACTAAGATGTTAATTTGGTTATCCAGTTTCCAAACCTAAAACGACTTGCATACTACCACCAAACACACTATTGCTGACAAAAATATATACCTCTGTAGGACTTCAAATCCTTGCAAGCCAAATGGAAATCTGAAACATGTCTCCTCATAGCCTAGGTAAATGCTGCACACTGAGCTGCCCTGGCCATGTTTTGAAAAAACTAATTCCTATTGGGTTTTTGGAAGAAATTCACATCTAGCTTCAGAGCTGTAAAACCTAGACAGAAATAAGAGCCTCCCTCTGGTGTAAGACTTTGATCTCTCCATCACGTTAAACCAACAGTAAGTGCTTGACATAACAATAGAAGGTTTAATGTTCTCCAAAAAAACATATGATTATCAAATGGACAACTCCTTTAAAAATTTTTCACCAGATATCAGCCCACTTAATGCACTTGTGCAGCAGCATCAATTGGTTCAGCCTGTTGTTTCTCTCTGTTGGCTTCTGTGTAGTTAGGCTGAAATATGACGACTGACACTGGAAGGAAAAATGCATTAACCTGCTAAACTCAGGGGTGATGCAGCTCCAAAAGCAGTTAACAAAGCTTCCTTATAGCCTCATTCATCTTCAGGCTTTGTCTCCAAAATAAGAAAGCCTGGAGCAGCTCCTGATATGTTACGGCAGCAGCAGTCTTAGAAAAAGATTTCACTCAAACTAAAAATCCCCAGAACACATCCCCAAACTAGCGTGATGCCGACAAAAAGAGGAATAAGTCACTGGGCCCTCCAGAAGGGGAAAACACATTTCAAACCCCGTAGAAAACCACAAGTCAGAGAGGGAAGTGTGCTGCTGGCCTACATGAAAAGTCATCTGCACCTGGCAGAGGCGGAAGACCTGAAGAGTCATTAAAGCCTGATGTATGGAAGTGTTTTTTGTCTTGCAAATGGGAACACAGTTTAGATTTTCGTTGTCTTTGCCATAAAACAATGAATTACTGGTTCCTAGTGCGTGCATCTGCGCTGAGGCACGGCTTAGCAGCAATGTCTGCACTAGCATATGCTCATCTTCTCCTGGCTAGATTGCTAAAGCTCATAAAACTGGTTTAAAGGCTGCTCCTCTTTTCCCCCCCTTTCCACCCTCTCATTGCTGTGCCTTCCTTACTGTTACAATACAACTAGTTTAAAAGAGAGAAAGAAATAGACTGTAGGGAAATTTTGTTTGCTTTATTAGGTTTTGTTCGCAAAGTACTTTAAGACTCTATAATTTCTCCTTTAACCGTCTCACAGTCACTGTAACTCAAAATAAGGAGAATTATTATGTATGTGTTGAGTCTAAGCAAAGCATTTGCTGTTTCTAAGAGTTTCTTAACACTTTTGGTATTACAGAAACAAAGTGGTGCCCAGCAAAATCCTGGACACAAGCATTACAACTTTTCAGTGGATATTTTATCTATAATTCTGGTTATTCATCATAATAAAAAATAAGTTTATTTAACTGCATAGATACACTATTGTTAAAGAAGAGATCTTTAAAGAATCTTAAAAGCTTCAGTACATACAGGTTACACAGCCTGTCTCTGATGTCCTGTGGCATTCAGAGCATAGTTTCTCAACAGGAACACTTATGATCACAGTTGTGCTGTACATGTCATCTATTATAAATAACGTCCCAGGTCCACAATCAGCTTTGTCTTTGAACTAGAACAGCAGCCTCAGGGCTGCTTCTCATATAACTTAACTTCCTGCCTTAAGGTAGTTCTGTGGGCCAGATGAACTCTTCAATGAAAACACTGACTTGCACATGTTCTAGCACACCTCTTTATTGCAGAGTTTAAAGAGTTTATCAGCTAGATAGAGCAATATGGCCCTGAATCTTCCAGTAGAAAAAAATAACTTATAACTTTTGTTTTTAATGAATTTGTTTTGAAACTTGCTGGAGATTTAGGGTGATTGATTTATTTTGCTAATAAATGGATAGGTAAAATGTGCAAAATGAGGCACAGTATTGCATCTGTTGTATAAAGCATGCCTATTTCCGCTGGGAAATACAATCTCTGCAGCATACTTGTAGAAATACAGTTATTTCTTAAATTAAAAAATTGGTTGAGGTGTTCATACCTACTTCTTATTGCCAGGGAATATACAAAAGATCTGAGGATGTGAACTGAAGAGTAGACTATCCATTTGAAACTGCAGAGAAGATCCAGATGCGCATAGCAGAACTTGGAAGTAATCCAGCACACTGGGGCTAACACCCCTACCCTCAGATAAAGTGCCATGGGATCTTTTCACAGAACTAAATTGCAGATTGCAAAACAGTTACCTTAACTAGTTCCTGATGTGCTGTATCACACCACATTCAAATCTCCATCTGTGGTGTCTGCAACTACTGTTCATAAAATTAAAGTTTCAGCACAGAAATAAATATGATGTAGCTCTGTGATAGTGCCACTGAGTGATTTTCATCATGTCATAGGCCCAGCCATTTATTTTGAAAGGTACTTCAAGCTTGTATAAATCCCACATAATGCTTAATCTTGAGATCTGAGAGAGTATGCAGACATAATTTTCAATTTTATCAAGTTGCACTCTAAATATATTTCTCAATGTATTGTTCTTTTCTTGTCTTGTCAGACCAGGTTGCTATTCATTGTTACAGAGCATCTATGTTCCACCCCAGACATGACTGCATTTTCAAAGAATGAAATGCTTTTAATATCTCAGTATATATAGTACAAAGGCTTGGATGGCCACGTGGTATTTCTATATTATACCACATAACATTACTGAACAGTGAAGAAGAGACATAAGTCTACATGCAAGCCTCTCTCCTTGGGACTTCCCTTCTGGTGGGATCACGGCTTACTAAATCCTTCCCCTCATTCTCAAGTGTTTAACTAAGTAGGAGAAGAGCGGCATCAGTATTTCTGTAAAGCTACCTAGTGGTGAAATCACCATGAGCCAATCTTAACTAATACTAAGCCACTGAAGTCACTAGAGGGGAAAAAAATCAAGTTGACTGTTAACAGTCACAACCCAAGTAAACTGAAGGACTAGACAGTTTGAGAAACGCTCCCACTCCTTGGCCCAGAGCATTTTCAGAAGTACTAGAATCCAGCATTTTATTTTTAAGGTGGGTGACAAAAGAGACCAGGAGTGAGGGAATCAGCCAAGCAGGAAACATTATCCTGGCAGCAAAAAAGTAAAACAGAGAAGAGGCAAAAAATATGAAAGTAAGCAGGGGAAAAAAGACACAGGGTTGAGGGGGAGAAAGCGGAGAGGGGGAGATAAAAATCTGTGGGAAGAAAGACAAAGTGAGAATGTCCTTGAGTGAAACAATGATAGAAAATTCCTGGATGACATATCTGATGTGTTTCAATGCTGTCTCTAGAAATATGCAAGGTCCCTTTTCTGACCAATAACTTCCCATTTAGAACTAACATAATCATCCCAACAAAGCTCAGAAAAGCAACTACAGGAAAGTGAGTCTCTTCTACAATTGCAAAAGAGATTAGAAGAAAATAATCTGACTGGTCATGATAGCTGCACTTTTCTTTGGCCTGTTTATATTCTATTTCTTCCATGTTTCAAATATACAAATGGTAGCTTTAGGAACAACCTAAATTTATAATATCAATACCTTTGATCATGACATAATATATTTCTGCAAATGTACATTTATCTGAAATATGATGGCTAGAATTATTTCTGGTATAATTCCACTGAATAAAAAGAGGTTGCAGAGGGAGGGAGTGAATTTGCCTCCTGGTGTTATTGGTGAAAAAAAAAAGAGTTTTATGTCAAGATGTTTTTTATGAACTTGAATCCAGTTTCTAATCATCCAGATTGCCCTGTACAATAAACTCTTGATTATGACTGCTGGCGTTAACAGTAATAAGACAAGATGATGTGCAGCACAATTTTCTTCATTCAGCTTTTCATTCTCCCACTGCTCCTAAAAAGTCTCCATATCTTTCTGCTGGTTTTGTTTAAAAGTCATGTAAAATTAGATATTATCAATCAACTCACACATTCTCAAGTGCAAAAACATTATTTTGTTGATTGCCATGTAGCTTTGTGGGACGAATTGGCAGATCTCTGCTCCTTGTTGGGAAAAGTTGGTGCTGTCGTGCTCATGTAACTTTTGGCTGAACTAATAGCACAAGAGAATGCATTGACTTTCCTTCGGTCTAAAGCAGAGAAGAATGATCGAAGACAGTTATCTGCATTCTTTCCACCCTGTAGTTTCAGCCATGCACAATTCTCTCCACCAACACTAATTAAACTAAGGAGGAAAAAAAATTAGATGTTTGCAGTCAGACAAAATTATTTGAAGAGAGAACTGCTTGAGAAAAGATAATCAACAAAAGGATTTAATTTTGAAATAACAGTCTGTTTTTTCCCTGGCTTTCTTGTTTGGGACCAGGGTTCAAAAATGTTGTGGCCCTCATTCTGTGTTGTTTGTCAATGTCAGGAGTTTGTCAGAGGCATGAGAACTGAAACCTGGCAGTTATTGCAGAAATCCTAGAATAAGTAGTATTGTTAATATGGTGTCCCCGTATCCTGGTATTACTGCTTCAAAAAAGAAATATATGTGGGTTTTCAGACTTTAGGGAGTTTTTCATCTTTATTTCTAGCATCTCTGTAGTGTCTTTGCTCAAGCAGCTAAATGACATTCTTTTCTGGCTGACTGCAATGTTCATCCAAATTTTTATTTAGTCCTATACAAAAATCTTCCATTTACCAGAGACATAGATGTGGCTGATATTTTAAATGGATGTGTGGAAAACGTCCTTTTCTTCCAAATAATTAAAGCACCATAATTCTCTGTAACAAAACAAGTTAAAGGCAAACTACAGTTTCCCAAGGGCAAAAACCAGGATCAGATGGAAAAAAAAAAACAGGGCCAAGAGAGAGATGAGATGAACAGGATTTGTAGAAGTTTATGGTAGCTAAAGGAATGCCTGCACCTCTGTGAGGTGTTGATATGAACACAGTTCTGCCATTGATGCAGATTTTAAGAGGGAATCTTCTTTGGGAGAAATTAATTAGATGATCAGAACATGTGGGTCTTCCAACCTAGTTAGTCTGACTTTCAAAAAAAGAAAAGCAAGGATTCTTACAGAAATCAGTCCTACAGCACAACTGTGCTTGTGAGTTAGACTTGGAAGAAGGTGCCAATCCAGTGTTCAGGCTCAGTTAACGCTCCCCACAGTGCGGATCTACTGGTGTGACATAGATCTAAAGACAATTTAGGGAACCCTTAAGCTACCCCATATATTCTAGGAGCCAAAGAGAGGCGTCGTGTACCTGGTCCTCCAGTTGAGGCAGGTTTGCATCATTTTGCAAGGTCAGAGCTGGGTCCAAGATGAGGAACAATCATTCATATCTCTTTCTCATGGCAACAAGCAGCTGAAATGGAGTGAGAAGAGTCAGTCACTACCCCTGAATTTGTGTAATCCTAAACTAGACTATGTTCACGCCTCTTCAAGATAATTCTTCTACATTAGTCTTAAGAAAGGTTTAAGAAGCTTACTTAAGGTGATTTCTTTTTTAGGGGAGGGTGAAAAATGTATTATGCTACACATGGAATAATCAATCTTCCCCACGCCAGAAGCTTTGTCCACATAATGAAAAAGTCCAGTTTCTATCTCAACAACCAGAGAGGTTTAAAACAGTGCAAGTGCTTCTCTACATTTCCGGAGCTTCTGACCCTAATGTCTGCTCTTTTGCAGAGGAGACAGAGATTTTGATTCCCAGCTGCCCATGAACTGTGGGCTCCCTTCAAAAACTTCTTTCTATAGAGGACTGCAGACAGTTATTGCAATGCCCCCTTTCAGTAAGTGACCTCATGTGCATGGCATTTTATCTTCAGAGCTAGCTGCTCATGCCTGATACACATTTCACTGCACAAACACTCCTCTGACAGCCCTGAAGGAGCAGAATCAGGCACTGAAACACATGGTTGTTTCTCCTTTGCTTCTCTTACTGCCTTGCCTGAGTCTTCTTTTAGAGCTGTAGATGACATTCAACTGTCTTGGCCACAGATGCTGATTGACGATGAGGGAGACCAAGAAGGAAAACAAAGTTACCTACCAACCTATAGCTTCAAGCACAGCTCAGTTCCCAAAGGAAGAGCTGGGTGCATTGGCTACCTCACCAGGTCCAAGGGCCTCCCTGGATATCCTGCATCACAGCTTTTGTCAGTGTTTTTTTTCTGCTCTGCTCCCTTAGTAAATAGCCTTTGTTAAATCTCTTTTTATTGCCTGCCACATTTTACATGGCAAGTTGCCTCTTTTTAAAGATCTTGCAGAATGGAACTAACACTCACTGATTTCATACACTTTGGCACAGAAATAAATATTTTATGCATCCACATAGTCCCAATGAGTCTTTCAACCTTGGTAGAAGGAATCGTTGTCAACTGCAGTCATTACAACACCAGAGTAATGATTATTACTCCTTATTCAGCATTGTCCCACAAGCCAAAGAAACGTGACAGTCCTCACCTCTTCTACACAAACCAACAGAAATAGTCATGTAGCAGAGCAAAGGCTGCTCCTTGTTCCAACTGAAACACTACAGAAGTTGGGTAGTTTATTTTATTCACCGTAGCAAAAATGCTACCAAGGGTGTCTGCTTAAATGATGTATCATTGCACCATACACAGCAATCTGCAGAGCTGGAATTTAGTGTGTTAAACCTAGTGTGTATATAACATGTTTATTTAAACAGGTATATGTTTATATATATACTTATATATACACATATAATACGTTCATGTACAAATGAATGCATAAATAAATAGAATCATAGAATCACAGAATAACCAGGTTGGAAGAGACCCACCAGAACATCGAGTCCAATTATTCCTATCAAACCTGAATCTATGCCCTTTAACACCCCGTCCACCAGTGCCTTAATCACCTCCAGGGAAGGTGAATCAACCACCTCCCTGGGCAGCCTCTGCCAGTGCCCAATGACCCTTTCTGTGAAAAATATTTTCCTAATGTCCAGCCTAAATCTCCCCTGGCTGAGCTTGAGTCCGTTCCCTCTTGTCCTGTCACCTGGGAGAAGAGGCCAGCTCCCTCCTCTCCACAACCTCCTTTCAGGTAGTTGTAGAGAGCAATGAGGTCTCCTCTCAGCCTCCTCTTCTCCAGGCTAAACACCCCCAGCTCTCTCAGCTGTTCCTCATAAGGCCTGTTCTCCAGCCCCTTCACCAGCTTCGTTGCTCTTCTCTGGACTCGCTCCAGAGCCTCAACATCCTTCTTGTGGTGAGGGGCCCAGAACTGAACACAGGATTTGAGGTTCGGTCTCACCAGTGCCGAGTACAGAGGGAGAATAACCTCGCTGGACCTGCTGGTCACACCGTTTCTGATACAAGCCAAGATGCCATTGGCAGTCCAGCACTCCATCCTGTTCGGATCCACACGTGTGCCTATTTTTTTAATATATGCACAGCAATTTTACTGGTCAATGGCAGGGAATTTGGTTAGCCTCTTTAAGTATTATATGTGCCTAAGTGAGAAGGTAAAATAGTGAAATAGATACAGCAAACTTTTATAATAGAAACTTGTCTTCAGATAGAGAAATGAAGATATACAACTTGATAAATGCAAGAAGGAAAAGAACTAACTTCAAAGCTAGACTAATCACACAAAAACTACAATTTGTTACTTTGCATCCTTCACTCGGATTCCTAAAATATTACTAATGCATAAAAATTCCTCAGGAACAGAAAAAAAAGTCTATAGAGTTAATCTTGACATTAGCAGAATGCCACCATGAAGGCTGTGTAACACTATTTAACCACAGAAGCAAAAGCAGAAAATGGTTAATAGTGCACTTTCAGTCTAGTGCTCTTGACCTTCTAATGACCATGGAGGTATCAGTGACCATGATAAACATGACAGCCTCCTGGAAAAGCAGTAGATTCCACTGGTGAAGCCACAAGGCTGGTCTTTGGAATAAGAAACTAGTAGTGATACCCATGTACTATAGAATGTAAAAGAGCATGAGGTAATAGTATTACAGTCTTCACACTGAGGGTGACAGTGCTCCTGTACTCAGCACTGGTGAGACCCCACCTCGAATCCTGTGTTCAGTTCTGGGCCCCTTGCTGCATGAAGGATATTGAGGCTCTGGAGTGTGTCCAGAGAAGAGCAATGAAGCTGATGAAGGGGCTGGGCAAGTCTTATGAGGAGCAGCTGAGGGAACCGGGGTTGTTTAACCCTGAGAAGAAGAAAAGAGGTTGTAGAGAGAAGGGTGCTGGCCTCTTCTCCCAAGGGACAGGGGACAGGACAAGGGGCAATGGCCTCAAGCTGCACTAGGGGACGTTCAGTCTGTATATCAGAAAATATTTTGCACAGAAAGGGTCATTGGGCACTGGCAGAGGCTGCCCAGGGTGGTGGTTGAGTCACCATCCCTGGAGGTGGTTAAAAGACAGGTAGACAAGATGCTCGGGGACAAGGTTTAGTGTCAGATAGGAATGTTTTTTTCCAACCTGGTGATTCTATGATTCTGTGATTCTATGACAATTGTGTGACATATCTAAGAGTTTAAATGCATGTAGCATTATAAGAGTATACCACAACCTCTCTCCCAACCAAAAGCAGTCCACTTCTCCTCTAAGAGCACCGGTCCTGCTTACTCAGATGACAAAGCAGGACAAAGAGAGCCATGCAGACCATGCATGACAATTGCATGCAGGTGTTTGTGATGTTTCATTAAAAAAATAGAGTTGGGCTGCTATTTTTGCTGAGCTGTCTTTGTCTCCCCACCTCAGCCACCAAAAGCAGGAAATAATTCCTAAGTACAACAGTCCCTCTTAGGGACAAGAGTAGGTTTTTGTTTGAAAAGGTAAACTTGACCCCTCTGAAAACAGAGCCAGGTGGACAATAGTATTCAGAGTAAGATACACGAGGCTTTTGCTGAGGTGTGTTTCTGTGGCACCATGCATGTGGCAATGCCCTTCCCTGTGCACCTCCTACCATGGAGGCTCTGCACAGGGGAAAAACAGGATAACCTAAAGGGCTGTTCTCTCTCATCTGTTCTCCTATTCCTTCCCCTCATTTCTTTATGAAAAAACACTTTGCAAATCACAAAATCTCGTTACTGTTTAATACAGGTCATGGTACATTGACTTTTTAAAATATTGGCCTGTTGAAAAAAGACACATCTGGTTCTTTCTGCTTGAAATGAAGAGGGAAAGATCTTGACACAGTAAAGGTTAATACATCATGGGGATACAAACCTATTGTCAGCTTTTTTTTATGCTTCTGTGTAGACCACTATTTGACATACCCCAGAAGACACCCTTGTTTATTGACATTTACCCTTTCTTTGCAGGAACAGTCACACTCTCCCTTCACTGGTTTTCTTGTGGCTTTCATGCTGAGCCTGTTAGAACAGGATGTTCAAGAGCAGTCCCATATGGTGGCATGCTATCTATTGTTCAGATGATTGGCTTCAAGCACTGGCTGGCTTTCACTTTTTGCTTTGAGTGGGTTATGGCTGAAACTTACATCAATTGTTGGGATGGGGTGGAGGAACTGAGTCCCAGTGAAGGGCGAATCCGCAAAGGGTCTTCTTTTCATTACATGAATTTAACACATCTGCTAGTGTTAGATTTCTTTATGTATTAAGGGCATTATGGTTCAAATTAGAGGGATATTTTAAGATCATAAGAACAGAATTCTCTTCTAATGCAGTGGTGTATATTTTTGGTTTAATTAGAATTCTTATTTATTTTAACACATTTGTGATTTGTCCTGAGTTTAGGTCAATATGCTTATTTATATTTGTGGTGGTTGTTATATGTAAATTTACCAGTAGACTTGATTAAGGTAGTTTTCTTTTATCCTGGACTATTATGAGCATTCACATATTGAATAGAATTGTGAAACAAAAGCTGTCTTTATTAAATGAAACAGTATGAAACAACTGAGGAGATCAGGTTGACTGCATTAGTCCCTGTCAATAATTGTTTGCTTTCTTTCTCTTCCTGTAAGAGGCTCTCTGCATTTCTCCTTTCTTGTTTCCAAATGCAAAGAGAAGTTGCAATGTCGTTACAGGAATCCACATGGAAAAACTATTCTCCATTATGGGTAAGAGAATAAAGCACCCAGAGTGCATCAAATTATTTAATGTCAAGCCCTGATAGCAGTGGCTATGGATTACTTTCTGACCCTAGCATGTGACCAATGTCTGTCTTAAAAGTGTAAAGACTGATAGTCCCTGCAATTTTATTCTGGTCATTGTATATCTGTTTTTCAGAACTCTCACTGGATATACACTAGGTTGTCTTCCCCTGTAAACTAGTTTTAGCTTCTAGGTTTTCTGGTTTGTACAGTAAGAAAAAATCAGAGCCATAGTGGCAATTTCTGTGACAGGAATCAACAGGAAAATTTGAATCTATATACTTCTTCCTGATTAAACCACACCTGACAGAATCTGAGGATTGTGGAGGGATATCCGTTTTAGAGTATCTAATGTATTTGTTACCCTCTAGTTTGCTGACAAACACTTGATACTTAAAATTCTAGCTCTTTCATTAAAAAAAGAAAAATCATTGAAAAATAAAAAATAACCCACCCCCACAGCTGATAGATACACTAAAATACCAGTTTGTCACAACAACAAAACAAACAAGATACTCCCTATGAGATTCATACAAACTATCTCACCACCTCAAAAAAAACCAAAAAACCCACAAAGCCCAAGCCTCCCACCACAGCTGAAGACAGCATTTTCTTGCCTGTTTTTGTCACCCATTTCCAACTGCATTTGGAAGATCTTTGTAAAATCAGTGAATCAAACACTGATGGGTGTTAGGCCTGAACCTTTGAAAATTTGTTTGGAGGACACTTTGTACCCACAGATGTAACACCTGAGCACACGAAAATAGAAATGATGTCACCAGGATCTGCTGGAACCCACACAACAGAGGAGCATTTGGAGAGGGGAATAGTATTTCCCGACTTTCTAAACAAGATCACATTGTCTTCCCTAATCACGTAGTGGTTTTTGTAGCCTAATTTATTCTTTTCAGGAAGGATTTTGTGGAATGCATGGGGGTGATGGCATCCTTGCACCACAGAGCTCCAGTTGCCTGCACTGGCAGAGCCCCTGGAGGCAGTGCACGCAGGTTTGGGGAGCATTATATGAACAGGACTATTAAGTACACGCTCTATTTGAGCAGGCATGCACTCTGGATCTCTTTTCTCTCAACTCATTATTAATGGCGTGTGTGTGTTGGGATGGGGGGACTGCCTGAAATTACAAATGAGCTAGGTTCCTTTTGTAACTGTACATCAAGAACTGAGAAGTTTGTAACACCTCTTTCTTCCCAGGCAGACTCCACATCCCAAGGAGCACTTTTAAGGGTTTTCCCCCAAAACACACACACACGCTCTTTTTTATTTCTCTCCTAATTCAAAATTTCAACAGCAGTACTAGAGAGGGAAGTACTTGATAAAATAAAACGTGATGCCTGGAAGAGAAAGAATTATCCAAATCTAATTATTAGACACTGCAAGCATTTTGAGAGTCAGAGATCCTACTGAGATGGCAGAATGCCTCACAAGTAATGCATCAGGCAGGTTTTATTTCATTTCTATGAGACTATTCATCTGTGGATACAAAGAATCTTTGATAAGTATGTGCATGCAGGAAAACCACTATCATTTTGGTGACACTATCAATTACTAGTTAGCAAGTACCACTGATGCACCACACTGCTCAACACATGAAGTGTGCCCAGCTTGTAACTAGTATAATAGGGGAGTAAATACCATGCTGGTTATTGACATGTCAGCGAGTATGTGGATAAGGAACAGTTTCAACCCAAAATCATTCACAGAAGTCATCCACAGTTCTTGAGGAGGAGAGGAACAGCTTAACACACAGTAAATGTACAGACAAGTCCCTGTTGGTACTGGTAGTCTCAGACAACATCTTTTGAGGCTAGTACTGCAAAGGCACTGCTGAATTTTAATGGCAAAAAACTGGACTAAGACTCACATTCAGCAGTGGCCCAAAAACCTTAATAGAAATGAACTAATTTAGCATTTTTAGGCAGTTCTCTTTTTGCTTTTAATTTTAGTTTGAAAATTGTACTGTTAATTGGTGGCCAAGAAAACAGCGTGTTCATGTTCTCATTCATGGAAACATGTGAAAGTTTGATCAAGTATACTGCAATTTCTTTAATTGATGTGGAAAGTGTTGGGTTTAATGCTAACAAAATTTTACTTGCACCATTTGAACTCAATTATCATAAACAAGGTTTTTTCCATTTATTTTGATCCAATAATTTACACAGCTCCGCTTTCCACCTGTAATATTTCTTCATTGCAGGTATTGCATTGTCAATAGAGAACTTGTCCACAGTCTGATATATGCTGTCATTCCTGTTTTGTGCATTTGTGGTATTGTCTGTAACCTAGTTTGGATTTTTAGAGGGCAGTCTTTACTCCCACACCCACCAGTCCTGGGAGCTACGTCAGTAGGCTAGAAGACAGTCTGATTCCTGGTGCTAACATAGAAAGGAAAGACTTAAGGGTCTAGATGATAGCACCAAGTTAAGTGAGTTTTATGGGAATAGAGGAGGGGGACAGAGGACTCCCATCTCCTCCACCACTGTCCTCACTCCAGGGAATGTGGTTCAAACACACGCCTTCAGGGATACCGGAAAATCCACGAGTAGCCTGAATGCTCCAGCTCACAAAAGAACTTACAGCATTTTAGACACTAGGATAGATATCTGCTAAGCAGAAATCCATAGGATACCACTTCATATTGGCTCACAGAGATGTTCTTCATGTGTCTGGTTGTTGCCTTCAAGAACTTTTGGGTGTCAGATTCCCAAAGCACACATTTTTGATGAAGGCTTCTGGGTTACTGAAAGAGTGCTGGAAATACTCTTGAATTAGTGACAGAAATATCTAACAATATATTTCTAGTTCACACTAGTACTGATAAATTGCAACACTCAGTAGAGTTTCATGATACCACTGTTAGTTAGAGTGCTCTCTATAACATAAAAATTACTAAAGTGCACCTTCACAAAACGTACTATTTTCAGTCATTTAGTATGGAAAATATAAAGGAGAGCAGATTGTTTTCTATATCAACAGTTCACTGAGAAGATTGTTTTAATTGCAAGGCTCTCATGTCTTTTTATATTAGGTGTCTTGTTGAGGTTGAAAAGCCATTAGTGTCTCAATGTCTTGCAAAGCTTTCTCTACAATTGTATAACAGCTACTTAGCAGTTATATGAAGCATACCGTTTAAACAAAATTTAAGTCCACAATTACTCTGTTAATAAAATGTAAATTTAAAAATACATGCAACCATCATGAAGATGGAACATTTAATTCTCACTTAGCTTCCTACAGAATGAAGGGTTAATTTGGTAAAAGAGGCAAGAAGACTGCAGTAATTGCTCTTATCAGCCGTTTCGTGGGTGAAAATAACTTCTAAGACTTTGAATTCTGAGGCCTAAATCAAGTGTTCATTTTACCCAGCTATAACTCCCCTGGAACATTAGAAGGAATAATTAGCATAGATCTACCTGTATATCTTAAGTTATGGTTAATGCATGGGAATGGTGTGCTTAATTTTACTGCTTTGAAAATATACCCCTGGAGAATACAAGAAAGACTTCTGAGTTCTCAATAACAGTAAAAAGGGGAAAGCCTGATTTATTTACTCTTTCTTTTGTGATAAGCTTGCTCTTTCTGGTCCTAATCCTCTGCAATGAGTATGGAAACATGAAAAAGTGACAAAAAGGATTCCAGAGCACTATGAGGCTCAGTGGAAATACTACTTTAGCATGTCCCAGCCAGAAGACAGCAGATAAACTGTGGGTTTCTTCTTATCACAAAACTGTTGTTTGATGACAAAAAGCCTTTCTGTGATCGTTGTTATTATGAACAGGGAAAAGGGTAAGTTAGTTGGTTCAGGAGAAACAGCAATCCCAGACAGTATTTAACATCTTGCAGCTCAATTTTTGAAGAAGCAACCTGTTCTGAACATTCCACCGGCTGAAATTTTACAATGAGGAACATTTCCCATTATCTTTCCCTTCTGATCCAGAATTTATTAAATTCTGTCTCCTAGAAAAACATAGACACAAGGTGAACTAAAAGATGAATTTTCATGCAGATGGTTTCATTTGTTCACCCCATTTTTAATGCTCACTATGCATTCAGAAGATGTTTGTAACTAGAAAGGAAAAATGATGCATTTTTGCAATCTCTTTTACTTCTACCATTAAAGGCTATATCAAAATATTTTTTTAAAAATAAATGTTTAAAAAAGTGCTAAGCCATATTATTTCCTATATCATCTGTATTATGGAAACTCACCCACAAAAAATTAGCCATCGCTATTTATTATGCGCCACCATAGCCTATATTCCAGATCAGGGTAAACTCAGTGGGAAGAAAAGGAGTGACTGAACACTGTACATGGAAAAAATAGAAACAGAGAAAACAAAAAGTTTACTGCAGTAGCTGGTCTGCAGCAACTTACAAATTACTAACAACTTATGTAAGCTTTACATGCCTATTCCATCTGCTATTCATTAAAAAAACACGTTGCCATGGCAACTGCCACATGCCATGGTATTTATGCTGCTTCTGATGTACAAAGCATAGTTTGTGTAGGAGTGTGTGTATGTATATGATGTGGCAGCTGTCGTCTCTGCCATTTTGTTGCTGCTCTAGAAAAAAATAAAGCAAGTAGTGGCTATGAATACTCATTTGAGTAACGATACTCGCGCCCATTTGACTAAAGGCCCACACAAAGCTCCACATGGTTATCATCTGACCAACCCACACACGGGGTGTTCTCGCAAGGGGGCAGAGCTGGGTGGGCTACCTTTAAAAATAACACCTCTATCTGTCACTGAATTAACAGGCAGGAAGGCAAAAAGATATCCATATTTTTAGTGACATAGAAAAAACAAAGGCTTTCAGAATGACCTTCATCTGAGACTTCATTAAAAATTATAAATGGGAAACAGTATGAACAGCCATGCCCTTTAGAGAGATATAAGTTCTCTGTGCAGTGATAAGAAGGCAACACAAAGCACTTCTCAGCAGTCCTCTTTCTGTCTGTTATTTAAAAAAGAGTACTTGCTAAAACTGGACAAACTGGTGAGAATAGAATTGACACAAAATTTTGTACAGTACCCATTTTGTACAGAGCTTCTTTTAAGTGCATTGTGACATTTTTATTCTGTTTGCCATCTATTTAACTTTGACATTTCACAAGAAAAATATCATTTCAAAGGCTAGTTGCAGGCCAATTTAACTTCATTTAACATAATTTGTTGTCTGTTACAAACTTTAGAGAAGTGGTCTTGTACAATAACTAGTTTTCTACCTGCCTGAAGAGATCATAGTGTCATAGAATGGAAGGGAATTTACAGACCACCCAGTTTCAATCCCCTGCCATGGGCAGGGGCACCTCCCACTTGATCAATGTACTCAAAGCCCCATCCAACCTGGCCTTGAACACCTCCAGGGATGGGGCATCATGACTTCCCTGGGCAACCTGTGCCGATGCCTCACCACCCTCACAGGAGAATATTTCTTCCTAATATCTAATCTAAATCTCCCCTCTTTCAGCTTAAAACCATTGCCCCACATCCTATCCCTGCTCTTGCAGATAAAGAGCCCCTCCTCAGCTTTCCTGTACTCTCTTTCCATACTAGAAAGCTTATGAAATATTACCCTGAAGGCTTCTCTTCTCCAGACTGAACAACTCCAACTCTCTCAGCCTCAGTTTCACATTTGTATTCTAAACTCTCAGATAACTGTGTACTTTTCCAGCTTAAGCCAATTCTCTTCATTTTCAGTGAGCTTGCTTGTCACAAGGACTTAGCAAATAGATATTTCAAGGTTCATGAATATTATCTGGCCTCATTCATGACCTGTTCCAGTAGCAAACAAATACCCTAAAACCCTCTGGGCTCTTGTTGGGTTTGCTTTCATGTGCAGTGCAAAAAAAAAAAAAAAAGGGAAAGAAAGGAGAGAAGCAAAGGAAATTAGTTGCTGTACCTTCACCTACAATAATTTAAATAGTTCAGTAGCTAAGGGGAAACTGCTGCTTTGTGGAATATGTGTAATCGCATAAAATCTAAAAGCTGAGAAACCATCTATTCTCAGTGGCATCAAATAACCTGTTTTCATGGAAACATAACTGCAAACTGATTAATAACATAAGATGGAAGGAAGGACCAATACTGATGACACTGGAGATTAGAAAAGCAACCTGGTTGTGTTTATTAGCCTTCTTGAACACTTCTTGACAATGACAAATCAACAAACCGTATCAGAGTCCTGTATTACAGGAAATGAATAAAAAAGCCCTTGCAGAGCTGTTGCCTCCACATCTTCAGCTGACTTTCAGGTGTCCCAGATTCATCCATTTCAGAAGAACTCTATAGATCAGAAATCATGATATACAGCTGTGCAAAGATTACAAGGATGCAAATAGATGGTTTTCTTCAGCAAAACGTGTTTGCTCCTTACTGAAAATATCTCAAATGTGTATGCTGAGCAGAATAAAAAGCAAGAATCACTTATTCATATGAGGGAGATATCAGGCCTCAGTCTGCATGGCTTTGCACATTATGGAATCATTTATAGCCTTAATTATAAGTGCTTATAAAATGCTCTTCCTCATCAGAATTCTCTTCATTCTTGACTATGACTTCAGGCACTCATACAGGTGTAAATGACCATCCAACTGTCTGACAGTGCACTGTCATAAAGTGGCAGACCCTGAAGTCTTTTTCTCACACAAATACTCCAAAATGTACTTCTTCACTCTCAAGAACAGAGAAACAAAGGAGCCAAACCTAGGCATAATTAAATGCCATAGGAAGAAATGAAATGGACTACTAAAAAATGCTCTTTCCCTACATTACTGATACTTGATGGGAATTACAGCAATCACAGCTCCTCTCATTTTACCATGCCTTTGACCCCAGAATGCTGTTCTAGCAGGCAGGGAATTAGCAGAAAGTCGGTATGTTATATGTTGACCCTGAGACAACAGTCAGAGCAGGTTATCACAGGAGTCATTGTAGCCTTAAAAACTGAATCCTCAACTTGCTGGTTAAGCCTTCTTTAAGCTGTTAGACTGATGCAAAGCAGCAACGTCAGGTCAGAGAAACTGGCGTTTTCAGGTTTTAGAGTAAAAGAGTGAATAGTAATCCTATGACAAAGAATGTTTAGGATTCAATAGGCATAGACCCAGTTCTGCGCACTTTTGGGTGTTTCCTAGAGAGCCGTCAAGATTCATAACTATGTTCATTACAAAACAGTACCTCAAATGAACCCAAATAAAGAACCAAAGAGCAAAAGATGAGTCCTGAGCATTTTGCAGTCCCAGTTTGAACCAGCCTTGAAAGCAGCTGCTAAACAATCTTCTCCCAGAACAAACATACCACTTTATCCAACACACATTTGCTTTTCAGGTCATGTCCAGTGTAAATTATCTTAAGAATTGCAAAATTCAGGGTGAAAAGTTTTCTTTCCAAATGAAATAACTCTTTTATTTGTTAAACTGTATTAAACTTACAGTGCTGTATATGTCTAAATACTAAGAAAGGAGCTGTGTAGTTCCAGGAGGTCGATGACATTAACCACTGTTATTTGGCCCAGATTGTTCCACACACTTAAATGTTTATATTTTATCTTCCACTGCATTCCTTCCCTCTGTGTATTCAGCTGTAATTACCCTATCTTTCAGAATGATACTTCAGGTAGTCGTCACTCTTGTGCTACAGGGAGCTAGGGAAACATCTTCAGCTTTAAAAGCTGTTGCAGGTTTTTGCAGGTGTGTTTGAGACTAACAAAGCACAAATGTACTTATCTAGTGCAAGAGTTAGACAATATGGGCCACATGCACAGAGGGGCAATTAGCACAAACAAGGGAATAATCTACAATAGTGAAAAATAAACAGAGCTCTTTCACGTTGAACTTGAAATCCCAATTACATTGCAGAACACAGATGTTATTCCCATAAAATATATACAATTGGCACCTTTGAGTTATGATTAAATCCTACAGGTACTGAACAAAACATATACCTTTTCCTTTTATAACACATTTTCATTTTTGCTTGGATGAAAACATTCTTTTGCACCCAATTCTCATCATAGTTATTTATATAAAGAAAATTATACTTAGTATCATTCCTTCTGTAGCTAGTAAGGTACAAGAATCTCCTCTTTTCCTCTCAAGAGAGGGATAGCAAAACTAAGATCAATGATTCTGACAATATAATCATCCAAGTCAGGATTTCCCAGCAGTGCAATTAGTCTTCCTTGTCTCATCCTTGTGTATAGACTTTATTCCCTTGCCCCTGGCTAACTTCAGACCATTTCAACAAAGTATGCTTCAACACAGACCCTGGAACAAAACCAATTCTTCAAGATTCCTCTGAAGATGATAAGTGATATTCAAAACTCCTTCGCTGAAGGTGTCTCCTTGATATATTCCACCTCCAGAAAGTGATTGTAGAAATATTAAAGGTGGTGTAGATTGTCATGGATGCATTTTAGGAAGATGGGTATTTAAACAGTTGTTGAAAGTGTTATAATGGAACCACTCTATGTAAAACACTGGGTCTCTACTTTGCCATGCATAGAAAACATATCACAATATAGCTCCTGTTGCAAAATAATGAGGTCTAACCTTATGGGATATTTCATGCATGTATTTTTAAGCACAGAAACAGTAAACTGCAATGAACTCCAAGGATAAAGGAGTGTTTAGTATGTAACAGTAAGAAGAAATCAGAGGTTTTTTTATTCCTGTCAACCTTACTACAAAAAGAGCAAGATAAACCAAAGGGCACAGTAAAAAATATGGTTGTTTTACTTTTCTTCTTTTTAAAAAATATCTAATAAATAGCAAGCCTCCCTTCCACTTGTGGGACTAATTTTCACAGTGGAGTTCCTATTTAGCTGTAATATCCCAGTCTTGATAAAAATGATAAGCATAACATCCCTTGGATTTAGTGGGAATACCACGATTTCTGAAATCCAGGTCTTTAATGCAATGTTTAGGCATCTACCCACCCAAGAGAATGTCAGCTCTTATTTGGAAAGTAAACTGTTTATCGTTGCTAATATGACATACTCACACACTGAACAAGGGCGTTTGGGACGCGCAACATGGCAGGCTTCTCTGCTTTGAGATACTTTAATCTCTAACACTTAAGATCTGTCAGCCAGCTCGGTGAATGAACAGCATTGCCTCAGTTCTGCTTGTGTAACATGTAGGCTTGGACAGAGAGTGAGTACATCAATCAGTGAGAGTATAAACCACAGAACCCAAAAGTCCCCAAGAAAAGTATTTCATGAGTGGTACTGTCTGCAGGTGAAGGTTAGGTCTCAGGGAAGGTGGTGCTCAAGGTACGAACCTACTCATTTTGATATCTTCCTATGGGTACAGTAGGAAAACACACGAAACAGTATTTTCCAATCTTTCAGCTATAGTCCATGGGAATTCATGCAACTTACAACATATTTCTTGGAGTTTACAGGGCAGGAAAGGAAAAGCAGCTTGGATCCAGGCAGGCAGCAGGATACACTCCTAGGTAAAGGGAGGTGGAGGCTTCAGTTCCCTTTCAATAACTGCAGTGGTCGTAGGCATCCAAGGATTTTCTGCCTGAAACCTAGATTCTTAAAGTGCTGCAGTCTGAATTGGATTAGTCTTTGTTTTCCAGAACAGTTGCTGGCTGTAATATGCAACTGAGATGGAAATTGTGACTAAAGAGTGGGAAATTAGTGCTTAAGACTAATTTTATACTTAAAAACTCTTAATGTTGCATTAGGATGCAAGTTTCTAAACCTGGGTCCCCCAAGACTAGGAATGATGCAGATATGTAATTGTCTGACAAGACTTTGCAGCCTTGTAGGTTTTTTTTCCTATTTTACAGACTCGTAGAATCATGAAATAGTTTTGATTGGAAGGGATGTTTAAGATCATTGAGTCCAACCCTTTAACTTAGCACTGCCAAGTCCATCACAAAACCACATCCCTAAACACAACGTCTACCTGTCTTTTAAATATCTCCAGGAATGGTGACTCCACTGGGCAGCTTATTCCAATGCTTGACAACATTTCCATGAAGAGTTTTTTCCTAATATCCAATCTAAACCTCCCCTGGCACAACCTGAGGCCATTTCTTCTTGTCCCATTGACTGAAAGAACTGACACCCGCCTCTCTACATCTTCCTTTCAGGTACGTGTAGAGAGCAATGAGGTTCCCCCTGAGCCTCCTTTTCCCCAGACTAAACAGCTCCAGGTCCCTTAACCAATCTCCATAACCTCTGTGCTTCAGACCCTTCCTCAGCTCTGTTCCCTTTCTCCGGATGCACTCCAGCTCCTCAATGTCCTTCTTGTAGTGAGGGACCTAAAACTTAATACAGGATTTTAGGTCTGGCCTCCCCAGTGCTGAGTACAGGGTGATATTCCCTTTCCTGGCCCTGCTGGCCACACCATGGCTGATCAAAGTAAGGATATTGTTGGCCCTCTTGGCCACCTGGGCCACCACTGGCTCTTGTTTAGTCACTGTCAGCCAGCACCTCTGGGTCCTTATCTGACAGACAGCTTTCCAGCCACTCTTCTGAATGCCTGTAGCACTGCATAGTGTTGTTGTGGCCCAGGTGCAAGATACTACAGTGAGCTTTGCTTAACTCTATACAGTTGCCCCCAGGTCATAGATCCAGCTTGTCCATACCCTTCTGCAGAGCATTCCTGCCCTCAAGAAGATCAAAATTCCCATCCTACTAGATGCCATCTGCAAATTTATTGAGGGTGTGCTGAGTCCAGATCTTCGATAAAGATTTTAAACTAGCTTGGAATTATGGTCAGCAAAGTATTCAGGAGAAATTGGTGATTCACAAGTTAGATCTATTTAAATATAAAGAATGATCAAATCAGCATTTGTGGGGTTTGACCTCTTGTTCTTTTCCATTAATCCACACTCTCTCCAGTATTTTCCCATCATTGTCTTGCAATTCCACACTTAATTTTAGTCTTGTGTTTCATTGAGGATATGCAGGTTCATAAACAAAGTAATTAATTATCATCAAGGAAGAATGATGGACTGCGAACTGGCATCATTTCCCTAATTTAAACCTTCATTTGAATGTTCTGCCTATGTGCAGGAGATGATGCAAATGTGCTGTGAAAGTCGAGATTCTCACTGCTCAGAAACAAGCTAAAGTGGAGTGCAAAAGGTACTTGATCCCTGGATAGCAGAATGAACATGTCAGCACAAAATTATGAAACACAGGTGTTTCTTCTCAATGTGATGCATTACAGAAATGTAGAGTTCCAGTAGCCCTTAGAACTTTGCTCCCACCTGTAATGGTCTGGATTTTATACTCGAGAGAGGGTTGTAAACATTGTTGGAATAATTGCTTTTTTCAGACCTCCTGGATCTTTTCCCTTACAGTGACATCCTTGCTTGCATAACTAACAAGGAATGAAGAAACATGATGGGAGTCTGTTTTGTTGTTAGCTCTTTCTTTGCTTTTCTTTTGCAAAATATACTCAGAAGAATGACAGGAGCCTCATAATAAACGATCATTACTGAAGATATCGTCTCTTATTTGCAGCTCCTGGAATGGAATCAAGAGCATTGGCAGGCTACATTGGCTTAAAATTGTGCTGTTTGACAGGTAAAGATTTTATTGAGAGAGTTTTAATTTTATTTCTGCATCCTTTACATAAAGGAGGGAGGATTAAGGGAGGAGGAGAGAAGGAGATGAAGTGAGGAGTCACCCATACCCTACACAAAAAATCAGAACAGCATGGTGGTTTTGCGGGGGAATTCCACACTCCATATACTGTTCATTTAAACTCCTAGGTTAACGCAATGTCTGTAAAAATAAGGGGTCTGTTGGATCACATAGGAAAGGAACTAAAGACTAATAAAAGGTAGGAAAAGCAATGGCAGCCATTAAGCTGGAATAAAACCAGAAACAATTCGGTCACATAAATGAAAGGAATTACAATGGAAAAAAGTATAATATGGAACAGCAAAGGACACAGGATAATGATTTACTGAAACTTCTGTGCCTCATACTTCGGAGTAACAGTGAAATTTGGCAAAGAAGACAATGCCCTTTGTATGAACTCTTTATCCCCACATCCCAAAATCTGCCTTCAGTAAAACAGCTTCCATCCAGATATACAAGTAGGAGTTTGGATTTAGTTTGGCCATGAATCTGCAGTAAAAGTAGATAAGTTTAAGAAAAAAGGAAAAGGGGGCCCTTAAGGAGGACAGAACAACCCATTCCTGAATCTGGAACACACCCAGTCTTGACTGCCCTCTGTTTTCATGCACCCTTTAAGGCACATCAGTTACATTTAGATCTGCCCGGTGTCCTTGTCCAATGGGCAATGAAAACTTAGTACTTCTTTCTGGTGTTACATTAGACAGTAGGCAATTGCATAACTAAATCTTACACCATAAATCTCCAAATGAGGCCATAAATCCTCTTTTTTTGACATTTTTTTTTTTGCTTTTTACATGCTCGGCTTCAATGTGATGACATTCATAGAAACATAGAATGGTATGGGTTGGAAGGACCCTTAATGCTCATCCAGTTCCAACCCCCTGCCATGGGAAGGGACACCTTCTGCGGGATCAGGTCGCTCAAAGCCTCATCCAGCCTGGCCTTGAACACCTCCAGGGGCATTCTTTCATGCATTCTACATTTGAGGCATTTTCAAATAACATAAATAATTTATTTTTTAAAGTCCTTCCCCTTGAATATAAACTATAATGCAAATCCAATCTTTAGTAAACTCCAACTCTTTTTTTCCCCGAGGCTGGAAGAAGTATCTGCATTCAGCAAACATTTAAGTCCTTAAGAGAAGGATAGAAATTTAAAAAGGGCAGGGAAAATAGAGGTAAGGGTTTGTGGGGCTACTGGAAGTGGAAGTAATAAGGAGCTGTATAGGAAGAATGATGTTCACTAAAAATGATAAACAAATGCACTGCTACTTTGCCCATTATTTTACACTTTTATTTCTCTCCCCACCTTTCTCCTAAATTATGGTCGTGTCTATGTCTCTGACTAGTCACTTAGAGACTTTGTAAGGATCCTGTTTGTGTGGGTCCATGCAGACTGTCATATAAATGATCAGTTGTAAGCTACACCAAAAGATGAAAAAATAAAGCCTGCCCCATAAATTCATCCACCACACAGGGACTCGTGGTTCATATTCTCTGTTTTTTTTCACAACTACTATGAAAAGCCAGATTCTGTAAAAAGTGGAAGTGAAAATAGTATGATTAGAAGAAAAATTGAAAAAGCTGTATCATGATAATTGTCACATTTATACCAGGTTCAGTAAAAGGATATTTGTTTTATTCACTTGTTTACTTATAAGAAATGAAATCCCTACATGCCAGGATTTGAAAGTCCATACATAAATATTTCTGGGAGCAATTACCAAATGTTGTGACTTTAGAAGCATATTTCTAGCTATTTATGTTCACAAGACACTGAACAGTTTTAGATAACATATTTTACTGGATTCGTTATCTTCCCAGTTGTTATTATTCTGCCACAAATATCTGTGTACCATATCATCACTTGGACATTAATTTTAATTTTGACCAATGTAAATTCCAGTGATTTATGAAAACCAAAATTTACTGGCACAAAATACTTTGAGGAGACGTAATGGCAAGGTAAAAAAAAAAATATATATACACTTAAGAAATTCCCTTCTCCCTCCTCTTGTAAACAATGGTTTGATGTGCAAATGACTTGAAAGAGGAGTACCTCCAGTACACTGCTCCCTGCAGTTTGGTTCTAAGAGTCTCAGTTTAGGTCAAGAATTACAGCTGCTCTTCGAGGGATTTTCCCAGATCTGTGTGTTTCAGGTGTTGGTTGACGTTTTGAGCACTGAGACCTGTCATCACACTGACAGGGTGTGACATAAGGGGAAGTTACAAGAAGCAGCAAGACAGAAATGTGAAAGAAAACTCATGCAGATACCAACCAACATTTCATGAAGAAATTGCTACAAAAGGTTTAGAGTTCCCTGAATAAGAGTGATGCTTTTTGGTACCAAGCTTGTGATATATTACTATGCCATCCACTATATAAAGCTCCAAATGAAAATAAAAAAGGAATAGAAAGGATTTTAGAAGAACTAAGCTGTCATCCTGTGCTATACCACTAACTCAGGGGTGGCTTCTGCCAAGGGGATGCTTGGTACAGCATGAGTATTGCAGTCTGAAAAATGAGAAAATTTAATCCTTATAGAATATATTAATCTTCACTCCAATTCTATGTGACATTGTCAGCAGTTAATTTAACAGCGGAGCTTCAAAAATGAAAGATCAGTGCAGAGGAAGTTCCTCTGTGATCTTAGCTTATGCAATGAGCATTGTCTAAAATCTATAACCCAGGGAGAAAGGTGTCTGCTCTTAACAGAACTGGACAGCAGTTAGAGCAAAAAAGTTGAGATTGCAGACGGTCACGACCAAGTCCCACGTCCTTTACAGATCTCTTGTTCCCGGACATCTATGGATTTCCACAGGAGGGAAAACTGTTCAAACTACTGATATGTTTTTTCCTTTATTGACTGAGCACCACACCTCTGCCATACCCTTACACACACAGTGATGTACTAAGTGAGAGATGAGTCTGGAAGAAATAGTTAATTAATAGTAAAACCTGATATTAAACTAAATAGCTCTTTCCTAAACCTAGACTCTGAGAAATGACAACATGATAATAATATCCACAATTTGTAAATGCAGATTGTAGAGATACGGTCCTTATCCTGGGGCGTGTCAGGCACAAATAGTGCACCAGACCTAAAGGGTATGGGCACTAATAGCAGAACATTTCCACATAAATGTATTTTTGCCACTGGCAACCTAAAGAGAAGAACAAAAGGTCCACTATGCAAAAAAATCAGCATTCTCACTTCATAAACTTAAAGGCATTAAACAATGAAAGATCCCTCTGGCAGAAAAGTCACTTGCAGGATCTCCAAGAAAAACCAGACCTATGAGATGAAAAGTCAGGCTTCCCAGTTTCTAAGTATACCATGAGTTTTCTAGGTTATAAAACACTATTTCAAATGAATTTTGGTCATCAAAATCAACTCCTGATCCTATTCTACAGAAACAGAACAGTTTTATTTATGGCTTTTTTCCCCTTAAAGTGTTGCCTCACCCACAGGAGCTTTCCAAGTCACTCAGCAGGATTTCATGTGGGGAAGCATGAGAGTATTTGAAGCTCCCAGTGCTGTAATGCTGCTTGAAGTGCCCCTCAGCAGGTTCATTGGGTTTTTGCTCTGGAAAAGTGAGTGTCTCATACAACCTGTCCTGAAGATGACGATTATCTTATTCATGTCCTGGTTTGCACTTAATACTGCATTCACTGCTGCATTAAATCCCGTATTCTACACAGCATGCTATACAGTAAAAAAAACCAAAAAACTTCTGAGATCCTTATGTCCCACCACAAAGAAATAAAACAAAAACTAGCTCAGCTCTGATTTAGTGAAGAAGCAGTTACCAGAGCACTGTGGACAGGTGGAAATGGTGGCTGGAAACCACCTTTCTGCTCCTCTGAGACCCTTGGAGAGAATTTACACCTCTGGTTTCTGCCACGCACAGTGCAGCGGTCAGCTTATGAACACTGGTCTTATCTCTAGTGGTTTGCACAGCCTCAGCTTTTCTGGCATAAGTTTACAATATTCTACCTGATCATGAGTGCTATGAATTATGCATGGAGCAAAAAGTCCATACCCAGTACAATTTCACCTCTTAATAAGAGTAAGACTACCACAAAAGCAGTTTTAACAAATGCATCAGTAAGAGTGATGAGCATTTACTTTCTCCTTTCCAGCAACCTTTGTCTTACAATAATTAGGATGAATGTTGATTCTTCCAATTCTCTCATTTCCTTTTTAAAAATTAAAAAAGGAAAGATTTGTCTATCTGATTAATAGTCAATATTTTCCACACACTCAAGCTTTCATCTGTTGAGAATGGCAAGACACCGTTTTCACGTATTGCTGAGGGTGCAACATGTGGAATTAACTAGAATAATAATCCAAAAAGAAAGACTCTGTGACATTGATTGTCATGTCATTTGTACTAAGTAAGGTGGGAAGGATAGCTGTTAGGAATTAGGATGATGTTATGACTTGCTATGAGAACACAGCACTGCAAAAGATTTGCAAAAGAGCAGGGTGTTTTATTCTTAGTTTGCTTCAATACAATCCATTCAGTGGACAGTAATAACTATCACCTGGTTATTATTTGATGCCTTGAGCCAGATGTATTGACAGTGTCTGCTGTATTTAAATCAAGTCCTCATGGTACAGAATCATCATGGATGGTGATAAATGACAATTAGTGCTCCTTTGCAGCTGGGTATCAAAAATATATGGTGGGCCAATATCTGCACAGAAAATTAAGAAAGGATGCTGCATTTTTTGATGCAGTCAAGGAGCAGAACTACTTTTGCATTTTAGTGGAGCCAAAAGTGGACTGAAAATTCCTGTAAAATGAAGTATACTGAATTTAAACAGTTTTCTACCCATTTTTCCAATAACTGTGATAGTGATGATGGTGTCAACAGGGAAATTACAATTTCTGAACAAAATTAAATGTGATCACATGAAAAATAGTTCTTCTACCTATGTTTCATATTTTCAATAAGAAAATATGGCCTCTGTATCCATAACTAGCTTTGAGAGAAGATATATAACATTAATGAAACAATACCGAACAACTTTCCTATGGGAAAAGAAAAAGAAAATAAACTGAACAAAAAGAAAATGGAAGCCTGAAGCCTGAGAATATCATTTAATAAAGTCCAGACATGAATCATGGTGTTTAAAATCCTGAGTATCCTTGATCCAAGTAAAACAGAAAGCTGAGCTAATTCAGGTGCTGTACAAATAAAAACTTTTTAGCTGTATTTAAGATAGATTCTGAGAGAGAGAGAAAGATAGCTCAGCTTATAACAGCAAGATAACAGTACAACACTGTTAATTTTGATTGCAGAAGAAAATCTGCATGGTGCATCAAAAGGCTCCAAGGGATATTTAATCACTCCACTTTAATTATTTATTATGCAATGCCAGGAAATCACTCCATTTTTTTCTCAACTGAACAACAGAAAAATGGTCACAAAGCATTCTCTTTGCTTCTTATAGAAAACTCTTTTTTTCTAAAATCTACTGAATTAGCTCAATCTGCCTTTGACAATACAATATCAAAATGCTAAATTTGCAAAAGCAAACTATCAGAGACACAGTCCACTGAGCCGAAAAACAAAGT